>JAPMOQ010065301.1:89657-128378 GCA_026543055.1 Argiope trifasciata | reverse complement strand
CATCGCTTCAATTTTGTAATAAATTAATATCAAGCAAGGATGATATGCAATAGATCTTACACTGCACACCAATCTACATTCTTATTCAATTTAAATATATAAAAATGAAAGCGCATCTAAATATATGACGTACATCTAATTTAAAAATTAATTTCTGGAACAAAAAAGAATTAAAGCGAGCTGGATTATTCAAACCAATATACAAAATTCACAAATTCTTAATTACTTTTTCTTCTTTTTATTACCTTAAATTCGTATTCTGTTCACAAATATTCTTTAGGTAGTCTTTGAAATCATAAAGATTACTTCTCTAAACCAAACCCCACACTGAAAAATAAGTATTACTTAAAAATCTTCATACCGTACTATTCTATCAATAAGCAAAAATCAAAAATAAATTTGAAAATATTTTTTAGTTTCTGAAACCCATTTAAACGTTTATTAAAATACAAAAAGTTGTAGTTTCTATGGATAATAAAAAATTGAAATGTGTCCAATAGTAAAATATCGAAAGTCAATCAAAAGAAAGATAGAGGAAATAAAAAGAAAAACAAAAAGATTACTTCAAAACAAATAATTGAAAAACTGACTTTTTTCTTGAAAGAGGAATTAAATGGCAATTGCTAATTCTTGACAAAATTCACTGAGCTTTAGAATTTGTAGTTATAAGATCAACTCGTTGAAGTTTAGTTTCTCTAGAAATAGCTAAGTTTTAACGTTAGTTTTATGGCCTAAGAGTACTCCTAAATGTGAGATTCACCATAAAATTGCTGAAATTTATGACGATCAAGAAACCAGCTGACCAGAAGTTGGGAAGTCCCCAGGCTCACACTGTTCGCCAAACTCTACATCATTTCTCCAAGACTTGAGGCAGAACTACAAGAGGATAAATGATGCCGTTCCTTATTTAGCTTTGAACTCGGGAACTAATGATGGCTTCATTTTCAACAAATTAAGGAAGACCTCTTCGGAATGAAGTTCCGTTTAGATGATGATGTCAAAGCAATTACTAAGAAGTGATGAAGTGGGAAGAGACAATTTTCAATCAACCTGGGATGGATAAGTTATTCAAGAGAATTGAATTCGATTCGGTGTTAGAGTGGCAAAGCATTGCGCTAGTATTCTTCTTCCTTAACTATAGTGATCAACCTATATTTAAAACACACATTTTTTTCTATATATCTGTCTAAATGAGCTTAAAAATAATAAAGAGAATACAATGGTTCAAATCATATAATTAGCCAAATTCTTATATTTAGTCTTGCATCTTGTGTCTACATGCATAGAAATATTATTCTATAAATTCTATTTTGTCATATATAAAGTATATGAAAATAATGAAATGATCAAAAATTCGAACTCGATATTTCAACGAGCATAAGTTTCAGATCTTCCTGATACCAAACAACTCATTTCTAGAATTATGTTTATTTGCATTTAAAAAAATTATTCTGGATGTATGAAATACTGAATGTTGTCATAAAACCAAATTTTTAGAATACTATCAAATTCTGTACGTAATCCAGTCACAGGGAGTTTGTCTGTGTATGGTATAATTAAAAATTTAAAGTCATAAATGAAATTTGGCACACATATTCTGTATCTTGTGAGTAGACTTTCATAAAATCTTGAAAATATGGACAAATTCACTGAAAGTCTATACTTTCGCAAGCATGTAAGCCCGATAACTGAAAGCCCAACGATTTATATAAATGAGATTTAGTATAGAGCTTTGGTTTTATAAAGGATAAATTTAGAATCGAATTTTCAAATGAGTTCATCAACATATTTCTCCATCTGTTTTTAATAACATTCTTATGTATATGCTTGCTATGACTCAAAAAATGTATCTTAGGAAAAATAAAATTTTATTTTCCGTGATTTTTCTACGAAAATTGAAGCACTCTTTCATATTTTGCTTACAGTTTTTAAACTGAGGCCTCTTAAATTGTGTATTTGTTTTTTTTAATACTCCACTGCAAAACACAAGATGTTAACATTTAAGATATGATAATAAAAACTTTACTTTGATTACTTTCAAACCACAATTAAATTTTACTATAATTATACAAGAGAAGGAAGATAACATCATTAATTAGCGATATTCAAAAAATTTTCTTAACTGTTAATTAAAATTTTTTTTTGTTTCCAGAATGACGAAAAGTTGTCAAAATATGAGTTTATTTTGTCATGAGTTTATTCATGGATTATCATTAGGTATTGGATAGTCTAAAAAAAGGAATTTTTCCACTGTGAGGTAGCTCGGTTATAATTAAATGAATAATACTTAGACTGCAAAATTAATTTCTGGAGAATAGATGCGAAGGACAACAAAAGTTTAGAAAAATGCTTCTTATTTACTTGACTAACTTTGCAGCATATCGTAGACCGTGTTTATGCAAAAGCCGTTTTAAAGCTCTTTGACAAATACTGGATTCTTTAGTTCAATGAATCAATCAATCTCTGCCATTTTCGGGAATGAGTTCCAATCGGCAATGCCTCTAGCTCTTAATTTTGCTTTTCGACTCGGTTTCAATACAAATCGCTCAATACGCTCTACGAATATAATGTCTTAGCTCTGCCGAGAACTTTGAAGCTTTCGAAAGAGTGAACTCTAAGAATACAATTTGCCATGATCATTCAATTCTATTTTTTAAAATTTCCAATATTATTATTTATAAATTATATTTGCAGATGATTGTTTATAAAAATTTTCTATATAAAATGTTCTATATCTTGCTCTAGTTTCCATTAAAAAGGCACAAAGCTAAATTTTCTTAAAATAATATTTTCTGGTATATCACTTAATAATGTTAGTGAAATAAAAACTAAATGATTCTACTTATATTTGGAAAATATAGAATTAAAAAACTAGCAAAATCTGCAATGAATTATTAGAAGAACGTTTTAAATTTCTTTGCATAAAACAGAGCTCTAGCAATCACCATTAACCTTCAAATACAGACTTAGAATCTTTTTGATTTCAACATCTGATTTATGTAAGAAGTTGTTGAAATTTTGGGCTATATTATTTAATGAACTTTTATGTATAGTTTGAAATTAAAGACCTTTTGCAAGAACTGCAGAAAAAAAAATTCAAATAGATTTCTTTACCAGCATAATTTACTTTTTGTATATGCTAGTTTTCAGATTCTTATTATTTATAAAACTGACAACATTTTTATTTTTTTTATAAAACGTAATACATAAAGAGAAAGTATTATAATCAGTAAAGAATATGATATTTTCTAAGTAAAGGTAAAGTAAAGGAGAAACGTTTTCCTTGATCTTTTACATAATCTATATTATGGATTCAATAAAGTAATTTAATTTAATTAAAACAAGGTTTAATATGTAAGGATAATCACTCTAAATAGTGTCGTCAGCTAATGGAAATGGAATAAATAATTATATTTTATATAAATTGATAATAAATGCTCCGATGAATTATGAATTTAACATTTTTACATAAGTCCCCTGCCCTTTGAATCATATCCAACAAAATATTCTTGAGACAACAATATTTAAAATAAAAATTGGTGAATTAAAATAACATAAATTAATCACTAAAACTGACCAACTTATGAAATTCGAATACTCTATGAAAACTGGCGATTTAGACCACTTCAACGACCGTCAGCAAGAAGATACGCCTGTTCTCTTCCAGGGTTTCTAGGCAGTGATTGTAAAATGATTATGAAAATGACCGTTCTAAAAATATTCTATAATTGTAACTATAATCTATAATAGTAAATCGGTCAAATTTTATCACAGAAGATAGAAACCTTTCTTTAATCATAAGTGTTAAATGTATTTCACAAAAAATGATTCCTTAGTGCAAAAGGACTGTGTAGAATTAAAACTTTACTGTAAAGGACTGTGAAAAATGAACTTCATAATTAATAAAGTACGTTTATTGAATAAAATGAAATAAAAGGTTTTTATTTACATCACTTAAACATTCAGAAATTAAAAGTAAAAACTGAATTTTATGATAAATAAGAAGGAAAAAAGAATGTTGAATAATTCTTTAAGGTGTTATATAAATTATGAAAATCCTTCCACAATGCAGATACAACTTCAATGGCGAACGACTATTTTTTCAGTTTTCTCTTTTTTTAAAAAAAAATGGCATCGTTGGTTTCAGTAAAAAAATTTTTACATTATTTGCAGTTTAACATTTTCACTTTAATTTAAAACCTAAGTTTTAAGATGTTGATAGAAAATTAAAGAAATGGAGATAAGTAGTTCAACAAACAGAAGAGCTTAAGGCCTACATAATAGTATGATTGAATACTATAACTATCAAAAATCTGAAGCATAAAATTGTTTTTCAAAGCAGAAAAACTTATTAAGAGATCAAGTTACATGCAATATTTAATTGAAAATTTTAGCTCTGATTAATACTGTCGAACTGACTAGTACTGATTAATACTGGCTAAACTTCGTTAATACTAGAGAAATGAAGTTTGTTTTAAATATTGAGCAAATAAATAAAAAATAAGTAAGCACGGAAGTTACATGGATCAAGTAAAAATAAACAATGAAAAAAAAACTGCTAAACATATAAATATATATGAAAGATTTGGTAATCCATTTAAATTTATTAAATAATAGATTATTCTTATAATTAAGGAATGTAAATAAATCTGTCAGAAAATCTGAACCTATCAACTATTTCTTGTCCACTGACCAATAGAATCCTATGCATGTAAATTCGATAATTTAAAAAAAGGAATAATTTAAATAAATCAGTATATGGTACAGTTATTAAAAATTGCTTTCTGCTTCAAATTTTGGCTACTATGGGTCCGAAAAGAGATGTCCAAGTTTATACTCAATTTTCTTTCCCAATACAAAGAAATGCAAAACACTTATGCGTTGGAGTCTGTAAATAGAATTTTGAGTACTTTTAACTGTTAGGAAATATCGGCATTAAGGTACAAAATTCTAAATTGGCATGTTTCTCGTACTTTATTCTGTAAAGGTGCAATGCATTTTGAATCTGCTATTGTGCTTCTTTATTTAAAGTAAATCACTTCAATTGACATTAAAAATATAAGTTATTTATTAATATCGTATCTGGCATTTATTTAAACCGATATGCAAATGCAAGAATTAAGGCATGGCGTAAATATGTATTATTTCGATTGTAATATGGTTGGGTGGTGATATCAGGTCCTGTAATGATCATTTTTGAACAAATATTTCATCATGTCTGCAAAGAGTTCATTTTGCGTTTCATTTTATTTCCTGGTTAAATTATGTTTAATTTAAAATGTCCTTTGGTCGGATTCAATCTTTGGAGACTTTGTCACCAATTTCACTGTATTTCCACTGTTGTCAAATCATAAGCCGTGATATAATACTTCTCTTTAACAGTAACGTCCAACGGAATTTGCACCATCTATCAATTTTATGTGAAAGGAAGAGAAAGAATAGCACCCTTATTAGAGTGTATGCGGTAAAATTGCAGCGAATCCGTTCCCGTTATTAGAAGACCTAATATTGGATTAATTATCTACAAATTTATTGGTTCAATCATCTACATTTCTCTGCGCTTGCTCCTAAGTACCAAAAATGGGTGGATCTACAGAATGATTATTAAATTGCTTTATACTCTTTATAAAATCCAGGTATTGAAGTACAAGGATGCATAACCAAATAACTGTTTTTTTCCTAATTAGAAATATCTGAGCGATAAATAACCGCCAACTGCAACTTTTCCAGGAGCGCAACACCTCACGCAGCAACCCTAGTTCGATTCGAAATTTTGCCTGGATCCCGGTCATCTCCTCCGCTTCCTTTGCCGGGAACGCTCCAGAAGAGTATGCGCCCGAAAACATCTGCGACTGTGCGCGCCGATTAGCATAATTCACGGGGACCCCGAAAACCAATTTCCGAAAACACTTCCACAAGAGTTGGGTCCAACTCTTGCGCTCATGCAGCGGACGGGACGAAATCCTGGGACAAAGTATTTCTCTGGGACATTAAACCTCTCCTTTTGAATTTTTTTCTCTCTCCCACGCTTCGAAGAACAGGTAAGATTTACGATAAGAAAAGTTCAAATCTTTTTTCAATCTTTCTTGTGACATTTAAAGTTGGATTTCATTTCGATTTGATTGATGCTGCTTTTTTAAAGATTTAAAATCGATGACCTGATAAGGAAATGGTTTGAGTTATATATTTAGGCAAACATGAATGGGGAAACTTGTTGATAGAATAAGTTAGCAAGTGTCCTTGAGAGTTTTCTCTGGAGGTTATAAAGTGAATCCCCGGAGTGACCTTATGTTTATTACATTATGTACAGGTCATACACAAAAGTGCATAATTGATTTATTTGTGCTGATAATGCAGGCGATAAATAAATTTCTATCTGATTTTTACTTGACATGTCCTTTGAAAGTTTTTCCTTCATTGTAAGTAATACAATGATTGCGTGTTTCAATAAAGTTAATATAAAAATGCATTATATTTTTACAAGTAAAAGAAATTTTATCAAGGACTTAGAGCTATTTTTTACCATAAAATATGCAAGTAGTTATTTTGACACTTATTATGACAATGCATTTCCATTTTCTTATAATTATTCTTGATATCTATTAATGCGCAGTTACGATAATACTGATAATTTTATCATTTCAATATTCATTATAATTTGATTTCAGTATTAAATTTATTTGCATAAGATGATATTTTGTATTTAAATTGCATGACACATTATTTCAATAAAAATATTTCTTTAATAAATCTACAACAAAGAAATCATATGACAACATACATCAATAAAAACTTTAAAAATGTACATTAAAGTTACGAATTTATTTAATTACGTTTGATCAAAGTAGTATTTTCTTTGTAATTAATGACCAAGATCCACTAATTATGTCAAGAAGAAAATAAATCGGAAAACCTATGTTTCAACATATTAATAAAATTCATGTAATGGAAGCATTATTTTTAGCAAAATAAATGATTCTTAAAACATTTGACAAAAAAAAACCTATTTCGTATAGAAAATATGAAAGTAATTTTTGTTTTACAACCTGTTAGATCTTAGAAAATTAGGAAAGTAAAAGAAATCCCTACCATCTCAGGCTTGTCATTTTTTTCTATAAATCAAATTTATTTGAAATATATATTCAACCAAAATAATGATTAAAATATTGTTATGTGAAACATACATAAAATTCTCTATGTTTCTTATTTTGATTAAATCAAATAAGGTGTATTTCATGGCATTTTATATTACATTTTCATTATTCACTAATTTTATTTCATTATTCACTAGTTTCGTTTCATTATTCACTAGTTTTATTTCATTATTCACTAGTTTTATTTCATTATTCACTAGTTTCATTTCATTATTCACTAGTTTCATTTCATTATTCACTAGTTTCATTTCATTATTCACTAATTTATTTCATTATTCACTTCAACAATTTCTTTCATTTCAGAGTATGCTTATCATTGAAATAAATCTTTAAACTTTGATTATTCTTAACATCTTGAAGTTTACGATTAAAGCGATTAGATTACGGTGATAATAGAATTTTATTTGTTTATGTTAAATTATTAAAAAGTTTTAATACATCAGTATTAACAATAAAATTATGCATTTCTTCCATAAAGCGACTAAAGCTTATAAAAGTATCAGAAATACCAACGATTCGGAGCATTATAATTAATCTAAAATCTAATAATTTAATGATATAACAAATAAAAAAATATAATTTTTATACCAATATGACACATAAAAGCACAAACATAATATGTTCAATAAAGAGGTTAGTGATTAAATTTTCTTCTAGATAATAAAAATTGTTTAGTTCATTTTTAATACATCAAAAATTTTATCTAATTCGTTCATTTTATTCAAACAAATGAATTAAATTAAAATTGAGTAGTTGAATTCAATAAAATTGTTTTAAACTTCATTAAAGTTGATTAAAATGTTAATTACATTTTAGACTTAATAATTTTTAGATCTTTTTTTTTCTAAGTAACTGTGTCAAATAAAAAAAATAAATGAAACATTTTCTACTTTTTTCGATCTTTTAATTATAATTATATCTCTTTAAGAGTATCTTAAATTTATTTATTATGCATTTAAAATTCTTTTCTCCACTTTACTTCAAAGTGGATAATTTTACAAAAAGTACAAAAATAAAGCCAAAAATATTCCTAAGCAAAAAGTAAAAGCGTTAAACTTGAATATATATATTTAAATTTATTCAACGGAATCTTCGTTACAAAATCACTTTTCTTTTTAAAACATTGGTGAATATATTTTATCTTAATTATTTGGAATTATTAATGGATAAATTGTATCCTATAAATCTTTTACAGTTATCTTTTTAATAAACTTTAATGAAAAAATAAGCAAAATCACTTATTTTTATTTTTTACTTTATGTTTTTGTCGATGTATGTTTTCAATTTTTAGGAATAATGAAATAATTATTGATTTTATTTAACTACTTACACGCCTTAGTTTCAAAAATATAACAATTCGGTATTCTGTACTTCGAATCGTAAAATAATTCATAATAAAATATTTTAACATCTTACAAAATGGAGATTAAAGAGAAATTGTACGCTTATATAAAATAAAGCTTACGAATTATGACCATGCAGCACAATAAAAAAAATATGAAATCTTTTCTTCGACCATTAAAATTTAATGAAAATTAAAGAAAAAGAAACACTTTATGGTTTTTATTGTTATTATTATTTGTTTAAGAAAGCAAAAGTATTAAACTTAAGTCGAAATTATTGAAGTTAGGAAAATAAATATAAAAATTGTTCAAATGTTAAAACATTTATCCCAAACTCAATGAAACTGCGTAGATTTTATCATAAATTCAAACTCAAATTTATTATTTTTATCTTCACAGATGTGAAGCTATGTAAGATAGAACTCCAATAATTTAATTAGCTTTGGGAATAATTAAAATTTCGACTTCTTGGTTTTATTTATTTTTGTTATTAATGTATAAATATATTATTTCTTTATTTTTGTGACTTAAATTCTTTTTAAAATCTAACTCATTGAATTCAACAAATATTTAAAATTATATTGATAAAACCAAATGTTTTCTAGCGTTTTGTGTATAAAATAATTAAATAATTTTAAAAGGTCAACTTTTTAAAAAAATAGCTTTTTGTATTCTTTAATACTTGCAGTTGTTTCCACTTTCCGATAGCGGTTAGATATATTAAATAATATTCAATTAATCAATTAATTCCCTTTATTCACTCATTTTACCTTTAAATTACGAGATGTTCCTTTTGAATATGTTACATACATACATATTTTTGAATATATATATTTAATGAGAATAAAAATTAAATACAAACGTAAGGAACACATGTGAAACATTCAGATTCACCTATATATAATTAAAAAAAATATTCAACATTATCATAAAAAGGACAAGAATATATCAATATTTAACATTAAAGTAGAAATAATATTTTTTTCTAAAATGAATTTATATTTAAATATTCCATATATATACATACAAACCATTTGCATACTTACAATGCACTTACTCTTAATATTATTTATTATATGTAAAATCACTCGTAAATATCCAAAGGATGGCATTTAGTGCTTGTACAGAATATTTTGAAAGGATTCGCATGCTATTAAAGTTCACCTTACATGCCTTTTAAACAAAAAAAAATCTGTATCGTTAGGAAATGGTTTTTGACTTTTTCATTTATCTTGTTTATAGCAGGCAATAAATATAAAACAACGTAAAACATAAATTAGGTAAAATGAATTTGTATTCGCAATCAAAGCTTTTTTTTTGCTTTTTCTTATGTATTTATTTTGAAATTTTGAACAATTTCAACATCATCTGTTAAAAAGTTGATGTACGAAATATAAATTCATCAATATCATTCATAAAACTGTTTTAATATTCCTCAAAGATATTTCCTAGTCATGGCTCTATGCTAAAAGATGTAAATTATAATAATGTGTGGGATTCTACAGATAGAAAATATGAGATCTTAAGATTTAACTGTATTGAAAACATAAATTATATCCTCAGTTCAAGAAATTCAACTTGGGAGACCTACAATTTGAGATTGTTACAGATTTTACAATTTTAGATATATATAGATCTACAATTTTAGATCTCAGTATGTTAGATCTATAAAGTAAATAATTGAGTTTTCATGTACTTTATACATCTGCCATATTCAGTTTAAGATATAAATTTGGATTACTTTGAATTTACATCATATGTGTCTTATTTTAAGAATTCAGAAATCTTCTATCATATTTAATATTTTTTGTTTCTTATTTATAATAAATGTTAAATAGTTTTGCTAAATATATGAAATCTGGTTCTTAAGTAATGTTTGCACTTCTGTTCGCTATGTTTCTTTGAAGTCATCTTTATTTCATTGCAAAGATTTTGTATGAATATTGTTAACATTTGATTAAAACAAAATAGGGGTTCTTTTTTAAGAAATCCTAGTTTTCTAATAGCTTTGATACAGAATCTAGCTATTAATCCTTGATTGGTGAGATGGTATTTTAGGACTTAACAGGAAAAGTTTACGCTTTCATTTACACACAAATTAAATTTTCTAATTAATATATTAGTATGAAAAACTATCAATATACTTTGAAGATAATTTTCATGCTAAATAGACATGTTTTAGAAATTTTTCAAAACATTTTATCATTGAAAAAAGCAAATGCGTTGGAAAATACATTTTCTTCTCAGATTTCATGTTGAAATAATTAATATTCTTGATAATTATATTCTTCAATCTTAATAATTAAATTATAATCTTATAAACTTTAAATCATATTTATTTTTGCAGTATATAAAGGTACATAGAAAACAATATAATTAAAATTCAACAATTATAAGGAAAATGAAAAAAAAATGACAATGGGCGAAATGAGATCTTGTGACTTTTCGTATCATGGTTTTCTAATGTTAAGAACTAGTATAAAAATCAACCTAGAAACTCTGTATGTATTTCCCTTGGTATATTGATATATTTTATAAATTTTTCAAAATACATTAACGTCATTAAAAATTAATTATGTTTCAACATGCATATTAGTTGAATGCGAATTTTCATCTAAAGACTCATCTGTACAATTACCCTTTTTACTAAAAGTCCTGCCTGCTTCATTTAAAAGTGTCTGGAGCCCTAATTCATAATAAGATCAGTAAATTGAATGATATTTCAAGACTTAAGTTTCAGTGTCGTCTACTTGGCTTTGTTTATTGCTGGGACATAGCAGGGAGATGTTGTCTGAGAGACCACGCTCTAAGAAATAACTGAATTATTTAAAAAAGCATTGGTTGAAACCAGTTAAAAAAATACACGTGTATTGAAGGTCACAAAATAAGAAGCTACAAGGTCGATCCCTTCAATTGAACTAAAAATAGAATAGGAGTAACCGAAAATCCATCTCTAATGGTCGCAGAGACCTTATGTCCACAGTTAAGGTTTAAAATAACGAATTTTAAGCAGAAATTCTGAATTTTTCCCTGAATAAATTATTTGATTTCATTAATAAAAAAAATTATATTTTTAAATTTTCTAAATAACTTGAATTTAATTGCATAAATAAATATCTCCGTTTTGAGCTTCGTGAGAGGCTCTTTTGAATATACAGATCAATATTAAAGGTTCGGATGTCATAAATAACACTTGATTCAATCTCTCTTATTCTACATCATATGGTTAATATTGCTTAAATGTTTTATTTACAATTTTTAAGCAGCGATGCCGTATATGTTACTCAAAAAAACCATCAGATTATTACTCAAAAAAACCATCAGATTTGCATTGTTAAATTTTGTTATTTTAGAAAATAATTTTCTCACTTTTTATGTGTTTTATAAATTACTAGTGATGTTGCTGCGTTTAATTAATGTTTTATTTTAAATATTCTCATACATAAGGTAAAAAGTTATAGAAAAATCCTCGGCTGTTGAAATCACTGTGAAACATGCAATGAATATGAATTGAAACTCTGTTTTTTTTTGTTTTCAAAATGAGACAAAAGTGTTATTAAAGCAACGTTGTTTTAAATTTTCTGTCTTCCTATTAACTCCCAAAAAAACCGTAATAAAAAATTAAAATTAGAGTAAATATTTAAAACATTATTTAAAAATATTTTAAATTTAAATATTAAAAAGTTAATTTAATATCTAGAAATACACTCATTTTAAATTGATATCCTATATGTAAAATTGTTACTAAAATGAATAATTTTATGCAAGTCTGGCGTCTCAGAGAGTGAGAAGTTTAAATCTCAGAAGACATGGTTCTATGATTAGTTACTTTTATTCTTCGATTTATTCTTTAAAAAATCTTTTAATAGCGATTTTATAAAAACATTTCATTTACTTTATACTTTTTTGTACCTGATGCAAAACATGAAGCTGATATAGGGTGATCAACGAATAAGCCCTGATTTCAAAATTAAATATCTCTACAAAAAAATTGGTAGAATTATGTGGTGAACTGTACCTAAAAAAAACTGTAAAAATAGTGTACAAAATTTAGAAAATTTAGTAACAAAAATCGTTAACAGATTGCTCTGAAAACTCTTTCTCTGAAAGGAGTCTTAAGGAAAAACAATAAAGTGATGTGGTCTTTGCAATCAAAATACAATTTTTTCAAAATGTTCACCGTTCGAAACAATGAGGGGGGTAATCGAACAATGAAATTTGATATCACGTCTTGCAATGTCTCTACGGAATGGAATCACACGCAACACCAATCAACGATTGAAGCTCAACTAGAGTGACGGGATTGTTTCTATAGACAGTGTCTTTCAATGCTCCCCACAGAAAGAAGTCACAAGGAGTCAGATCGGAGTCAGTCACACTGTAAGCGTCCATGGGCATTGTGATTAGAGCGTCATCTGTTAACGATTTTTGTAACTAAATTTTCTAAGCTTTTGCACAGCATTTTTACAGTTTTGCTAATAACCAAACGTACATTTTACCATATAATTCTATCAATTTTTGTTGTAGAGATATTTAGTTTTGAAATCAGGACTGATCACACTGTAACAATACCACCTAAACCTATAATAAAACAAAAGAATACATAAGGACAGCGTTGAAAGATGATAAATGTCTAATAAATTAGAGAAAATCAACCAGTGGCAAAACTTTCTATTAAGCAATTTATTAAATAAATTCAGAATATTTTTCAATTCCTACTATTAATTCTGAATTCAATTAAATATCGTGTTCAAATTTTCAATCGTTAATAAAGTATTTTTCATTCATTCATTCAAATTAGAACACATTTTATAAACTTGTTAAGGCTGACAATTGATGTTAATAGAGTTTTATTTATAAGTATTAATTCACTAATTAGATTTAATTAATTTTAATACTTTAAATAGAGTTTTAGCAGTTTGTAATAAGAATTGAAATCCACAGGCAGTAGCTCAATAAGTAAAATTCAAGGATTTCAGAATTTTTAACGTGAAGGTGAAGAATGCGAGTTCAATTCTTGCGAAAATCAATAATTTACTTAATATTTTTTATAATTATTTAAAAAAAGGTAACTAAAATATTTTTTTCTTTGTTGACCTAAATAGGAATTTAATAATTTTTTTTATGTTACTTGTTTCTTATTATATTTCATTTTAATGCTTGAACGTATCTTTTTTTAGAAATTAATTATTGAGATAAAAAAAATTATATTATGATAAAACTGATATTTTGGTACAATATTCAAACCATAGCTCCTTCAATATTTTGGAAAATATCGAATACAGCGGAAATTAAGTATTTCTCGTTTAATTACAATAAATATCAGACAATTATAAGATCTATTATTTAATACACAGGAAGTTTAGATAACAAAACTAAAGGCGATTTTAAGAATATTTCTCGACATATTATTAGTTCCTAAATGATACAGTCAACTAATTCTAAGAATAACTTTTTTGTATCGATCCCATCTTTGATTATATTTCGTATTTCTGATTTCTTCCAGCTGTGGTCGATAACACTACTGAAGAGGCAACTTGTTGATATTAATTGCGTCAGCCTAGTAGCAGTTGCAATTCCACTGATTTCTTTATAGACTGAATTTATCGATCTATTAGGAGTAACTAGAATCCAATTCTTGTTGGCATGTATTATTCTACTCTAAATATCTCTATATTTTGCGCTTTGATTTTGCTTCATAATGGGAGCTGAACTTATCTTTGCAAATCCTACTGTCATTGAGTTAAATGTAATAAACATAAAAAGTTTATTAAAGTTGATTAGGAAATTATTATTATTATATTATTGTGATTAACTGATTATAGTTAATTTTTCAACCATTCATTTTTCTTACAGAAAATAAAATTCAGTAATTTTTTCACTTCAATTCTCATGATTTTTTAAAATGGAATTTAAATTTTGTAATTCATTGATTTACACTTATTGTTGTTGTTGTCTAATGCCATTTGGTCATGCCAAGCCAGAATGAGCAGAGCTCTTTCGAATGAAGGCAGATACGTGCGTCTTTTTTTGTTAACAAGCGTCATTAAGGGGAAAGTACTACTTGGCTCGAACACACACGACACAACCCTTTTTAGAGGGTGGTCAATCTCATTCAAACACCCATTCCTCCATCCGCAAGTCAGAATTTAGATCCGAATCAGAGTTCGGCTCATCACTTATTCTGTACCCCCAGAGGTTTCGATTATTATGGGAACTTGGAGAACTTTGCAGTCACGACATATTTAACGTGCCCCAACTGCCGCTAGATAACATTGCGGTGATTGGCCAAGACGAGGACAGAACTCGAGACCTTTCGGTTTCAAGACTGGCTTTCTACCAACCAGGCTACCGCGGCCCTTGATTGGCACTAACAACTTTAACAGAAAATTGCCATTTATAATTGATAAAATCTATTTATTAAATTTTAAAACAATTCTTGAAATTAATTCAAAAATCAGGAGAAATATTTCATCCTTATTATTTTTAAAGTTTTCTTTAATTGAAAATCTAGTTTCTTTAAGGCAACATTTGAAGCAAAGTATTTCTGTGTAAATCATTTGAATATCAACGTTTTGTTGCTATTCAAAAACTGAAATGCATTTTTTGTATATATTGTTTATATTAATTTCCATATTCTGTTGAAATTTTAATAAATACATCTTGTGACCAAAAGGGCGCCAAAATTTTAACCCTGCTCTGGTCGCGCTCTATAAAGTCACGTAAAAGGTCGCGCGGATTACAATTGTAGCCCATTTTCAAATCAAAATAAAACTCCAAAATAATCAATCAACTTTAAACATAACAAGGCACCTCTTAATTATTTTTTAAACATCAAACTCACTTAAAGTTACTACTGTAATCCGAGCGACCTGTGCAGGGTTAATTCTGTGTGGGTATACTATTAAAATTAATAAAGCATGCCAATTTTGTTAAAAATACATTTAATGACATTAAGGGCCTGATTTACACGGGGACAAAACTATTTAGGGCAATAACATTTAACATATATGCATTAAAATAATACTCGGCGACTACATCATGCTTTACGCCCGCTTTCAAGACATGGACTGATTGTTCATGGCAACGGCCGATAGAGGGCCGAGGAAAACAATTACGGTTACAATATTAATTTTGAATTAAGCTAAATTAATTTTCAATAAAGACAAAACTAAATGTTTGGAACACTAATTAAAAATTTGCCCTAATAATGAAAAAGGATTGATCAAAATTTTAGACAGGACATCAAGTATATTATTGCTTTCATGCATATTTTCAGAGAAAGATTTGAATACAGTAGAAATATGAATCAAATAAAAATCAACATAGTCAAAAGCACTTGTAGTTCTTTTGAAGTACATGAGACGTATTTGGAACAGAAACATTAATCGCTGCCATTAGGATGATTAATTGTTCTTAGGATCGATGATATATATGTTTTTAACGGAAGACCGTTTTTTCAGTGAGTGGAATGGGCTTTTAAAGTTGAAGGAGAGAGCTTGTATATTGTTAGAATGAAGCTAAATAATTCATATATAATTCGAGAGGCTAGAAAAATCTTTTTACTTATACAATTTTACTTTTATAAATATATGATATATATGGATACAGATTAATGTAATGACAAATTTTCATTCCCTTAAAGATATTTTTACTTTCCTTTGACATTTGAAATTGTATTTCAATCATCTAAAAGATTCAAAGTCGATAAGCATTTCAAATTTTCAGACAAATCTGAATTTGAAAAATATATTTTTCAGATAATGCTTATTTTTTTATGTGGACATCAGAATAGGGCTAAATGCGTGAAATCCATTGTACAGACTTTTATCAGCTTTTTCGAAACCCATTAAAGCTGAACATAATGATGCTCATTTTAATATGTATGTCCAAGTTATATCGCAAAACAGAAACTGACTAAATGAATACAGTTCCTTATTAGATTTCAATATTATAATTTTACATGAGCATTAAATTTTGGACCGATTTCATCATAAGTTTTGCTCTCTTCTTGTTTAAGCGTATAGGAATATGATTGTTAAAAACACATCAATTTACATTATTAGTTTTTTTTCTAGAAATGTACATAAGTACAGTTAAAAACTCCGACGTGCCCGAAGATACAAGGATACACCGCGTAAAACTGGATAAACGGACCTCCGCTACAGCAACACGGGAACCGTGGTTGATTCCTAATCATCATAGCAAGATGGGATATAGCATGGCCATCACCGGCCATGCTATAACCCTCCCCGTAGGGAGTACGTCTCGCCATCTGGGAGGTTCAGAAACTCACCTTTTATTATATCCACCTGGTTGGAGAGATCCAACAACCATGCCTGAAACATCTCATCCTTAATTAAGAGGTACCTCCTGGGGTTTTGAATGTAAAGTAAGAAGTTCAACAGGCATAGCTAATAACGATGCTTTATTCAGAATGGAATCATGAAACACAAGTAAAAAAATGCAATCGAAGCTTATACGAAAATAGCTATTACAATATAAAATTGCACAGACTTGACAAATCGCTATTAAACAAGCAAAACAAAATAAATACCCAAGGGAAAGCTAGCTGAAGATATTTGTACTATTCTCTTTACTCAATTCAATTATCAATTCTTTTAGACTATATATCTCTTTTTATTGCTCCTATGGGTAAATAAAAAAGGCCATTGAATTTTCTACGACAAATAACGGAACTCAAATCTTAAAATACATTACGTTTGGTAATCACAAATTAACTACGGAATGATTTTGTAGAAAATCTCCAACACAATGGCATAGTGCACAAAAAATAAAAAAGCACTTTAGATGTAAATATCAAATTGCATTGATTGGTTTGTTCCCTATCGAAATTTACTTCTTTTTCCACAACGTTCATGGAGGGTTCAAACAGAAAAAATCTTTCAGATCGGAATGAAATTAATAGAGATCAACTAACATAAAAAATTGTAGATTGAATATAGAATGGAAAAATATTTCCCAAAGAAAATAAAAGAAATAATCTTGTTTAATCCATGAAATAAGAATATAATGAATTAATACAAGATAATAAAACTTGCAGACTTTGGCACCTTGACTCCTTGGGTTTATTAATACATCGACACATTTGGATAATCAAACATTAAAAAATATCTCTCCGTGTTGCTTGACCCTAAAACAAAAGGCTATATTTTCTTGTTCAATAATGGCAGGGATTAAAGAGGACAATAAGACAGAGCGAAACAGACTATAGTGGACAATTATATTAAAAAGATGAATTTTTGATCTAAGAAGTATCGTGAACATAGTACTTCTATCTATAATTTCTCGGTTTTCCGTAAGTGTATATGAATATATTTTTTTAAATTTTAGCAATCATTTTCTAAACATATCTTTAGTTAAGTTTTTATAATAATATAATAAATATTTTTGTTTCCTTTTATAATTTAATTTCTGATAAATTATTTTTGTCATTAATTTTATATTAATTTTAAAATTTAAAGTAATGCTTATCATCTAATTTTTAAATCAGTTGTTCCATTTCCAGTGTACAAAGTGTAACGAATCTTCTGTATTTCCTAATTCAGAAACAATTGACAATATATTTTATTTCAATGTTTCAATGTAAAAGCCATTTGAATGTTTTCTTTCTTTCACTTTCTAGACATGCTAATAAGAATTGGGGAATTATTATTTCTTGTAGTTCATTCTTTTCTTTTTTCAAAATCGTTTATCTTTTCTATGAAATGGAAAGAATGACCAATCTTACAGAAAAATTTCAAACAAATCATACTTTTCAGCTAAAATTTATCTTTCAATTCAATTTTCTCAAAACTAATTTCCATAAAAATTCTCCAACGTTAACATGGTAGCTCAAAAACTAACAAAGGTATTTAATCAACATTTCAGTGTGTGTTTCAAATAATAAGGGTAATGAAATGAACCAAAAATTCTAGTATTAGTGAAGTACTTCAATTATAGGTGTTTTTAGAAAATTATGGAAAAAAATCATATATGCACATATTTTCCGCCATATATCTTCTTTGTGCCTCAAACTTTTTCTTAGATGTTGGTTCATTCAATTCATCATTAGATTCTCTAACTTGTTTATAAAGAAAAACCGGATTGCTGCATTACCATTTTGTGTAGAATGCCAACCGTTTTGGTTCGATTTCATTCAAATTTACTACACATTTTCCTATTTCTCAAAATATGTAATATTTTCAAATCATTTTTGTATGAATAATATTTATAATTCACAACACATTTGAAAACCATAAATAATTTTTAATCGAAATTTTTCAAACTTTTTTCCTTTGAAAGTAGTCGGATACCTTAAAGATATTGATCCTTAATAATGTGCTGTTTCCATTCAGATGTTAAATATTCATAATGATTATACTGACAAGTAATCATAAAGATGATATAGTGTTTGGTAATTAGAAAGTGAATTTTTTTGAATCCCAAAATTTGAGTAAATTTCCAAGTGGAATAAAAAGAAAAGAAATCAGTAAACTGTATATTAAAGAAACCAAATCATGATTACATGAAGAATCCTATGTTGAATAGTTAAAAAGTAGCAAATTCCTTTAAAGTTCAGTTTCAAATCCTGTAAACTACTTTATATTAAATCATTCCTCTAATTTTTTTAATGAAATAAATCCACCAGGAGAAAATTACAAATATATAAGGAAATACTTGATTTAGCCTTCAATGTGAACTTTTTCTAAGTCGCTGTACGACCTAACCTAACCTATAACCTAAATTATTAAAACGTTCATACATTTTTCGATTATCATTTTGAATCACAATAACGTTTTGTATTGTCTGATTTCTAACATGTGCAGTTTTTAAGAAATATTAATATATATATGAAATCATTGATTATCAAATAAATTTGAGTAGAATGAAGCATAAAAAGAAAAAGAATGACAGGTTTTGCATCAATCTGACAAAGGATTCGTTTGAAATTCTTGGAATGTATATTTTTCCCTTCACCGCTTAGAATCTAAAAGTAAAATTACATTTCCTGGAGGTACAAAATTCCGGACATGAAATGAAAGGTTTTCGAGAAAGACGGATATTAAACATCGAGATAGCTGAACAGCATAGCCGTTGGGAGCAAATTCTTCGAAAAAATTAAACTTGGAATGCCTATGACAAGATATTTTTATTACATTTGAAGAAAATTTATATCGAAATTCTTTTGATTCTTCAATCTAAAATATGAACTATTTAGAATATTAAATCTTAAAGGGATGGTAAACACAGAATATACCAAAAAGATAAATTTATTTTTAAAAAATAATTTCATATATAACATAAATGTTTATATTCGACATATACAACATTATAAAATGAAAGTTTCATGGATTCAAGAAAGACGGCATACTTTCAATAAGTATTTCTAAAGAAAATGGTCCTTTCTGATCTAAATGAAAAAAATCAAATATTTTAGATTTCGTATTGTTTTGGATAGTTAAAAGATAATTTCAATTCCAAAAATCACAAAAATCTTGTAATGAATGAGGGTATGCTCATAAAACTATTTCTAAGACAACTATTAACTATAGAATCGCAAGTATTAAATAAAACAAAACAATATTATTCCAAATGTAATTTTATTTTTTATTTGAAAAAATGTAAATTATTTCTATTGGAATATTAAAAAGTTTATATAAATTATTGTTATTTTTTGATTTTTTAAAATGATGTAATTTATTTTCTGTTCAGAGAGATTGTCTTATTTCTTAAAATATAAGACTTTATACGTTTTAAATAATATTGGTCTAATTTAGGAATGGAAAAATTAAATTTCATTTAATTATCTATGATTTTTTTCTAAAAAGTGAAAGAAAGCTTATAATTAAATTATGTATATATATATAGTTAATTTAAGAAAGTGACATTTGATAACATATTTAAAAAATAGTGTCTAAGTTTAAATTGCTGTGGTTTATTTGTAATATATATTTATTAACAGTTATAAACTATGTGGGTTTACAAATTTGTGTGAATAAAGGTTTGCACGCATTAATTTGAATGAATAACGTCATTTAATTTCTATATAAAGATTATTGAAAATATATGGTGAGTGTGCATCTTTAGGGTAATAGTTTAATCAATGGCTACCAAATATGTTACACCTAAAATGTGCTAGTGCATTGATGCTGTGAAATTTTAAATAGGATTTAGATAAATAAAAACACTGTGCGACATTTTTGCATTCTTTCCCAGCAAGTCTTGAAAATATTATTTGCAAGAAACAGGTATTTATAATTAAAAATTAAAATACATTGATGAAACATTTATTAAATTAAAAATTCAGTCCTGAGATTTTCTTCAGTGGTTCAAATTTATAGAAGAAAGAACTTATTTAATATCTGCTCTTTACAGGAAGAATCAGAAAATGAAATTGCATTATCACCAAATAAGACGTTTAGGTATAACTAGATCAAAATGACACATCAGTTTTTAATGCAATATAGCGCCATATAATTAGAATTCAATCTGAAGCTTTATGTACAAAATAAATCGAACTAATGCTATAAAAATAACATAGCTTTACCGTTTGTCCCAAGTATCATATTTCTTGAAGGTATTGTGGAAGCGAAATTATGCATAAAAGATTTAGTAAAAATTAGATACATTCAATTTTCGCGCCTAAAAACTGGTTCTCAAAAACAGCTAATATAAAAGATCGGCAGTAGAAAGAAATAATTTGGTATTAACAGCATTTGCTTCAGTTATTCCTAATATTATGCATTTTACAGTTTTGAAAAATAATAAATTTTTTAAAAACATTATTCTTTACGTGTTATTTTTATTCAATTTTTTGAAATCTATCCAATTATCCCTAATATGCTCTCTGAATGTGAAAGTAAATTTTATCATTTTCAAAACAGAAAAAAAGTAGAGAAATTTATAACTAAATCTCCTTAAGTTGGTATCAAGGATTCAAAGGATAAGGAAAAATAAATTTTAAAGCTTAATCAATCTGAAAATCCGTTTCGTTTTCTGATAAGAAAGAATATTTCATGCCTCACTACAGTAAAAGCATTAAATAATTGTTCACAAAAACCTTATTTCTTAAAAATAGTTTCATTTCTTAGAATTTTTACAGGAAAAGTCATGTTAAATATAAATATATATTTTAATCATCGTTCTTCCATAAAATTCCAAATCATTCCTTAAATTCTTTTCATCTTGTTGTTAAGAATCTAAGTTACGGATTATAATGAGTGCATTTATTTTTTAAATCTTTTGCAAAATAAAAAAATACTGATTTTCATTCTAGTAAAGTTTTAGTGGAATAATTAAATGCTAATTTATATCGTAACTTTCTTAGTTATTTGACTCTGTTTTATTATTTGTAATTTGTAAGTCATGTTAAAGTCATTTATTTGTTACATTTAAAATTAACAATTTATTAATTGCATATTAAATTTCAGTTTCAGACAAAAAAGTATTTATTAATAAAAAATATATGAATTTAAATGCAATAATTATTTAGATGAATTCGAACTATTTATTTTTTTCTTAACTATTATTTTTCTTTGTTTATTGGCTTGGTTTTTTTCTTAATGTCCATTGTTACCTTGCCATGCAAATTAATATAGTCATTTTTTCTTATTTTTTTCATGTAGTTGCGAACATTGTGTAGTTTATTAATTTGTAATGAATAGGATAAATGAATTCGAGGAATTCAAGTCATTCTTTTTTCTTTTCATGATACTTTTTTCCCTTCTTGAGAACGCTAATAGTAATAGAAATTAAGGAACTTCTTTTATTCTTTTTAGGTTAAAACTTTATTGCATATAGATATACTTCCTTTATCAAATCTACAAAGGAAAACAAAATAATAGCAATTTTCTTTGTATATATAATTTACAATAAAAATATCCTTATAAATTAAGTATCTAAGAAAATATTTCATTGGATGAGAACTCAATAAGAAAAAAAAATATCTCTGGGCAACAATTTAAACTACTTTGACGAAATAAAAATCAAAGTTTGAAAGTAAATTTACAGGAATTAAAGTATTCAAATAAGATTAAAACAAAGAAATGAAAATTATGAAATGAACTTATTAATGAAAATTATAAAATAGAATTTGATGCTGGAAAAAGAAACTTTTAAATTCAAGAGAAACTTTCCATTTACACTTATTTCCTCGGAAATTGTAGTATTTACTGCAATGAAATGAAGCATTCCTTTTGTTTCATATTTACTTGTTGTCTCTGAACTTGGAACATAAAAGGTACATTAAGTACATAAAAGTACGAAAAAGAAGAAAAAAAAGGACCAAGCTTATAACAAAAATATCAAAAATATCAGATAATAAAGATCCAGGTTATCCATAATAAAAATGAAAAATATCAAGTAATAAATATGTAGTAACAAAAATGCCTTTTTATTCATTAGGTAGTGTTTTTGACTTATTTAAAAAATGTGAACATTTTAAAAGGGAAATTTTCCGTTAAGTGATTATGAAATTTTCAAATAAAAACCTCACAAATTACATTCAAATTATTGTAAATATATTAATGAACAGAGCAATATACAAGGTACGTTCAAATGAAAAGCTAACAAATGACACGATGGGTATAAATGAAGACTTTATTCAAAGTATACATGCACTATCGACACAACGATCCCATTGATTAATGAGGCGAAGGTTTTTGTTCCCAGAATTCCTGTGCTCATGACGAGGTCAAGTCCTTTGCAGAGTTCTTGAATTCCCTATCTGGGTTGAAGCACTTCCCGTTCAGGTGTTTTTTTAGAGCCATTAACTCCGATATGTACTGTGGGACAATTCAAAAACTACACAAGTCCATCAAGAACAAAAGACAGGCACTACTCACAGAGGGTGAGGGTATGCTTCATGATAACATGCTTCCACACGTCTTCAGTGTGACATACGCGTAACTTGCCAAGTTCAAATAGGAGCAGCTCGACCATCTGCCCTACAACCCGCACATGTCACCCTGCTATTTTTACGTGTTTTGTCTTCTGAAAAAACATTTGAAAGCGAAGCGTTTCAATTCAAATGGTGAACTGAAGGACGCTGTGAAGGTCTGGGCCTCGTCGTGACCACAGGAATTCTGGGAATTTGGCCCATTAACCAATGGGATCATTGTGCCCAAACCTGTGCTGCATAAAGTCCTCATCTATAGCCTTATTGTCGTTTCTTTTCCTGTCGATACTGTTACGTTCAGCAGTGGCGGGGTGGTCGGCTGTATGCAAGAAGAAGAAGAAGTGTCGTTTCTTATTTTTTATTTAAATACCCATTTTAATATTAATGCAAACTGATAACGCTGAACCAATTGAAAATAAAATCTTTCTTAAAAGTTGATGTCTTTGCAATCTTAAATTGCTTCATTATATCTTGGAAACAAGACAGTTATACATTAAATGAATAATTGAATTAATAATGTGTTGTTATCAGTCCAAGAAGAGTTTTAGAGGCAAATAGTCCTTGAATCACCTTGAGTGTATCATTACTGCAAGTTGTAAAATGATTTTAATCATTCGTAATATCTGCTGAATTCTATTAATAAGATCGAACAAAGAATATTTATACATCTAAAAGGGTATTTTCATATTTTACTAATAATCTGTGCCTTTTTCCTGTGCCATACCCCAGCACTATTAAATACATTTTGTTTATTTTAGATTACAAAGAAGTTCATCTTTCCAAACTTTTTGATACGATATTATAATTTGAAAAAGCATAATTTTGCTTTTGATAGATAATATTATATTCTTTGAAGAATGTCCTTCATTTTAAAAACTATAATATAGAAATAAGATTATAATTAATGATATTTAAATCAATTTAGAACATAAATTTTATTTTAGGAATTTTATTTTCTGAACATAATTATATTTTGTTTAAAGCAAATGAATTTTTTAAAATTGGTTAAAAATTAATTTAAAATGTTAAAATATGTATTTTAAGTGCACTGGAAAATTTCTCTGCCTATAATATCTGGGAAAATTAAGAAATGAAAATTAGTGTCTGGATAAACTGTAAACAGAAGCTTATGACAAGATTTTTATAAATCAGATGCGCTTCCTACAATAATACAAACATCTATTAGAAATAATATTAAAAGAGCACTATTACAAACCTTTTATTCAAAATGTATGAAGGGAAATTAAGTGAAACAAAATAATCTTTGACATGATTAGCCAAAATATATCATATTTCGTTGGTTTGGTATTGAATAAAAACCATAGGAAATGTTTGAAATATTAATTTTATACTTTTATTAAAAATATTTAAGCATTCTTTAGAAGGCTATATTTTTAACTGTGTTAAAAAAATATGCATTTTAAATGCAGTCAAATCTAACATATGATGATTCCTCAAAATCTAAATGTTGCTTTTCCTTAGTACTTTCGTTTCCCGCACTTAGTATACAGGGATTTATAAAAAATATTCATGTTGAAAAAAAAGACATATCTATAGAATTTATGTTTGCTGTTTTCATGTCTCAAGGGAAAATCGATTTAAGTTATACATTGTAGAATTTTTCAAAAACATTCGAAAGAATTTTATGTGACAGTGTTTTTGAGGTTGTAGATTTATCCATCAAAAATGCACTTCCATGTCCAAAATTCTCTGAACATTCAAAATATTTTCCTTTAAAAATTTTCAACAGGAACTCGTCTGCCTTTTTCAGAGGAAATAAACAGTGAAAAAAAATTTTTTAATGGAAAGAATATTACAATTTTTTTTTTCTGACCGTAGTTTCACATTAATATTTTATAGATGTGATACGATTATTCTCTTTTTCTATTTAAGGGAAAATAAACAAGAAATTGTTTTCACTTAAATAGTTTTAAAATACAGTTATCTCACCTTTTATTTAAATTAAATATTCTAATGTTTATTAAATTATTTTGTTTATCTCATATTAGGAAAACATAAAAGTCAAATTTTTATAAAAGTTTAGTTTTGTATGTAGCCGAAATCAAAATTAATCGTGTATTTATTTGAATTAAACGTTTATTGGGAGTTTCTATTTTATTAATACAAAATACACAAAGAAACCTGCTGTATATATCTTGCAAAAATAATAATGCTATATTCAAAAAAGGAATATTAAATTCTTAAATTAAGAAATAACTCATTTATTTCATAAAAGTTATATTTATTTCGTAGATTAAAAGTTATTTTAAATCATAAAATAACATAATTGCATTTGAAACATGTTTTACTAATCTAATGTTTTAAATAATGTTCCATTTATGAGATGTCATAAAAAACATCACAATATTATAAAAAAATTAACATACTTTTTTACCTGTATATTCCATTAATATACTTTTATACCTATAGAGTCCATTAATATACTTTTATACCTGTAAACACAGTATTTATTTAATTCAAACCCGTTACTCGATATATATTTAAATAAAAGTGGTATAATATATATCTATGACCGTAATTTTTATTTTAAAAATGTAGATATTTATTAAATTGTAGTATCTATATTTCTCAAAAATCGTAAAAAAGAACATAACTTACTGCCCAAAATATCATATTATATTAATTTTTTTTTTGAATTTCAGGTACAATTATCTTTATTTCATCTTAATTTGACTTTGATAACTTTAATTAATTAATTATTTATTTAATATTTTAAATAATTTACTAATATAAATAATTAATTTACTAATAATAAATAATTTACTAAGAATTTACTACTTAATAAGAATTTACTAAATTATAAATCCGTGGCTGTATTAAAAATGTATTAATATCGTTTTATAACTCCAGTGTTTAAAAGAAAGAAATATTACGGAAAATGCTTTTTAAATATCAAAATAATAAAAGATTTTATAAAATTATTCAGAAGAAATTGACGGGAAATTTCTTCTATTTTTAGCTTTTAACTGAACATTTAACTAAAATTTTCAAAACAGCCATCCTTGACTTCTAGCTAATTATCAAGAAATAGTTATGTGAAAAATGTGTCAGCTCTAAGTTTAACGATATTTCCTCTAAAACGTTTTGAGTGATTTTTCTCTCACTCATTTTGCATTATTTAAAAGTAACTCACGTGTAGTTAAATAATTATAGATAATATTTTTTAAACAGTTGTAGATTCTGATTGACAACAGTGATTTGTTTTGAAACTTTTGAATTTGTTTTTTAAAAACGATAGTAGGCTTTGAAAGAAAATAAAGTGATGCAAATTTTATTATATTATTTATATTGTAATGAGATTTCGTTTAATAGTAAATTTGTATCTTTCGTTTTTGTTGACGTACGAACATAGCAATTGGTGACCCGGACATGATTTGAACATGCGACCTTTTGAAATTACGTCCGTGGTGCCAATTGTTGTGTTCCTACTTTTAAATAAAATATATGCTGCAAAGAAATAAAAAGAAAAGAAAAATTTTCTTGCCGTATTTAAATTGAAAACTGCCTTTAATAAGCATTGAAAGATTTTTAAAAACATAATCTTGAAAGTACTGGAAAATCCAAAATGGGCTCTAAGACAAAGAAAAAATAAGTCTTTTGCCTTGGAAATTCATCGTAAGATTCTGCTTTCATCATTATTTATAATATAAAGCTCCTTTCATGAGAAAACCAGTCTTGTATCTTCAAATATTTCTTAACATTATTATTTAAAGTATATTCATATCTTAAAAGCTTATGTTTAGTTTAAGTCGAAAATCCCAGAAATTCTTGCAATAGCTTTGTTATTATTCTTGAACAGAAACTCTAGCTATTGTCACCATGAGGAAATGCATTTTCTCATTCACTGTTGCTTTACTCTAACTCTGTACATTCTTATCAGATGAAGAATTCCTTTGTTTGAGCTAATTAAATTTGCGAGGTGTGTGCACTTCTCCATAAAGGCCGCTTAAGTAGAAGGTGATGAACAGAATGAAAATGCTAAAGAATTTTGGAGAAAATGCATGAATCCTTATGCAAATAATTATATATTCGTTTTAACAAAGCCCTAAAAAGAAGAGGTAAATAATATTTTATCATAATTGTCAAAAGTGTCGAGTAGATCTAAAGCTCTTTGATGCTTCCGCTGAATCAAAGGAACAATCCTGTTTTAAAGGATTCATAGCTGTTTCGTTTAAAACTTAAAATTAACAATTGAAAATTGCTCACTAAGAAACTCAATTAATTTAACAAGTTTATAAACTATTAGAAGTTCATAAAACTTCATAGTTTCAGAATAGTTATTGAATTTACGCATTTTTCAATAATTTGAATATTTAATTTTTTGCCAAGCAGATATTTTAAGGAGAATTTTAAAACACATATAGTATTTTTATACATTTTTCTCATCTATAAAATATAATTCAGTAAACAATTTTCGATGTAAATAAATTTGAAATCTCAAAGTGTATGTTTCGTTTCAATTACTATTACATAATTTATATCTTTCGCTATTAAAAATAGAGTTGTATATGCGTTAGCAATTTCTTAACTAAACTGCTGATATAGAACAATTAACTATAGTGAATATATTATTTAGAGAATAAAAATGTGCATATTAGAACATTTTGTTTTGAAATTTAATTTAAATTTTAATGAATTAACAGAATTTCTGATTTATCCTGCAATAACCTCCAGAAATGTTACGATACATAAAAAACTTTTTATTTCATTTTAAAATTCAAAAACTTTCTTTCTACATTTTAAAATTCTGTTTGCATTTGTTTTTAATTTCTTAATTTCAAATTCTTTTAATATTTCATTTAAAATTTTATATACCTCTCTTCTAGATCTTATTAATTATATTTTTATTTGTAAAAATTTATTTTAAAATGAAAACAATGATTTATACTATTTTTTATCTACACAAATACCTTGTTGTTTCGCATGGTACTTTACAAGCCCACCGACATAAAGCTGTCTGCGATATATGCCTAAATCAGCGTCACTTGTTTCTTCAGTAGCGCTAACTAGGGCCAAGAGTGCGACTTAGCTACTTCATGCTTCACATTCGTTTGCACAATCCATTTTTAGAAGGGGCACATTCCAACTACTCAGAGATAGAAAACAGAATAACAACCACACCCGAACCTGGACTCCCAGATTATTGGGAAGAAACGCTATCCCTGTACCAGGTCGCCGGCAAAATAATACTATTTGTAAGCATATGTTAATTTTTTATGTCAACTTAAATCGCAACTGATGAAAGGCTTATCTAATTTAAAATTTCGCTACTTATTTCAATGTAATCTTTTCATAATTATATTAATGCCATAATATTTTTTATTCTTAAAGTTAGATGTGATTACGTATTTAACTCTTTAAGATTTCTAATTCCCTGTCATCCTTCTTTTCGCTAAGTTTCCAACAAAGCTTTTAAAAGAAGCATATTACTTATTTGGCAGTTCCACAGATGTGTTTTAAAAATTGATAAAATATTGAAGAAGTTAATTAATTTGAAGGTTTAAAATATAAATGATTCCTCCTTGCATATTATAATAATGTAGTGAAGTAAAAATAAAATAAAAATATTGAATTTGTAATCAGAATCTAGACAGATGATATAATATCAAAGATAAATTGAATTTAAAAGGATTTCCTACCATGTGCATACGTTAATCTAAATTATGTTCATGTTAGAGATTCTTTTAATCAAACAACTATGTAAACTCCTTTATAGAGCTACAGCATGCAGAAAATTAATTAATAGCATTCTGGCATATCGATCTGCTTAAATGTGGAATAATATGTTTGTAAGACGCTAACAAGCTCAAACGCTTTAATCGTAGTCCAGTTACTCATGCGCCTCTCACGATAGAAGATAACGCTGGAACAAGATCTAATGATATTCTGAACCTCGTGCAGCCAAAATTACGTCGATCAAGTTCCCTGTTAATGCGATATTAATTCGTCACTATGACAACGCTAAATATAGCGCATTAATGTATTTTTGATGTAATGTGTTGTCGAAGTATAAAGGTGAGCAGATTGTTGTCGGAGGCCTCTAATTGTGACTATTTCTGTCCGAAAATGAAAGCTTCTGCTGATATATATATATATATATATATATATATATATATATATATATTAGTAACATAGTATATACATATAATTCGACAGCACATTACATCAAAAATACTTTAATGAGCTATATTTAGCGTTGTCATTGTGACGAATTAATATCGCATTAACAGTGAACTTGATGTATGTATACATTAAAATTTTTTGTAAGTGTCGCATTCTTCAGCTTCGCGTGAAAAATACTGAAATCCAAGCATTTTACCAATAATGTTAATGTACTGCCTGATTTCAATTTTCCTTAAAAATGCTAAAACTTGGCCTAAAATATTAAAAATTAATTTAATTTAATTTATGAATCAATGTTTTATGAAAGTTCTATCAACATCAAGTGTCATCCACTACAAATTTTAAAAAATGTATTTGAACTACAAGGAATATATATATGGGAAGTGAGTAGGAATTGAATGAAAAAAACTGGAATAATTCCTTATATCTCTGGAAGGAATTGCATTTATCATTAAGAAAAATATCCATCATTTATTATTAAAATATTCATCAATTATATGGATTCATTAATTTAAAAATATTTGAAATCAGATTACAAATAATTGAAACTTTTCGAAAATGGATTAATTATTTCAAAGGAAAAGATTGTTAAGCTACCGTAAATGATATTTACACTTTTTTATTTAAATTCTACAATCTTGTTTTTTAACTGCGAAAAATCTGAAAAATGGAAATTTAAAAATATATGTATGGGAACTGAATTTTTTTATCAAGTGTGCAAGCTTGACTATTTTTTAATACATAATTATTGTTTTTGAATAAAATTCATCGCATTATGTAACATAAATATAAAGACTAAAAAAATATCAATAGAAAAAAAATCTCTGAACTAAGACAATTTTGATAGGTTTTTCCTTTTCAATCAATTACTTTGTAAACTATGTATGTTTGCATAAAAATACTTCCAAAACCCTTATAAAATCTTGTTCTATATCCCTAAGATTACATTTTATGAAAATATGTCAATTATAAAACACCTGCACGTACATGTTCAAAAAATAACAGTTAGAATCTTTGAAATTCACAAATCTCAGTGTTTAAAAGAAATGTTCGCAATTTAATCAGGAAATGTATAATTATCACAATTCTCGTATCATAAAAAGGGCCATTAAAGTATCGATAATCATTAAAACCAATAAAGAGGATAAAGGGTAAAAAAAAGGTATTATTTAGCCATTTGTACAAATACATAATGTTTCGAATTCCTCTTCTCCATATAATTGACGTCGTTTATACACACAGTTTTTGTCATTCGATATCTTTAGAAATATGTGAAACAAAAGCAAATCGAAAGGAAGTTTAGTTTTGAAGAAGAGATCGCAAATTTATAAGGTTGTCTTCATCTTCAACTTTTTATTAAGTTCTTAAAATGTGTCATGTAAATTGAATTCCAAATTGGTTTCTTTATTACAGGTGATTATAATTAAAGTTTAAGTTTCCAAACGCTATAAAAAAAGAACCACTGATGAGAATGACGCCAAATTTGGGAGGCGTGTTATTGAAGAAAGCGTATGGAAGAAAACGATTGCAATCAAAGCTAGTTGAAGAAATGGCCACAGCATTACAGGAGGTATCGGTCGTTGGTGTGCAACCGTGTAGTGCACGATGAATTGCCCGATCATTGGACAGACCTACGAGCACGGTGCTAAAAATTGTAATGAATATCCCGCAACGCAATCCGTACAAAATTGGTCAAATGCGGTAATTGCTTCCGTCTGACCAACCAGCAAGGGTGATGTTTGTATCAAAATTTCTTGCTAGCATTGTAGTGGATAATGAATTACAGAGGAAAATTTTGTGGACATAATGAAGCCCATTTCCATCTGACAGGGCGCGTCAATACCCAGAATTGTCGAATATGGGCAATAGAAAATCCACTGCAGCTCACCTCGTACCACTTCATCCTGAAAAGACCACGGTGTGATGCGACTTTACGACTCCCTTCATCCACCAGCCATATTTTTTTCGAGCAGATGAGTGCTTCCGGTGCTGTTTCAGTTACCGTCACTGGTCATTGCTATGTTTCTCTTTTTCGCAACCACGTCATTCCAGCTCTGCAAAAGCGTAAATGTGTGGATGAAATCATTTTTATGCAAAATGGCACTACTCCGCACATTGCACGTCCCATGAAGCAGCTGCTGTGGCGCCACTTCGGAAGTGCTCGAATTTCGCTGTCATTTCCCTACGGTCTGGCAGCCCTGATCACCTGATCTTACACCGTGTGACTTCTGGCTGTGGGTTATCTGAATGATGTTGTCATCTGTGCATCAATTGCAAATTTAGTGGAATTAAAGGCACGCATTTCGCAACGCATTCTGAGCATCACCCCGAAGACACTACGTTGTGGAACATGCTGTTTGTCGCTATCAACTTTTTGCATACAATGTCGGACACCATTGAACGTGTTTTGCAACAATCTTGCGATATTTCCGAATTTATTTGATGAACGGTTCTTTTTCGGTGGGTTGCCGTAAAACTCTTGACACCGATTTGTCCCTTTCGATGTGATATGTATAGTCATGCAAACAATACTACGCAACAATTCTAATTTGTCAATGAGTTTTAATTTGTAACTTACACCATAGCCGTTGTTTCACGAATCATTTCTCATTTCTAGTCATGATTCTGCTGCTTATAGTGCCATCTGTTGCCAAAATTTGAAACGATTTTTTTTCGCCGTATGTTTTCCACCTTCTTCAATAACATGCTGTTCAAATTTGACCCCATTCTCTTCAGTGGTTCTTTTTTATAGTGTTTTGAAACTTGAATTTTAATTACAACCACCCTGTTCACTAAATATAATCTGTTAATAGACATTTAGCATCATGATTCCACTTCAGATATTTTACAACTGCTACAATTTTTATTTCAGTTAAAATATAATTAAAAAGTAAAAGCAAATAATTTTTTCTTTGATAAACATATTTTATTGATATTATTTTGTTTAATTTTTGTATAAGAGATGATGATCAGTTTTAAACCCTTTGGAATCTGGCAATGGTTTTTAAATTATGATGTGAAGAGAAGAGAATAAACGAAACCGATGGAGATATAAAATGCTTGGTGTATTGTTTTGGTTTTTAAGAATTTATGATAATCTGCAAGCTATAGAAAACAATATATCTATATTTATCTCTCTCTCTGTATATATATATATATATATACCGAAGAGCCATTACATTATGACCACCCTCCATCTATGAGAATGGGCTCGCCCAGGAGCAGAACCACTGCGCGCGCATGGTTAATATTGGAGTAAATAAAATGGGTATGCAGTGTCTTTCTAAACATAGTGCGATTAGCCACATAATGGGAAAAGCAGCGGACATATCAGACTTTGATAAATGTCAAATCGTTATGGCTCGGCGACTTGGAACATCAATTTCAGAAACGGGTTGTTTAGTGGGCTGTTCACGTGCAGTTGTTGTGAGCACATATGAAAGGTGGTGCAGGGATGGTGAAACGGCAAGTCGCCAGCCAAAAGTGCGTCGTCCAAGGCGCATTGATTCCAGAGGAGAGCGGAGATTGCTATGCATTTTTCACCATGACCGAAGGGCTACAACAGCAGAAATCACCACCAGTTACAACAGTGGTGACCCATGCAGTGTTTCTCAACACACTGTGCAGCGTACATTGCTGCGTATGGGCCTACGCTGCCGGAGGCCGAAGCATGTTCCTACACTAACGGAACGTCATCGCCAAATGCGTCTGCTATGGACCAAGAAACATCGGGATTGGACACCAGAGGAATGGAAGAAGGTTGCATGGTCCGACGAATCACGTTTTCTGGTCCATCACCTCGACGGGCGTGCGAGAATACGCCGATTTCCAAATGAATCCCTTGCTCCCGGATGCACAGTTGGACGGATACAAGCCGGTGGTGGGGGTATTATGGTGTGCGCAATGTTTTCATGGAGCACATTAGGACCCATAATCCCCATAGAGCAATCCTTGACGTCTGGAAGGTACGTGAACATGGTTGCAGACCAGGTTCACCCATTCATGGGAACAGTGTTTCCTGCGGGGGATGGCGTGTACCAACAGGATAATGCACCATGTCATAAAAGTCGAATCGTCATGGATTGGTTCGAGGAACATTCCAGTGACTTTCAAGTCATGTCTTGGCCCCCAAACTCACCTGACATTAATACAATAGAGAATTTGGGGTCCTACTTGGAAAACCAAATTCGTGCTGCCACGCTACCCCCTCGCAAATGTGAGGGAATTGCAGGACCAGTTGGTGAGCACTTGGTACCAGATACCTCAGACTACCTATCAGCACCTTGTGGAATCAATGCCACGGCGGATACTAGCAGTTTTGAGGGTTAAAGGTGGTCCTACATGTTATTAGCAGGGTGGTCATAATGTAATGGCTCTTCGGTGTATATATATATATATATATATATTTGTGTGTGTGTGTGTGTGTGAACAAATATACTTTTCTAATCACAAAAATTCTTGATTAATTTTAAACAACTAAGATAAAACAGAGTTAAAAAAGGCAAAATACTTTTTTTCTTCTTTTTACTGTTGTTTAAAACGATAATTCTGCATGGTATCAACAGGGAATATAATTTTGAGTTTTTATTTATTCCTTTTTCAAATCATAAACAATTAATAGCTTTTATTGTAAATATCTTTAAAATTTTACAGATAGATACGTGTAACTTTTATCAGTGTTTTAATTACAGTATAATGCACATTTATCTATACGAACTTTTTGGTTGATTTTTCCAACTGACGATAAGCTATTTAAAATTTAAAGAGCTTAAGACGATCTTGACAGATCACGCTAAATATAAAAATCTAAACTTTCCGTGTTGTTTATTAAAAAAATAATTTATAAATTACGTATACACATTAACAAAGTTATTGCACTGTCTTTAAACTAATTTGAACCTAATTCCATCAATTTAATTAATTGAAAGAGGAAAAAAAGCAGGCAAAAGATTCTTAATTTGCAATTATTTAAAATCTAAAAATAAGAAGAACCAAATAAAGGCACAAAAAAGAGATAAACGCTATTTTAATTCACTCTAAAGCAAATTTTGTTTGATATTCATGAATAAACTTTCTTTGCAAGATAGCCCTTCGATATCCTCTGTCATCAAATGAATATCACAGATATCTTGTTATCTATCACTCTCGCATTGTGAAATATCTTTGTTCAAAAAAAAATTATTCAGTTTATTTTTCCGCTGATATTGTAAAATTTTTGAGAGACAATATGGCTAAAACAATAGACATTCATGTTCTTATTGCAAACGAAGTATCTGAAGCTGTTAAATTAATCTGCCGGATTTCAGCCGTTTTCTTTGCTCAGAAAACTTTTAACATCAAGGAAAAATGCGATTCACGATTATTGTTCTGTTTTGTTAATAGAATTTATAGATAGCGATTCATTATAAGATATGTTATAGATGAGGCGACCATTTAAGCTTTATAATTTCATGTACTTATTAAAAACATAGTTCTTTTGTGTACATTGAGTAATTCTCATTAAGATATCTCATGAAGTGCTTTAATAATTCCAGTTTTATATGTATTGTAGAAATATTGTGATTCTGCGTAGTTAGTGTAAGTGTTCACAAGTAATTTTGATACAATTCTATTTCTCACCATGAGCATTATTTTCTTATCGAATGACATTGTTTAAATCTTCCATCTCATTCATGATTAAGCCAAGGGGAGTTCGTGAAACTATATTACTGATCAAGAAGACAGTTCTATGTCCTCTCAAATTACCTATTAGTTTTCGTGAAACCTAATCTTCTTCATGATTAATGCATATATGGAACTGAGACAAGATGATACGATCTTCATGCATAACTTCTTATATAATAGCATTTCTTCTCGGTGAACAAAAACTTCTTATCTAGTGGTATTATTTCAATGTGCAGTTTCATATAGGCGAATACTAGAAATATTTCTTACTGAGCAAAGGAAAAGTTAATCATTTATAAATCCACAATAGTTTCCTTTTTGCTTTTCATCAAATTTAATCTCCTTCATTACTAGTTCCATGGCATTGTTTTGTTCTTTTCAGCTCCACACAAATTCAATTTGAATAAAAAACAAAGGATAGCAGTTTTACTTTTAGTTTTGAAAACCATTTACGTGAATAATTTTTAATAAAATATTTCATAATTTAGTGACGACAGATTAAAAAAAAATTGAGCTGTAGAAGATTTTATATTGGGGATTTGCATTCCAAATTCAAGTGAAATTAATTTTAAAATGCCAATGCAAAAATTATATTTGTTAGTTCTGTGTCGTTATAAGTCATATTTAAATAGTGCAATCTTTTCCTTCTTAATTTTTTTAAATTTCATATTTAGTATTGTTTCTCAAGATTTTTATTGATCTGTATCTGGAATAAAAATTACTAAATTAATTCAGATTTTTATCAAAAATCAAATTAACAGAGAATTAAATCCCTTTACATGCATAATGATGATCTTTTTGAAATTTAAACATAAATAGATTTCATAGATTATACAAATATTACATTTAGAATGATGATACTAATTACTGAATCAAAAAGACAATAGCAAAAGAAAAACATATTCCAAGAATATGGCATTCAATATTTAAAAAATATATTGAGATTGTTCGACCTTATTTTTTTCTTTTGAACAGAAATGGCATTAACTTATACGATTCATTCAGTGGAAACATTTCAAAAGGAACTAAATTGCATTCCTTTCTTACCTTTTTTGAAAAAAAATATATATATAAAGTTTCTTTTCCAAGAAATTCCTCCTCTCTTTTGCTTTCCACAGAAGACTACTTTCCAAAACCATTTTGTCTCCATTATGTTGCTGCTAACATAGTATGGTCCTAAATTCCACATCAACTCTTGCTTAAGGTTTGTGTAAAGATATAAAAAGAAATTCCTATGCCCCATTTTATAGTTCTGGCTGTGGATATTGTCTATTGAAAGTCAGTAAAAGCGGATTGATGCTAAAGTATGAAGGAAGAGGATTTCAACAAAGGTCTGACAGTTAATTTAATGATTAATAAATTAAAAATAATTGAATCATTAACTCGTAACAATCTAGAATTTAGTGTGCATTGCTTGTTTACGATTTCAATTTGATGCAATCAGTTGAATTTTTCAGTTTAGAAAAATTAAAAATAAGTTATAGTGTGCAACTAAAACTTATTTTCAAAATTGAATTTCATTTCAAAAATGAAATATTTTTCTGCATATATTTTATTATTTTGAAATTCAATTAACAGTAAATTTGTATACATGATACAATCATACTTTCAGGTTTAACAATTTGTGAAAACCGAAATTCATTCCATTCTCCAAGTAAATGATTTCTTTGTACAGGGTGCGCCAGATAATTATTTGAAAAAACTCCTGAGCGATGAGGAGTGATAGGTAACGCTACTGGAGGGAAAAGTCCCCAAATTCGTTTCAGTCTCTAAAAAGTTGCCATCATGCTTTGATCTACCGGACAGCTTGCCTTCGCCGTCGAGAGCTTCTTTTCTAACGGTCACCCACTTGTTGCTATGCAATGTATCTTCCACGATCGCTTTGAAATTCCTCCTCACAGACCCGTTTCTGACCGTAATTCGACTCTGTTGTGGGTTAACTCATTTTGGGAGTTTCGCTAAACCCAGAAATGGACATCAATGGACCACCAGAACTCCGGAAAATGTCGAAAGAGTCAGTTTTGCGTTCTCCCCGACGTTCGAGTAGCAAACACGCAGTTGTTCTGGGAATTTCTGACACCACTCTTCGACGAATTCTCCATCAAGACCTTCAATTTCATCCTTATAAATTGGATGTTGTGCAAGAGTTTATTGATTTTGTTGATTTTCAAAATGCATGCGAAATGCTGCTTGACAAACTGCTGAAGACGAGGTTGTTTTTTTTTCGGTGAAGAGGCTCCTTTGAAATCCCTGGTTTATGTCGATCGACCGTGGACAATAGCTCAACTCAAGAACATCATTTGAGACGTCATTGCCGATTGATATGCTGCAAAGAGTGGACACGAACTTCAAAAATCGACTTAATCAGAGTATGGGCAATGGGGGTTACCATTTAACCGATGTCATTGTTAAAACTGTATGAAAAAAATGGGAAATTGTACTCTCAAATAAAAAAGAGTTTAGACAATAACTAGAGTAGTTTTGTCTTTATTGACCTTACAAATAAGTAAATTTCTCGGGCGCACTCTGTATATTCTGAAAAATCATAATTTTGTCGCATGCAATATTATCAAGTACTATGACTTTCTACTAATTTCTCGTGTTGTGTTTACTTTCACATAAGTAATACATTATTGTTCATCGGGTGTTTAATGAGAGATCATTCAACGTAGTATTTTCAGAATTTGTCTTTTGGATTAAATTATAATAAATAAAAAAATGAAATAATTATGTAACATAGCATTTTTATTTGTTTTGTTTATTGATGTTTTTAAAATAATATCAGCTTTTAAACTGAAATTAATCAGAAGAAATTACATTAACACTTAAAAATTACGGTGTAAAGTTCACTTTTAGTATTATATTTCAATAGAAATATAGATTCAAATTTAATACAAGGGGATAATTTCTGTGAAATTACGAAAATCTTTTATTAAGGGCAGAATATTAAATTTAAATTTCACAAATATTTCGCCCAAAAAATGTAAATGCCTTAAGCATAGTAAACCATTTACTTTTTTTAAAAATGAAAGAAATTAAACCAGGTGTCTAATTCAATTGCAATAACTTTTGTTTTGTTTAGTTATTGTAATTTAAACGTATGTATGAGGCAGTTGTTTAAAAGAAATATTAAATAAACTCTTTTTATGACTGGATGGAGGTATTTTAAAATTGTTTAATGTACATTTCTCTTAATATTGAATTCATATTTTTGCTAAATACTAAAATATATACTTAGCTTATATATATATATATGCTTCTCAAAAGTTATTACATAAAATAACATTATTTATTCACAATTTTCGTAATTTTTTAAACAATTTCTTTGAAATATATTATTTAAAAATTTTTTTAATAAAATTCACTTTGAAATTTAAACTTTTAATTCATATTAATTTTATAAGTTTTGATCATAATTATAAAATATTTTAATAGAGTTTAAGTTAAGCATATTTGGGAACTACACACTTAATTGTGTCAATAATTAGATTTTTAGTATCTAGGATGCGATGATATA
>JAPMOQ010065301.1:51309-89257 GCA_026543055.1 Argiope trifasciata | reverse complement strand
AGAAAAAACATTGTAATTCTACAATTTTTCCAACTATTGGTATCGCAGATTTTATAATCTTTTGCATATATCTTATACAGATGCACAATAAATCATGTTTATCTCCAATAATATTTTCAAAGAGTTGCAAGACAAATTCAAAGCTCAGTAACTTAATAAAAGCAAAGATGTTGTGACGATTGGTTCACCCTGTTCCTTAAGATCTTCTAATTTTCTTTTAGAGAAAAATTTTATTTTAAGATAGCCACAAAAGAAATTCTATCTCCGAAAAGAATGTTATATTGCCTCAGGAGACATCATAACAAGACCAAAGAACTCCATCGTACAGCTCTGAAATTGTGAAATCTAGTTCAAAATAAAATCGAGTGGGTGTATATCGAATTTATGTCTTCAAATCAAAGAGTTAAAAAAGAAAAGAGTTACTTTTTTCAATGATATTTTATATGTCCCACTTCAATATCAAATAGCAATTGGGGGAATTTCTTTAAAGTTAATTCATTAAGTTTGCAATTCGTCTTTCCGTTAAATATTTTTAACAGAAAACTACTCTAATGCCAATAGTTAAGTTACAAGCATTTTTGTGCAATGTCAAATATATAACTGCGAAAGAACGTCACAGCAAAAGCATCTGAACTTAGGTACTTTTTAGCGATTAATTTCGTAATCGGATGTGCTGATGAAGCGTATGATCGTCGAATTTGTCTAAAATCTTGCGTTGAAATTAAATAATTGGAAGATGCTATAATTCTATTAAAAAATTTCAAGACACACCCGTCAATTATTCGATGAGATTTTGATTAGATCAGTAGGATCTCAAATAAACTGCCAAATCGGAAAGTCTTATTTGATGTGATACAATATTCATAAATTATTACTGAAATGAATGTATTCATTTGGACTTAATTTTTCTGCCTTTTATTAATCTTAACTCGTTTTGTGTTCGTAGAAATGAAGTATTGTAATGAAAATTTATCTGAATAAATTAAAATGTTTTGCAGTTTAAAAGTTCATGATTGCAATACACCATTTCAATACTTACGAAATTGCATTTTATATCAATCACTAATTTTAATTAAATTTCTTATCCATGGCTGTGGCTCCATCTAGTAGAAAAGAAAGTAAGAGAAAAGAAAAGTCGATCAGATTACAAAGAAAATTAAAGAAGTTAGGTTATTGAGAAATCTTACTCATTAGATAATGAAGTTGATTGTATTTCATATTTTATATTATTATTATTATACTTCCGTTTACGTATGTGAGGTTCTTTACAAAACAAATTCTAAAGAGAAATTTACAATGTCGATGGGATATAAGACTGTGAGATAAAATATAGAATTGCTTGAAAGCTATTTTTTAGGAAATTTTAAGTGGATATTGTTTGATAGATATTAATTTCTCAAGTAGTGTTATCCAACTTATAGAGAAAGTTTTAGAGCTTATGTGCCATCAACAGAAAGGACATACACGAATGGTAATATTTTAGTTGATTGAAACTTGTAGTTATATGCATGGTTTTATATATATCTAAAGATTAGAGAACTATCCTTGAATCTGGTTTTCCAACTGAAATTTCTGTTAAAGATATCTAATAGACATTTATTGAACTTAACACATCTACTTTTCCTTCTTTTACAGCCCGGCTTGGACCTGGGTTTTTCTCAATTGTTTTCTTTCCTGCCTCTCTTTTCTTGGCCATTGTCTTCCAGATAATCACTCTTCAAGTGGTTAGCCCCCTTTCAGGCAATCAACCCATCTGGTTCTGTATCTACCGCTGGCTTTTGTTCCAGTTGGTTTGATAAAGAATATTTACTGAGTTATATGCCCCTATTCATGCTAATATTGCAATCAGACTGTTTAACTTTGGATTTCAGGACGTCGGGTTCATTGTAGGCACGGTAAGGTTCCAAATTTAAGATCTGCGCCAAACGCCATGAGCTTGCATTCCTCCAAAAATAACTTTTAGTATCTGTCCAAAACATCTACTTATAAGGAAGTCAAAAAAACCAAAATCACATTTTTGACTCAATAAAATTTGAGATCTGCTCACTTTTCTGATGAACTGAAACTCAGTAAACACGATTGATTTGTCACGAGCTTCTATGGTCATAAATTTGATGGTTAAAAGTAGGCAGGATTTGAAATATGTCATATTATTTTCGAGGAAACGATTAACGCACATTTTTGTCTGCTTATCAGATTTCACATTCAGAAGAAGGTTTACAGATTCAATAATCCTTATTTAAAATATAACTGAAATTTTAGGAATTTAGAAATCATAGCGAAAGATTTCGAATCGATTTAAAAATCTTTAAAATGAAAATGTGTCATTGTTTCTTCTTATATTTGGCTGTATTTATGTATAACATATTTTTTAAAAATCTTTTCTCCTTATCTTGGCGACCCTATTTTTTTATTTTAAAGTATATTAAAAAACTGTAAAACAATAACTAAGTACACAGAAAATTCGAAATTTTCCTTCTATATTTTTAGTGGCATACATACTTTAATCTGGATTCATAATTCAACTATATTAGCTGAAAGCACCCAGCATTGATACCATACCATAAGTTTCAAAAATACGTTTTTTTCTATAAAAATGCCTCGAATTTAATACACCCATGGCAAACTAGCTTTTGAACTTGGATTTTTATTGGGTGAGATGCATCATCCGAACATCTTCTTATACATTAAAGATGTGGGGATTTTACATGAAGTTTAGTATAATTTTATTAACTTTCACCCCTTTTTTAAAAATTTAAATAGTTTGAACTCAATCAGTTACATTTTTTACAATGCTAAACTAATTTTATCTTAATGGAGAAAATTTACACTGTTCCCGCGCAGCAAATTCTATATCATGATCTCGCGCCAGAAATTCAAATCCAAATCCCTGGCAAACCAGCAGAAAAACTGGAAGCAATTCATGCAGCTTATCCTCTTTGGGATGATTTCCAATTCAGAAAAACTAATACATCGGGGAAAAAGGGATGCAGTAACTTCTGGGGTTAAGGATCCCTGAGCACCTTACCCACAGAAGTCTCCCCTGAAAGTCGGAACAGAGGTATAACTTTTAGTGTCAAAATGATATTTACAGATTCGTTTGCGCAACCCCTTTACACTTATGGGCTTTCACGCACCTCACAGATTGAACAAAGTATAGACAGTAATCATATCCGAACCAGGACTCTAACGCGAGTCTTCCAGATCACGCGACCCCTAGGCCATGAGGCTGGAAACAATGCATTATTAAAAAAAAATCCTTTGAGCATGCTTCAATCATATTTTTATTAACTTCATTTTTTTTCCAATTAAAAGGGGAAAATCAGAAAAAATTTAACCCTTAAAATTTGAATTTTTGTTTCAATTGTTTGCCACAACTACGTGGCAACAGAGTTGTTCAGTGTATTACATGATAACAAACGTAATAATGGCTTCGGAAGAAATCACTTTTTATTTCAAAACCGTTCATCATGAATTCGACCCATTATTCATAAAGACAATTTAACAAACAGAAAAATTTATCATATACTCCGAGCAAATAACTCATGCCTTGTAGCATTAAATTAATAGAGTTTAAGTTGAGAGAGTTAACCTTCAGAGGATTCTTTTAACAGAGTTACGGCTATGAGTGCATTCTATTCAGAGAAGGCATGAAAGCCAGAACATCTTGTTAAATATCAAACATACCGGAAGTCACCACCTACCCGACGACTTTCGATCACGTGATCAAAACACAATATCTTGGAAAATTACGTGACAATTTGCATAAAGGGGGATAAAACAATTTATACTTTTTGGTTAACACTAATAGCTAATCTATATCTAAGTGTGCGAAATATATGCACTGTAATCATTTATAGTTTCTATTCAGGGATAAAAATTTCAACTTTTTTTATAATTTTCCTCTTGTTTCTAGAAAGTTTTCGTAACTAAAATATAAATAAATTTTATTTGAATAAAACTACAACTATAAATCTTTGTGTCTTTATTGTAATGTTACAGACACTAGATTTTAAAAAAAAATTGCACTCTGATTGTAGAGATTTAAACAAAACATGAATTTTAAATAAATATAAAGTAACTAACTTGCAAAATATTTTTTTCTGTAAAAGCAAGGAAATTTAATTAGAATTTACCTTTTTTGTTCTAAAAGAAGCTTAGTAAAAAGTAGTTGCTTAGTTAAAAAAATTGAATCAGTTTCTTTTAAGAGTCGCATATTATTTCTGCTACTCCCTTTTAAAATTTCGAACTAAAAATTTCTTCTACACTTATTTCTTTCCTAAAGAAACGAAGAAAACTTTTTAAAACTTCGAAATGATTTTAAAATTTTTTGTAAAGCAATTTAAGTTCCTGCGGAATATGTAACTTGCTTTTAAAAAAATATATGTAGAGCTGTCTAGAAAAAAAAATTAAAACTTTTTCATATGTTTTACAATTACATTGGTAAGCAGGAATTAAAATTTTTATAAAAGCCCACACTGTAAAGACAGATGAATTTGACAGGATGTAACAAAATTCTGCTACTGTTAACGGTAAGAAACATTCATCTTGATTTCCAGGCAAATAAATTTAATAAATATTAATTATAATATGATTAAATATTATTAATAATGTGTGCAAATATTAAAAGCATATTCGTTAGTATAAACTATTATAAATATATTAATCAAAGTGGAATTAAAAAAATAATTTAATATAATTTAAATTTTTTAACATTTTGATTATAATTATAAATGTAATATAACTTTAAGTTCAGATTTGTCTCTATATTCTGATAGATGGCGCCACATGTATACATAAAAAAACCAAGCACATTTAGTAATTGATATAAAGTTAAGTTTTGGAAAATATTTAAATAGTGTGTTACAATCCAGAACCCGCAAACGCACAACATTTTAATTGATTCAGATATCAGTTCATTGCAATCTTTCATTTTTATAAGTGAAACGTGTGATAAGAATTAAAAAAGGAAATATTAGTTCTAAACGAATAATAATTTGTTTAATACATAAAAAATATATATACAATTGATTACAATTTACCTAAAAATATTAAATGAATTATTCATTTAAATAAATTAATAATAAGACTACTTCAAAATTGGAAAAATGCATTAGGGAAAATAAGTTTAAATGCACAACTTTTTGAGAAACAAACTTTAGGTTGGAAAAGTGGAAAGGAAATTGTGAATTTAGAAAGATGCATAAATAAGAATGTTTCCAAAAGAATAAATTTTTGAATTTCGACAAATAAAATTTTTTGTACTATCTCCCAATACTCCCAGTGGAAAAAAGCTTGTTTTTATTTCAACTTGGCTATACTAATGTCTTTTTAGTATCATGTAGTTCCAATCTGGGTTTTTGTTTGGAATTTGTTGCTCCAACTTTGTTCCACGCAACGTAATCCTTCTATTTGTTAGCCCATTTTCAAAAAAAAAAAAAAAAATCTATGTTCAAAATCTTTTATTGATCATTTTTTTACTTCCTATTTTATCATTTTTATACTACAACCCAATTTGTTTTCAGTTTTAAACCTCTTTCACACTGAATTTAAGTTAAACTAAGAGTACCGTGGAGTTATCGTGGAAGTGATTCTTATTACATTTTTCTATATTCTTACTATATGTTATTTCTTTCTTTAACATAGGAATTAAATTGTTTTCATTGAGAAAACAGTTGGGTATCGTTTTATTTTTTCTGTTTGTTTCTTTTTGAGTCGTTTTTCTTTTAATTTATATGAAATGTTTTTGTTGAAATTAAGTCAATTGTAGATGCGGTCCTTTTTTTAAGCTTGACTATCATTCATAAATGTAAACCCTTTATTCGCAATGATTCATTTGATTGGTTTATCTGAGTTTTGTATTTTCGTTTAGTTTTGCGTTAGGAAATGCTTGAAATACCAAACAGAGTAAAATACAGGCGCCTTCTTTGTATAGCATGTTTATTAGATGGTATTCAGGAGTTAAACGTTATTGGTCTAAATGTTCCTTATCTCTTAAAACTTTTGTACAAAGTATGCATCTACAGATAAGGCATCAATTTGTTGTCAGTTTGTAACAAATTGGCTACTCAGTGTGTTATAAACTAATATATATGAATGTGTGTGCGTGTGTGAGAGAGAGAGTGTTGCCTCTCTACGAGCTAAAACTTTTTACGAGTAGCTATTAAATTTTACACATATGCATTTTGAATGCATATGTTCCCATGCTTACCTCGGAGCGATTTATGTAGGAACTTTTATATATTATAACTTTAAACATTGAATTTTGAAATTTTTCCACAATAAGTTTCAAAAATATTATTCCACAAACAGGAGTTTAACACCATTTCAAAATTTAAAAAATATATATGTTCTTATCGACATCTATGACTCCTTTTTTAGTTATTTTTAATCTAATTTATCAAAGTTTCAATAGTCCTGAATTGTGCAATTTTTTAACATATATTATTTGTCGAATTTCTAAGAACTTATTATTTCATGCCCAGATATTATAGCCACTTTCATTGCTTCATTGATGGTGACAGTGATGACGTGTCCATGTTTCCACGGAAAGGCGGTGCAGTAGCTTCTAAGGGTAAAGACCCCTGAGAACCCAGAGGGCAGAAATCTGACTTCTAGCTCAAATGAAGGTGACACACACATTCGCTTGCACAACCTCTTTTTACAGGAGAGCACATTCATACATCTCACATATAGAACACAAAACAACCATGCTCGAGCCGGGAAGCCGAGATCACGGCGAAGATACGCTACCCCTATGCCAGGAAGCCGGCCATTGTTTCATTAAAACATTTAATCCATATATGTTATTATATTGTTGTAAGCTGTGAAAGGATGATTCTGTTTAATATTTGTGTATTTGCTATGCAGATACATTTAGAATATAGATGAAATGGCTAATTATGTTTTTCAGTAGTGCTATGATGTCATGAGACTGATGCTCAATGAAAACGGTTGTATACATATTGAATAAGGAAAATGACTGGCAATTTAGAAAGACTGGCAAATTAGTACTGATTTATTGCCGGCAATTTGAAATAATATTAACCTAAAAGTATGCATAATTTAATCAGTTGATATTAAATCTAACCAATATCCTCGTCGAACCAGGTGATCATCAAACGTGGCTATTCATCAATCTATAATACAGCAGCTACAATTGTTTTAAACGTTATCAAATGTTTATACAATGCAAAAAATTCAGAAAGTTCGATAATGGATAATGGCGTCTAAGACACGAAAAACGCTATTAAAAGCATAGATTTACTCAAAAAACACTTTAAGTGCTCACAAACTAAACAAAGCTCACTAATTCGAAACAATAATATTGTTCAGTGGAGATAGATAGCTCGTTCTGCGATCAACCCTTCAAAGGGGAAATCAATATCTCTTGTTACTGCTTTGCCTTCTATAATTTTCTAACACGATAATGAATTTTTCTTGAATAAAGGAAAAAATAAAACAAAATTATTAATACAAATTAGAAGGCTCTCAGTGTACGTTTTCTAATAACGTAATCATCGAAATTCTTTTAATTTTATAACCTTTATTTTTGTCACCAAATTCTTAGCCAAACGGCCAAATGATAAACAACATACCCTTTAAGTCAGGAAGGTATCATAGACTTTCGTTTATTTTAACTTAAATCAAAAACTTCATTCCTTAATAAAGTAATAATATTATCAAAATAATTTTTGCAAACATTCATTATTATATTTTAAATTTATAAATTTAATTAATGTATTATTTGTAATAATATAAATGAACTGCTGATGATCGAAGATTGTTAGTAATAAATTGTGCGCAATGCTACAACATACAGTATCTTGAAAAGAATAATAAATTTATTTTTAAAAAATATAAATACAGAGCTCTTCGATTCCCTTTAAAAGAAATTCCTTTCACCGTTCTCAGAAAATTTTATAAAGATCCAACAGGTGGAAGAAAACATGTGAGACTATTAAATTATTTAACGCAAAAAAAATCTTTTCAGAGTATCTACAATCCATTACTGATATCCCTGCATTAAAATATGCATGCAAGAGTTTCTTCAAATAATACAGCATATAGAAGCTAAAAATAAATTTAATCTGAGTTTCGGGAAAATTAAACGAAACCCACCTGAGATCGCATAGGGAAAAGTAAATGGAATAAATTCAAAAACTTAATCAAAATGGCTGGCACGTCATTTTACAGGAAATGAAATCCAGTTGAAATTCTTCTTCAATTTCAAGACGCGTGATTTTAATGAAATTCCTTCGAGAAAAATTTAAAGAGAATATCAAGTGGTGTCTCTTAGTTTCTAGAATAATGATTTGATAATAAAGAAATGTTGAATGTCTCTTATTATTTTGGGGAGAGAGGGTCTGATTTATCTTTTAAAAAAGATATATTTTTGATGGATTAAAAAAAGGGGAAATAAAAAGGAAATGATTTCAATTATTAAATATAACTCTTTATATTCTCTTTAGTTTTGTTATAGATTTATGTCATCATTCAAAGCAATAGAAAAACGTTTCGGAACAGATGTTACACTTAGATATGAGTTCAAAAGAAAAAATATATATATATCACTTGAATTTGGCATTTTAATCTTTAACTCTTCATTCCTTGTTCTTTTTTTTTATATAAAAAAATAGTGCGATATAATACATGGTCTAAATTAAAGGAAAAATACTTTAAAAACGCTAGCATAATTATATAGTATTGTTACGGATTTCCTACCTTTCTTAATTCATCGGGTTCGTTTACTTTTATAATGGGTGTTTACGGTGTGAGAAGAGATGAGGACACACAATGATCAGTCCTTCAGTAGACGACACAACATAGACGACATTTATTTACTGGACGAAGACAGGAAAGTACATAGACGACAAATATTCACAGCACAACTATATACAGAAGACAACTATACACAGCTGAGATGAACACATAGAACAGCATACAGCAGTACTCTAATGCAGACAGTAGCTCATAATAACAACAGTAGTCAACACGTAGATAGGATTTAGCAGGAGAGGAAATCTTTAAGGGATTCTATTTACGCTCACTTAGATCTCTCCCGAACAGGCTGAAACTACTCCTCTGTTTCTTCCTGCCTTCCTTACCGACTCACTATTCCTCACAATGGGATTACTCCTCAGTTTAGGACATCACCGTTCCCGACGAATATACAACGGTCTACGGCACATGCTTCCTCAGAATACGCCACATAGCACTCCTTCGTTGCTTCAATATTCTTCAGGTGATTCCTCCGCTCAGGACTCTTCAATTCAGACTTCTCAGTTCAGGTCTACTTGATAGACAATTGCCCCGCTTCTCAGACTCCTCTTCAAGACCTCTCTATTAAGGTCTCCTCGATTCAACTCTACCACATTCCTCAGACTCCCGATGACTGGCCGTATATATAGCAATTGGAGGCGGGGCTAAACCTTCTGGACCAATCGGGAGAATTCTGGATGTATCTCGGCTCCTAATGGACGGATCGGGAAAAATCTCGATGTTTCGGGTATTATTCTGTTTGTCACCAAAGTCGCCGAATTCGTCACAAAGTTGCCAAGCTCTGGGATCACTGACGGCACTCCCATGCGCTATTCAATACAGATTACTGTAAATGTCTCTTCTGTACGATGACATTATTAGTGAGGGAAAACAAAATTACATGTTTGTAACAATATAAAGGAACTAAAAAAGTGCATAATGGAAATATCTATCATCACAAATTAAACATGTTACTCTTAGGACGAAATCTTCAATGACCATTTACTCTATATTTCCTTGATTAATACCGCTTTTATAAGCAAAAACTCCCGAATTAGTTAAAAAATAGTCAAGAAATCGCTCTTTTCTTCCAACCATAAGAGTAAACAGAATGACGTCCAAACTCGCTATAATGATTATGTGATATGATTTTTTTGACAGCTACTTTCCTTGTTACGCAATAGCTATAAGAAAAGTTGCGAGCAAGAACAAATGGATTAACGAGTTAAAGGATTCCCTGCTCCAAGAATTCCTGTGGTCATGACGAGATCCAGGCCATCACGGCGTCCTAAAGTGTGCTACCCGAGTTGAAGCGCTTCCCTTTCAGATGTTTTTTCATTAGCTTAACACACACAAAAAAAAACACCGGTAACATGTCCGGGCTGTAAGGCGGATGGTCGAGCCCACTTGGCTAGGTGCGTGTGTATGACCCTGGAGACTGTACGTTATCATGGAGCAGAGCCACACCCTCCATGGGTTGATTTGATCTTTTGCTCTTGATGGACTTGCGTAGTCTTTGGAGCATCTTACAGCAAACATCAGAATTAAAAGTTCTGTGCTCGATTAATTCAGTAGGTTACAGACCTTAGACTGCGATGTTAAGGACTGGCTGTGAAAGACTGACTTTCCTCATAGCCACGGGAATTCTGGGAGCAAAGAATCCTTCGGCTCGTTAATGAATGGGCTTGGCTGACTATCTTGGGGTTTTTTTTTTTGGTACAAGGGCCATTCTTGGCCATACTGCGGCATGCTTATGGTAAAAGGTAAAACATTGTAATGTTTAAAGCTTCGTATAAAACTATATTTTCATGTAAAAATTTATGTAAAAAATCTGAAACAGACGAAGACAAAAAAAGTTACATCTTTGAATTAAAAAATAAACAAGATGGAAAAGGGACAAGTTAAATATATGGTAAAAGGTGTATAGCAAGTAAAAATTTAAAGATATTTAGTTGATAAATCTTTCCCAGTTATTCTGGGTGAGTTACACTTGTTGAGTGTAAAAAATGGTGACGATGGGAGTCAAAAGCTGGACATTCGATCAAAATATGACTAACTGTCAATTCGGCGCCTTTAACTATTGGGATCGTTGTACTCAGGTCTATAATGTATACTTTTAATAAGGTCTCTCTTTATACCTATTCCATTTCGTGTCTTTTAATTTGTGCATCCCTAGTATCAATCCAAACAAATGGATCTATTTACACCCTCTTCCTTGATACCATGAAATATTTCATTTAATGTAGTTGATGCAAACAGTTACTATTGTTTAAATGTAAGCATCTTTAAAAAAAAGGAACGAGCTTGATTTTTACTAACAAAAAAATTTAACTGTCCAAATATTTTTAGTTCAAATGCTGGAATCGTTTTGACCAAAAACAGTGTTTCATTTCATAACGAAAAATCTTTTTCCCATATCATTTTTCTGCCTATATTTCTATGTGAGTTATTACTACGAATAAACACCCACCTGTTCTGAGATACTCTTTAGTAATGACACTATCTCTCAATTTCTTGCCCAACAGGGAAAGGTTTCTGTTTGATGTATAATGCCTACATTTCATTTATTCCAAGATTGACTGGAAGTTTTCCATTCCTATGAGTCGAAGCCTTCTGTTAAAATATTACTTTGCTCCAAAGCGAAATATATTTTACTAAAGTGCACATAACATATCAGGGCATTGTGCGTATGCATAAAACTGCAATTTTTTAAAATGGTGGGGTTTATTTACCGAGAGACAGGATATATCCAATATGGAAATATTTACAATTCTTCTTAAATCAATTTTCAAAAAATGTTTTACGTTATTACTGACACAATGACATTTGTGAAATGTTATGTTTACTATCAAATATCAAATATATAAACCGCTATAAAATATATATTATATAAATTATGTTGAAATAAAAGTTCATACATAGATTTATTTACTGCTAAATCCTCTTTCCATGAAAAAACCTAAATGAAATTTACGGCTATTATTTTCGAGAATATTAATCAAATCTTCATTATTTAGAAAAAAAAATCTTAATGGTAACATTACAGAGCAAATATATTATATCCAAATATATTTACTCTCTCTCTTAGCGCAGTTTTATCTGTACAACATATAATTTAAATGGCATTTTTCTATTACCTTCAAATACACTGATGGAAAAAAAAATCCCAACACCAAGAAAAAATTATTGTACATTAATGAAATTTTAGGAATACATTTGTCTAGGTAACATATTTAATTGATTAAAGTTTCAAGATCACAGGTAGAACCATTGGCGAGAAGAGCCATTTCAAATGTGAAATGTTGGTACATTAGTAACCGGTGTAACCGCCAGAAGTTTGAATGCAAGCATGCAAACGTGCTAAATTGTGTCGTACAGGTGTCGGATATCAGTTTGTGGGATGGAGTTCCATGCCTGTTGCACCTGGGCGGTCAATGCAGGGACGGTTAATGCTGGTTGTGGATGACGCTGGAGTTGTCGTCCAATGATGTCCCATACGTGCTCGATTGGAGAAAGATCTGGTGGTCTAGCTGGCCAAGGCAACATGTCGACACTCTGTAGAGCATGTTGGGCTACAACAGCGGTACGAGGGCGAGCATTATCCTGTTGGCATACACCGCCTTGAATGCTGTTCATGAATGGCAGCACAACAGGTTGTATCACTAGACTGACGTACAAATTTGCAGTCAGGGTGCGTGGGATAACCGCGAGAGTGCTCCTGCTGTCATACGAAATTGCTCCCCAAACCATAACTCCAGGAGTAGGCCCTGTGTGTCTAGGCCACAGACAGGTCACTAGCAGGCATTCACTTGGCCTCCTTCTAACCAACAAACGGCTATCACTTCGACTAAGGCAGAACCGGCTTTCATCAGAAAACACAACAGATCTCCTCTCCGTCCTCCAATGAGCTCTAGCTTGACATTACTCACATCGCAAACGGCAGTGGTTTGGAGTCGGTGGAATGCACAGTACAGGGCGTCTGGTTCAAAGCTGTCCTTGAAGTAACCTCTTTGTAATAGTTCGTTGTGTCACTGTGGTGCCAACTGCAGCTCGAATTTCAGCTGCAGACTCAGTATGATTAGCCACAGCCATAAGCCGAATACGACGGTCTTCCCTCTCAGTAGTTCCACGTGGTAGCCTGGAACCTGGTCTTCTTGAGGCAGTACCTTCCCTTGACCACTGCCGCCAGTACTCTTGCACAGTGGATATATTCCTGCCAAGTCTTTCAGCAATATCGTGGAAAGAAAACCCTCCTTCTCGTAGCCCTACAACACGACCTCGTTCAAAATCAGTGAGCTGTTGATAATGGCTTTTTCGTCTTCTCAGAGGCATCCTTGACTAACATTAACCCACTACGTCAAATTTCTACTGTAAATAACGGTCACGAACCTTACAGTGCTTATTTAAAGCAAACCCCATTTGCATGTTCATATTATCGCTATTAGCGCCACACTTACGCGCGTAGCTCGAAATTTGAATCGACGTCATCTTTCAGATGTATAGAAACCCTACCAAATTTCGTTTATCTAGCACAACTCCTTCCTAGTGTTGGGATTTTTTTTTCCATCAGTGTATATTGAAAATTTCTCATATATCTTTAAATGAAAATTGCATTTTTTATTTAATAATGATCAATTCAAATACGCTATATATATATATATATATATATATATATATATATATATATATATATATATATAAAATTATATAAAATTCGTAATCTTGAATATACTATTGCAATGCGTTCATAAATTAATTTAAAGAACAAATTTTTAACGGAAGGTAATTAATTTCTTTATTTCAATGCCCAGTGTATTTGAACTTTCATTGTATGATGATTAATAGACATACAATTTTTATCATTTACCTTTTGAAATTTAATTAAAAAATACAGAATTTTTGAAATAAAATAAATATAAAGAGAAAGTAATTAGAAAAAAGGATGATTTTCAAAGAAAGAAATTCGAAAAACTATCATGAAGTAAATAAAATAATTTTATTTTAAGGTAATTCTTTATTTTCCATGACACTATATAAATTAAATTTTGATTGACATCGCCATTCCATTTCTAGAAGAAGGTGTAATCTTATATTAGAACCACTCTAATTTAAAACAAGTATCAACATTCAAATCAAGTTACTTGGTTTTAGAATTATAATTGCAAGAAACAAACTCCTTTACTCATTTCAAATGATTGAACATACGTTAAGATGAATATTTTCTCTTATAATGAAGAAAAGAATTCCCTTCTGAACTGTATAATTAAGTTAAATGGGAAGAAAAAGTAAGACATCTCGTTTCTTATTTTATATTCTCAAAAGGAGCTTTGTTTCTTATTTCCACTAAATTAATTTTTTATTTTATTAACTAGTTTTAATATCATTTTGAACAAGCATGTCTTAAAAATCAGATCAGTGATAGTTAATTTATTTTTTTCTCATCAGAAATTATGCTTCTATTCAGATTTTAATAGAAACAACATATTAAAAGTTAAAATGTATGGTAGTTTATGCTGTTTCCTTTTTAAAGTTGTTTTAAAATAGATTGAATTATACTATTAGACATGTTCCAATAAACATAGTATAGAATATATGCCAAGATCTTCCTAATTTTAAATTCATAACAGCAAATTTAAATAGAAGAAAATATAACTAAGACTACCATTTGTTTTATAGAAGTAAGAGAATTCATTTATTAAGAAATGACATTGTAGAAAATTTAAATCTCACTATTTTTATATTGATATCTTACCATGAAGATATCAAGAAAAAGAATCCTTATTCATAAATGGAGTGAATCATAATCAATGCTCTACATTCAATGCAGTGCTAAGCAACAGATATTAATTAATATATTTATTTGAATCATTCAAATCAAAACATTTTTTATCCTCAAGTTGATAAATACAATTTACAATAGAACCCTTATAGTTTTTCACCAATCTTTCTTTGACATTGTTGGTAAGTTATATAAGCTCTTAAATAAGTAATCATTATAGAACGAGAAAATTCATACATCCCCATCAAAAATAAATCGAAAAATCTGGGATCTTGAAAGACAAAGCATCAATTCTTTATTTTTGGTAACTGATCATCGAATCCATCAATGTAGTGTATGTCAAGAACTTATCTTCAGGCTTCTGAATAAAATTTTGTGGAACAATGTTTCTGACTAGGATTAAGCCAAATAGTTTATATTGCAGAATAAATTTCTTTTATTATATTGGAATTTGCATACTTGTTTGTCTTCTATTTATGGTAATAATAAAAGCAATGAATAAATCCTAAATAATAATAAAGATATAATAAAGAGGCGATATATCACAAATGACAAAAATTATTATTTCTGCTTTCAAAGATATTTAGTATAGCCTGCACATTTACTTCATCATCTCATATCTGTCATTGCATATAATGCATTAGTTTTTACTTTAATCACGTCATTATCAATGTTAAAAATGTTTCAAAAATGTAAGTTGCATCTATATTTCAGTATACATTTCTTTTTTGTAAATATATCTTTTTTTAAATCTTAAGATTTTATGAAGTTTTTGATGAGTTATCAGATGTTTCAGTAGATTCAGTGGCTTCTTCAAAATCTTTACACTTCCGAATTTCCATTTATTTCTGATTTCAATTTGTTTTCTCTTTTTCTATAAAAAAATTCTAACAGAAAAATCTGTTAGAAAACGAAACAAAAGTATATGTTCGAAGGCTTGTTTAGGAGATGCAATTAACATACCCATATTCAAATAAGCAAATAAATGAGTCTTTAAATAAAAGAAAAAATTACAATGATTTAAATTTCTTATTGGATGACGTAATTGATTAGGAAGTTTCCTCCTCATTTATCGATAAATTTATCCTATATTTTCGACAATTTGTTGCAAAAATACAGAATACGTTTTTAAAAAGTGACTAGAGTTAAAACAAGTGCATGCAGAATTTGATTTATATAACAATCAAATCGACAGTTCTTTTTCAAGACAGAGAAGATAGAATCAAAAGTAAAAATCTCCAACTGGCCATTTTAAGTTGTTACTTTTAAAAAAATATATATTTTCAAAAAAAAATTTATTACACTTCTTTGATTCAAATGTATTAAAAAATAAGACATAATTCAGCAAAAAATTCAAATCTATTATTTTTCTTAAATATCAGTTTAGTCTTCTAATTGTTTATTCTAGTCTTACTACCTGATGTTCCGAATAGGAACCATAATGTTTTCACCCAATTAGAATAAAACATTCTATAATTTATTTATTAAATATTACAATAATTACTTTGTTTCTGCTGGCTAAGGTATTTACAACGGAGTGGTAGAAGTGAATGTAAAAGAAGATACTAAAAAAACATTCATCATTGCGTTTCTATGACTTCTGTTTGTCATTTTTAATTAGAAGCCATAGAAATATTTTGGATCATATTTATTCAGGTAAGAAGCTTGTATTTTAGTCCACGCAATAGTAAGATCGTATAAACACAAGGAGATTTACATGTTTGCAAATTAAATACAATTTTCATAGTTAAAACATTTTTTCCAATTCAATAGATAAAACTTAGAGACTTTCGTGATTTCTAAATAAATAAAAACCAACGAATAGTAAAATATATAAAGTGGCAAATACTAAAGTGATATTATTATTATTAAAATATGGAAAAATCATGAAAATTAAATTTTGAAAGAATTTCTTTCAGTATTTTAAACATTCAGATCTCTCCATTTATGATGTTGCTATTCATAAATTTTTCCAGGGTTATCAACCAACCATTTGCCTTAGTTATCTGTGATTTTCATTTTTGGAGATAGGGTTCATTTTAATTCTATGAATTGCCTGATGTTCAATTAATGAAAAGTGTCGCAATGTATGCAATAATAAATATTTACCATTTAAGCTTGCAGGATAAAGCTTTCAAGTTATTTCAGCATTGAAATTATTTCCCTTTAAATGAAAAATAATTTTTTGCAAATGAAATATAATTTTAATTAAAACGCGTGCCTTGTTGCAATTAATTTGAGCAAATCTCGGAACTTTTTTTGCATATTTTCCTTTGCTTGTCAAGACCTTTCCTTCTCCTTGTGTTTTCTTTATTCTTTATACGAGTTTAATCAATAAATAATAACGAATATAATAATGATAAAAATATATGAATTTCAAAGTGAAATCTATAATTCATTTAAAGGAAAGAATATCACACTTTAGAACGTGCTTCTTATTATCAACTAGATGGGCATCCGTTATTTTCGTCTCTTTTGAAATAGATTCTTTTTAATCTATTTCGTGAAGAATTCCACACTTAACTCAAGAAATTATTCTCACAGTACCCCCCATAAAGAGAAATCAGTTTATTAATAAACCTGGCAAGAAGTCAAACCTGCTACCTAACATTAATATCCTGTCTATGAACTTTTCTTTATTTTTGCTTGCTCTAAAAAATAAATAATGAAACCACTTTTGTATAAATTTTTCCAGTAAAGGAAAATAAATAGTTATCAATATCCTTCAGAAAAAGACTTGCTTCGAATGACAAGTTCTTCAATTTATCTGTGAAATCGAATTCGGTGATGTTTTTGATTTCGTAGAAAATATATTGATAAATGTGTTTTGGAAATTTTTTATTTTGTTGCACTTTCTCACACAAAATATTTTGTTTTGTTTGAAATATGACATATGTTTAAAGCAGATAAAAGCGTTACAATAAAATTTCAAACACAAGGCCTTTAAATAATTTTTATATCAACCCATTCTCAAATCAGATAGTTTGAATAATTTTTCAATCGATATTGAAAATATATTTTAATGCATAACAAAAAATTATTTTACTTGAATGATGAAAATACCATTCTGAATTTAAATGAATATTATTAGCAACAGCATTTTGTAAATTTGAGTTGAGTTCATTAAACTAACAAAACTTATCAGAGCAAAAAGTAGGAAGTGTTATTCGTTGTGGTATGGTATCTGCAAGATATTGTACAACATTCTGAATACAGTGCTCGTACAATTTAAAGATCTCATACGCTGAATTTGGAATCATTATAGTTTTTACTAAAAAGATAATAAGTATCTTAATTTTCTTCTATATCGTTAAGATAATCTGGTTAAAATGCAAACAGCATCTAATACAAAATATTTTCTGCATCGAAATCCATTCCTTCAACTGTGAAGTAGAGAATGAAATCAGACACCGATTATCACATTTGGATAAAATATTTAAGGTAGGCGAAATTTCCATTAAAAGAAGAAATTTTTCTTCTTTTTTTAAAAGTAATTTTAACAATTCTTCTTTTAATAAATTCTTCTTTTTTTATTTGTGACAAAAGACAGAGGATGAAGCGTTAATTTCGATGCATCAAGCTTAATAGGAGAATTTTTATTTTTCAAACACAAAAAGCCTTTTAGAAATTATTATTTAAAAAATTAGTTTGAAAAAAAAGGTGAATTTACCTTTCAAACAAAAGATAAATATATTATAAATGTATATATATTTTTAAAATTGCTTTTCTATAGTTTGTACCTCATTCGTTTTTTAAAAATCTTTTTAATTTACTTTTATAGTTCACGGAAGAAAATAGTGACCCAAAATACTTTATTAATTTGTGTTGATATAGACAATGACAAAGTATTTCTTTTTATTTTTTGTTTAATTAAATGATTTTCTTTTGATATAGTGACGATGCATCGTCTCCCAGAAAAATAGGCTTTTGAGAAGAAATAACTGATCGTTGATCAAAGTTTTATTTTGTGATCTATTTGCACAGAAAAAGCACCTTAATATATATATCATTTGATAGCTGTACCACTAGCACTTTTGCGTTAATTTTTTTTTTCATGTTAATTGTATTTTTAAACTTATCGCATTTTTTCTATGTTTATTGCATGCGAAAATCATAAACTTTTCGTGCTTGATTTAACATAATGTAGATAGCTGGATCTAGACAATGCCTAACAGTAATATTTTAAAATGAAATATTAAACCAAGGTAAAATAAATATTTGGCTGCTATTAATCATGATATCGTTATCTCTGCTTTAAGGAATCTATATCATTATGGCATCAAACGCAATGCATTTAACAACACTGGATTAATTAAAAAAATATCAAAGATGAATATTCTCAACTAAATATTTAGAAGGAATATCCTATTGAATGAAACATTTCAATTTAGAAATAAACAATTCAAATTAGAACAATTCAGAAAGTAAGCTGATAGAAAATAAACAATTCTATATTAGAAAAATTGAAATTAAAAAAAATATATTTATAAATTTCTTGGTAGAAACTATATTCATATGTGCTTTCCTGAATTCTATATAGGATTTTAATGGCTTTACAAGCAGTAGAATTAGAGCAATATATTATTTTTTTCCTTAAAGAAAATTCCAATCTTTTGTCCAACAATTTTTTTTCTCTTTTCCATTATATTTATTGAAGTAATATTGCATTATCTAGAAAGAGTGAAAGTTGTTGAGAAAAAGAATACTTTACATAGATATATTGTTTATTTATAAATTCTTTCTTTTTTATTTGTGACAAAAGACAGAGGATGAAGCGTTAATTTCGATTCATCAAGCTTAATAGGGGAAGTTTTATTTTTCAAACACAAAAAGCCTTTTAAAAATTAGTTTGAAGAAAAAGGTGAATTTATGTTTCAAACAAAAGATAAATATATTATAAATGTATATTAATTTAATTTTCTATAGTTTGTACCTCATTCATTTTTTTAAAAATCTTTTTAATTTAATTTTACAGTTCAAGGAAGAAAATAGTGATCTAAAATACTTTATTAATTTGTGTTGATATAGACAATGACAAATTATTTCTTTTTATATTTTGTTTAATTATATGATTTTCTTTACTTTGAAGAAAAATCTCAAAAATAGCAACTCAAACTAATTTTGAAATGAATCTTTCTTATTATAAATCAATATGGAGTCTCAGTGAGCGATTGAATGAACAGTTTATTAGAATGAATAGGATTTTAGTAAAGCAGTAGTACGTAAAGCTACATTAAAGTAATTTCAATTATTAGGTTGTTCGGAAAGTAATTTCGTTTTTTCCTGACAAAGGATTTAATTGCATTTTTCGCACCCAATTTCATACTTAAACCGCAAAATCATTTTATATTTTAAGAGCTGATATAGCAAGGCTTGAGTGTGGAAAAGTGCAGCTGATTCTTCGCAGTAGTTTTTGGATGGTGCCCTTTTAAATATGGAGAGCAATAAACAGCATTTTCGTCATTTTTTTCTTTTTTGCTATAAAAGGTAAAAATGCTGTTCAAGCCAGAAATAAATTAGCCAATATGTGTGGAGAAGATGTGTTAACAGTACATCAGTACCAGAACTGATTTGCAAAATTTTTCCTTCAAATGAGGAGGCCCAAAACCACCTCGATCAGTTTTTTTTACAGCAAAGACCAAAACTTTTATGAGCGTGTAATCATGTTACTACCAAAAGGTATTAGACCAGAATGGCAAAAGGTATTAGACCAGAATGGCAATTTTATAATTTAATAAATAATTTATTCATTAAACGAAAATTTCTTTTCATTTTGACACAAAAATAAGAAATGACTTTCCGAACGACCCAATAATTTATAAATCAATAAAATTTTACTACAATTCATTAAACAATCAAAATTCATTTTTATGTTTTTAGATTTTTTTTCAATTCAAACATACTTTTAGATTGTTTCTTTTAAAAGAGCTTACAAAACTTTAGTGTGTAAAATAGATATTATTTATTTTTTCAATTAAATTTATATTCATTAATTATTTATTTATTCAATTAAATTTTTATATATTAAGGATTAATTTAATCAGTTTAATTTAATTTAACTGAACTGAACTTATAAAGATATTGATTTCTAAGTTTAACTCATTTTAACTGAAATTATCAAATTAATACGAAATATTGAAAAAACTCATTTGCAGTTATCTATTATTACTACGACCTATAATAAAATTGCATTTTGATATTAGTTGACTTTATACTATATTTCCTGTGCCTGGGTTATACTTTTCTTTCTATAGTAGTTGGGATTCTCAATCAATTTCATACACTCCCTATAGTAAGTGCAGAAAAAAAGTAAACAGAATATTGTGATAATATAAATAACTATTGAGTACAAGACCCATAAATCTTTTCGAAATATCGTCGTACCTACTAAAGCCACAATCATCTTCTTCCTCCACTTAATTCTAAACACTTATAGCTATTGCCATAAAAGTGACGCCCAAATGTTATATAGTGTCTATGCAATGAGAGCATTTGCAGTGCCACCCAGTGGAAAAATTTGCAGTTAATACATTAATTCCGGGAAAGTTTCGAGATATGAAAGAAATGATATCAAGTGCACAACATGTCGAGAATCAATGATTTAATGGAACTGTATATAATGAGATCATAATTTGATAAATAAAAAACAAAACAAACACACGCATTTTTCACCATAATTCTCAAAATTGCGACATCATCAAGCTTAGAGAATACAGGACCTGCCTGTCATTAGATTCATTCATTTCTCTTAATATCGCAGCATGCATCTAGAATAATTGGACTAAGTGTATGAAAAAAGAGAGAGATGATATGAATTAAAAATACGATTGTTGAAGGCTCTGCAAGTCTTACTTATATTCTGTGCTGTTAAAAACTTCAGTGCATGATTATTTAAACACCTCTCCCCCGATAAATCAGTAAATAATCAAAACCATTGCCAACCGAAGCCATCAATCATTATGTCATTTTGTACATGAAGCTCGGCATCTTACATGGTACCTAGTGATCCATCTTAGTAGAATCTAAAAATCTGCAAATAGATCCGTTGCAAACACCTTGGGGAAATCTTGGCTTCTTATTTATGATGGAGTTTGGTATTGCTGAAAAATACCCAAATAAGCAAATGGCTGCAAAAATAAATACATATATCCTCACTCTTTTACTACTATGCGCCATATTATATGAAAAACGAGATTCATCTGCCTGTATTATACTTGCTTGGAATGTTGACGGCAACGATATTAAATTTTCTCCACTCTCACTGCAAGTAGTAATTACATATATAATCATTTAATGCCAAGAACCAATAACAGCATCAAATGTCCGACCTCTAATATATATATAAGGAATAGAAGAATCACCGATTTTTGGATTTGCTTGGAGTTTTATGGCGCAAGAACCATGATGTTGTTCTTGCTGCGCATGGATAAAATTAAATTATTTTCAATCATTGAAGGGAATATGAGAAGAATCTAAAAAGTAATCAAGATTTAAATACATGGATGAAACTTTATGGACTTTTAAAAAAAGCAAAGAGTTGGACATGTAGTTTCTTATCAAGCAGAAAAAATAAAGAAGAGAAAGACTTTTGAAAAAAAAAAACTGTAAACACTGGGCAGTGAAATATTAACATTCTGAAAATATATGCTCTTCAGACATTTAATAATTATGTCGCGAACAGAGTGGTGGTTGTTTGCCTAACAGCAAAGGAATATGTGTGAATCTAGTTTGTCCATTTCCTAAACGTGTTAAAATAGTATATGCTTTTCTGTTCGCTAATGTGGGTCATGGTTGCATAGGGAGTTTGACAACATGAAGTTTGTTGTTTGTTTCCTGGTCCCACTACTCCTGAAGAATTGTCGAATAAGCGGGTCTGGTATACGTTAAATCTATTTGGGCCAAATGTCTTCCAGCTGTTGTTGTATTGAATTTTGAAGAAGGGGGTGGCAGTTCAAGTGTCGTCGTCGACATCTGACTGCAGTTGAAAATTACGAGTTCATCCAAAAATAGCCCTAGCGTTGCTTTAATACAGGCTTTTCATAAAACTAAACTGATGTATAAGGAAATAAGTGAAAAAAATAGATTGTAATTATAGAAGCTTGTGGACAGGAAATATGTGAATTAAGTAAAAGCCTTTAATAAAATCAAACACGTTCGACAATTTATAATTATATTTAAGTTATCATCACATTTAATGAAAACATGGTAGCGCGTCTTCCCCTTGATTTGAAAGTTTCGTGTTTCGAATCCCGTTTTGGGCATAGTTCATTCTTCATCTCTTCTATCAGTGAGACGTGTGAGGGCACCCCACCCCTTGTAAAAAGGGTTTTGTCAGCGAATGTGGTGCGTAACTAAATCGAGCTCTTGGCCCTAGATGGCGCTATTGCAAAACAAGAAACGTAAAATATTCGGCTTAAATTCACTAAATTTGTGACGCCGGCTTGTCTATGATTAATGACATCAGAAACAACAAGAACAATAATAAAAGCAAACATTTATGTATATATCATTCTCATTTAAAAAAAAAATTCATTCTTCTTATGAAATTGACTTGAGTATAAATTGGCTTCATGTTATTTCCATAAATTCTTCATTAAACGCATATTTAGGAAAAATTTGTGAAATTTTCATTTCGATGCAAAATTTTAAAGTTTCCTTTAAAAATAATTTAAATTAAGTCGAGGCAATTCATAGTGTTATTTAATGCATTTACTGCTGTTATCCAGAAAAAAAATTTTAAATAGTTATTTAAAAAACTTGTTCATCATGTCATTAATTAAAATGTCAGCTCAAAAGACGCATTTCATTTATTATTATTCCTTAAAATCTAAATTTTTTACTTCACTTATCATTTAAAAATTATAAATAGAATTTCATTTTCACTGTATTTTTAAGTCCTCAAAGATGGAATGGAATGAAGTAATTGTTTAGCTTTGGAACAAGTATCATAGTTGGCCCCGTTTAAAAAAGTGAATTTTAAAATTCCATGCCGAAATAAAACCAACCAAAAAGGAAAAATTGAAGTATAAGGCACAATATAATTAACAAATTTAAACAAAAATTTGAATTCCACCGAATTTAAACTGAGATAAAAACTAATACTGATAGAAAAATTAATTAAAATTAAATTAAATTGAAAAATAACAATAACCCATAAAGCGATCTCACTCAAAAAATCTAACTCAAAATCTGGCCATTAGTCCAAATGGCATGAAAAGCTATTTTAATCCGCGTCATGAATGTTGACTTCCTCTCATTGATTTAAGTCAAACGGAGCGTAAAGATAACACTAACTTTAAGATTAAAGTGTGCCAATGTAAATACAAGTAACCGTGTTATTCAAGATCCAGCTGTAACCTTAAAGTAGCTGAAGATATTAAATCATATTTTAATATCGCTTCACAGAGCAGTTTTCTCTGTTTACTTAGTTTAAATTATATCTGAAATTTTTTCCTGTATCAACTGAAACAGATTTAAACTGTTAGATCTAAAATTTCGATTAAGGAAGTATTCGGAATTAGTTTTATATTAAGTAAATCTGAATTTCGAGATTCTTGTGCTAATAGCTTTACAAATTTGGAATTTATTTTCAAATATCGATTTATAACCACATTTAAAAAAATTAAGTTCATCTAAAAATATATATTTTTAATAAAAAATGAAGCGATACTTCAGGGGTCAGACACTATAAAACACTTATAAATGATTACTAACCACAAAAATAGAGAATTCGAAGACTGAGAAACTTATGTTTTTTCTTTCTTGATAAAGATTTTTGACATACTTGAATGGAATTAACTTATGCATTCTGATTGCATATTCCAGCAATAAATGGTTCTATCTACCCTCTTATTGATCTTCATTTTGATTGTATACTGTTGAACGAACTTATTTTCTTTTTCACTGATACAGACAAGAAAGAAATGGCTTTAGAAGGAGAAGAGGTTTTACTTTATAGAATGGCTTTGCTTTACGACCAATATAAAAATAAAATCCCCAACATTTCTGTGTTGTTATTGTTTCTAATATCACTTGTCAGAGACAAGCACATAGACGAAGTCAAGGATTTAAAGTCGAGAGAGCCTTTCTTGTTTTACAGTTTTGTCTTTTGAGGCCAAGACTATTTCGTAGGTATGCATGCGTCACAACTCTTTTTATTGATCAGACTTCATTCATGTATTTCAATCACTCTTCCATTGATCGTAATGTGAACCTGAATCGTAAAACGATCACCTTTGAAAAAAGTACCCCCAATTGTATTGCTCCTAACATGGAGAACTTTGCGACCACGATTTAAATGTGCGCCAGCCACCAAACACACGCACAGAGTCTTCGAAAGTCGGGGTTCGAACTCACAGCCCACTGGATGCGAGTCAAAAGCCCTTCCAGTCAGGTTATCCCAGTATTCAAGTTTTTGTAAATCATCTTATGGAACTAGAAAAAAAACCAGTATTAAATGATCAATAACTTTTTAAGTATAAGAATTAAACAAATAAAACAAAAGGAACACTTCAATATATTTATCATGAAAGCTTTTCAATCATATTTTTTAGTATATAAGATTTTTTTACAGATTCAAAAATAAATTAATCCCATATGATTTTGAATTATTCTTGGACAAGTTTTATCTAATCCTGAAATCCCTCCTCCATTTCATTCTTTATATTACCGAATTTTCAGGAAGTCAGTTTAAAGGAATTGTAGAAATATAAATATTCCTATTACACCCAAAGTTAAAGATTCTATTGTTATTTTCAACCCTTCCATCACGACATGGTCACTGGAAAATATAAAATAAGATGATGAAAGATAATTTCTTTTATCCTAAGGAAGAACTTGTAAGACTGTATTTTAACTTTTGGCTAGATTTAAAAAAAAAACCTATTATCGGTTATATTTAAACGCCAGTTGTAGACTGTCATACATATAAACCTACTTACAAATATTAGCATTACAAATAGCTTCTGTACGATAAAAATACATTTTCACTAATATTGCCACGAAGATGTAGAGAATAACAGGTCACAAAATAACGCTATATCAAGTTTATTAGTAACTCGTAACACGCAAGCGAAGTCCCATTGCTTATGGAACTCAGAATTTATACTTTTACAGAATAATCTAGAATTACAAAGAAGTTAAGAGAAATTTCTAGAAGCTTCTAGAACATTAACGAATGAATAAAAATAAATTTCAATTAAAACTCAAACTTTAAAGTTGGATGAGATTTGTAGTCGAATTCCTATAATCACATACCAATCCATATCAATATAATTAACATATAGATATAATTATATCAAATATCAAACCAAAAAGGCCGAGAAGTTTATGTGAATCTCTTTTGATGTGATCGATGTTTAATGGTCAAGCAATAGCTGTCAGCGGAGTGCTTCATATCCTCAGCATAAATGCTGAAATCCACTAATCTATTTCTGTCAGCCAGGGGGAATAATATATCATCATCAATAATGGAATATTTCTGTTTATATCTGAAATCAAAAAAAATAAATGAATGGCAGCATGTCAACTTATAACTTTTTTTGTAATATGCAGATTTTACAGAGCATTTTTAAAAATATTTTCTGAGTTTGAAAAGTATATGAAAATATGTCATGGATTTACTTTGAATTTATTCAAAAAATCGCAAGATGAAAATGTAATCATTAGAAACTATATTCATACGTTTAATATCAAGTAAAAGTTCCATCATTAATGGAAATTCATAGCATTTTCTGAAAATATATCATTTAAAAAATTGAATCTGAAGCCAAGAACAAATCCTGCTGAAAAATTCACAATTTAATTTCTGTAAGGTTTAAAGTGAGGATTCCATTATTTGATTTTAAAAATAACTTTCGTACTATTTCACAACAGGCGGTAAAACTTTTACACATTCTGCCGTGCTTTTATACATTCGTTAGGACGAGTTTAATTCGTTAAAATAGGGATGAGTGGAGGAGAGTTTTACATTTAACAATGAAAACTCGCTGATTATGTGACATAAACATTATATATAATCAGTAATACAAAAGAAAAAAGGTACTAATGTTCAGTAAAATATTTCACAGAAGTTTTTATTTAATGATAGAAGTGTTAAGAATTAAGTGAACCACGTGATCTTCCTGGGAGGAGCCTAGCCTAGCCACCAATCATATAAAAATCTGTGGTGACATCTTAATGAGCCAGTAACTGACACTTAACATCGGGGGTCACTTTTGTATAGTGGATAAGTTCAAATTGTAAGTACTCAGCTGCAAATTGTAAGATCACAGACTCGATCTTTGGCGGAAATTCAACCTACACATTGACCCAATTCCCGCCAACACTTACGCCAAATTGATGACCTCGGACGTGATGAATTTTTAAACCATCTATCAGCAGCAAAGGCAACCAAAGCAAAGTCGTCAAACTCTCTTGACCCCACAGCAACTCTCATACACTAGCCATAACACTTGGCGAAATAAAATCGTTCGTCTCTCTACAGACTCACTGGTAAGGAAGTATTGTGGTGACATCTTAATAAGACAGTAACTGCCACTAAACATCAGTGGCAACTTTTGTATAGTGGGTAAGTTACTCCGCTGCAAATCGGAAGATCGCGACTTTGATCCTTGGTGGAATTCAACTTCCGCATTGGCACAATTCCCGCCAACACTTACGCCAAACCTCACATGGTCTCACTGTTGCTGTTTGTTTATTTTTTTTTCACGGGAAGCGAACTTGACCTTCGGATGGTGGGAGAGTGATCTTGACTCTGTCTTCCGAAATAAACCATAGTGCAGTTTTCTATGCCTACTATACTATGGAGTAACCGTGTGCTTTTTGTTGTTATGTCATCTAATAAACTCTAAAAAAGACAACCTGTGCCTTCAAGATATTTAACCAAGGGAACAATCTTCACTATCACGTTAATTATTGCTGTATCTAGAAAAGCAGCAATAATTAATTTTAATCTAAATTCTTTAAAGTCAAAACATTAAGTTATGAAGAATAAATGAAAAATTTCTTATCTTTAAATTTGGCAGTTGCCTTTCCACAAAATATTTTGCGTTGAAATAAAATGTGGTCAGATATTACACAACACATAAAAAAAAATGAACTAAAAAGTATCTAATGGAGTAAATCTAAGATCAAAGGTGAATACCGCTCATCATTCCACGTCTCAGCCCTTCATGGGGTGGAATCATCGAAGTGTGGTCGCCTCAGAATCCGTTGTCGCACAGTACCTACATATTGATATTCAACACATTTTGGATAGCAAATATAATTCAAAATAATTCTTTCAGATAAATTCAACAATAGTCTACCGTCGCACATAGTTTCAACTTTGAGACATCTGCTCATGATACGAGAAGTATACTTCTAAATAAAGGGCTGAAAAGTGCAAAGAAAGAAACTTAAAAATCAGATTTTCAGGAGCACTTTTATTATTGAAATATGGACATTGTTTTGTTTTAATTACATTGATCTCCCAATTATTTATTTTTATCCTTTTCTCTATTTCTTGCTTTGGTTTTTCATTTCCTTTGGATTTCATCAGCTTCATTTGTATCCAGTACTTATGTTTATAGATTATTTAGGATAGCTATTATTTTAACAGTTATCAAAATTTTAATTCCATTTTGGTTCACTTTTTTTATTTTAAGTAAGAGTCTTTTACTGGTAAAGTTCAATGTTAGTCCATAAATAATCCTCACCAGATTTATCTTTCCTTTTATAATTTATGTATTATTATAAATATTTTAGAATCTTATAATTGATTTTTTTTAATTAAATTCTTGACAGATGTAGTGACTGGTATGAAAACAAAGTTTAATTACATTTATTACTGAAATATGATTAAGCTTTTATTAGATGACGCCATTTAATGGAAAATCCAAACTCATTAACTTTTAGTTATTTACAAGGAATTCTGAAAGTATAAATAAAAAAATTACAGCATAATAAACATAAACGATACTAGGCATACTTTATTAGTATAATAAAAAACAATAAATAGAATCTTGTATCGAAATTCAAGAACGCCACAAAGAAATTAAGACACAATGCATATCAAAATAAATGTAATCATAAGCATTCTTTAAAAGTTAAAATATATTACCTATGTGATTCTTTTACAGCTTCCTTAAAGAAATCTTATTTGCGGTTTACGCTTTTCATATTTTTATTTTTCATTTATATCACAAGTGAAGAAGTATTTTTCCTTTTTTAAATATAAGATCAAATGCTTTTTTAAATATTTGCTGAATTTTTATCCATATCGCTGTTAAGCACAAACATATAAGGAAATTACATGACATTTAAAATATAAATATTTTAAATATGTTTCAAGAAAGGATGTATCCTTGAAAGATAATCTCTATCAAATCAGCTAAAGTAAAGCGGATTGATTTCATTGTAATACGAAACCGGAAGAAAGGATTATAAGAGGAAATGCATCGAACAATTTCTAGGTTTATTTTGCTGTTTGTTTCTCATTTTTCTTTTCAGTTCGAAGAGAATGAAAGAAGCTATTTAAAAAAAAAGAGAAATCATGATGATGAAATCTAAGAAGAGGTTTATTTAAACATTGAAATAAGGATTATATCTTTGCATTTTACTAAATTATAAAAAGATTACATAACCATATTAATAACAGTATTCAAGTAATTCATATTCCCTCGATTCTTTAGTGGGAGCAGATCAACCCCCATTAAAGATTGTATAAATATGTACTAAGGATATATTTATACAATCTTTAGTGGAACTTGATCTGGTGATTTTAGGGGAATGCTTGAATTCAAGGTTTTCATCCTCCGGATATATTAGATATATAGACATAATAAGTAACTGTGCAAGATAAATCAAAGATTATCATCAAATAAATCAATACCTGAGACATCAGGTAGATCATTACAAAAGTATCTTGTATCTGTGTAACGGTTTTCAGTATTAAAATCTATTTTGTCACAATTCTTTCTATTCTGATACTTTACTTGCTGAAAACATTGCCTACAGTTTTCTTCGCTGGACTAAAATCAAACCACTTCACTCTTCCAGGGCATTTATTGCTCAAGAATTGATACCTTCAATAAACATACTTAGGATCATTTAGATTATTAAAGCTACTCTGATTTCCCACAATACTTATTTGTATGGATAAATAGATAAGCTCTACTTTGAATACTTTGAACTAGTTTTTATAGAAATTAGGAATAGTTTCAGAAAATTATCATTACCGAAACTCACTGCTTATTATATGTAGATAATATAAAATGAGTCTCTAAAAACGTCTGTTTATTTGAACCACAAAAACTCGAGAAAGAGTAAGCGGATATTGGAGTTATTTATGTCATTTTATTTGAGAAGGGTTTAGTTTATTAAAGGCATATCAAAATAAAAAGGGAGTTTTATAATTGCTATTTTAATTATTCCACATAAAAATTGCGCATGTGCAAATAGCCAGAACCGTGGTATGTATATGCAATACTTCAAAGAGCAATTCCAATCTCATTATTCCTAAAAGACTGAAATTCAACCTTGACAAGAACACATTAATTCCAAAAGCTTGCGTGATAAGGAAAATGAAGAAGAAAGAAATGTTCGGTTAGCGAATATCAGGAAAAGAAAAGGCTGTTCTTTTGATAAGCGAAATAACCATTTCTCTTTACATCGCATTGCAATTGAAATGTGAAGACATAATGTATCTAGCTTATATGGTCGCCTGTCTGCTGACAGAGAAAGACATTTAAATTTGAAGCAGAAAAAACAAACATAAATTTTAATATAGCTTTTCTATTGTATATTTTTAGTGGATTGTTTTGTCTACGGACGTATTATATTTTTACCTTTTTAACAGTCTATATATTTCTTAATTCATGCTAAAAATATGTTTTGCATTAATTTTGATAATTTTTAAATAATTTAATGTGCAAGATGCCCACATCATATCGGGTAGATATTAGGCTTAAGTTTAAAGCTACTTTTTCTTCTTGCATTCTATGCCACTTACAGCTTCGTGTGGGTACTGCTAACTATAATTTAAAACAGGAATATATTCGGTGCCTCTAAAAGAATGTGTATAAAGCCGAACAATAACCTTCATTAGAAAAATCAATTTATAAAAAGCACATCAGAGCATAAGAGCAGGATATGTTATGGATATTAGTTACATTGAAAAATCCTTTCCGCGAACAAGGGATACACAAGAGTTAGTGTTGACTTGTTTATAATATGACATTGCTTTTGGGATATATTTAACAAATAAAAAAAAACCGGAAAATGAAATAGGTTTTTCAAAATTTTGAATAGTCAGTCTATTAATTTATATTCAATTTTTAATCTGCCTAGGAAAAGAATTTTTATTTTAATATTCATAATATAAATAAAAAGTACTAGTAGAAAAAAACATTTTACTGCTGGCATATTGATTTTCTTTCGAATGAATGAAAAGGTAAAAAAAAGTATTTTAATTAGCAAAACTTCATTGCGATATTTTGATTATTCTACTTTTTTCAGACGTCCTTTAATAAGTAAAAGATATTTTTAGAATTATATCTGTCTTTGAACAACATATAATTAAAAAGCAATTTGTGATATGCAGATGAAACCTGGTATCGATTTTATATAATGCAATATTGCAGATATTTCTGAAATTTTGACTGAAGTAAATTCATAAGGAGTATTCTATTTGCTTTGAGGCCTTAAAAATACGGTACTTACAAAACCAATATTTAGATAGTGCAGAGGTTTAACCTTAAACTTTGGAAGTGAAATTTTAAGACTTAATTGAAGGAGGCACGATTTATGGGACCGCATTTGACTTACACTAAAATTAAATTTTCTAATGAATTAGTATGAAAAACAGCCAGTATATTTTGCAGATATTTTTCTTAATATAAAGATACGTTTAAGAAAATTTTCAAAATATATTATCATTGAAAAAAGTAAATGCGTTAGAACATAACTTTCTTCTCAATTACATTATAATAAATAATATTCTTTGCAAAACATTTTATTTTTTAAATCATATTTATTTTTCCAGAATATAAGGATATATAGAAAGCTATGTAATGTGAAAATCAACAATTTTATGAAAAAAAAATAAAAGATTGACGGTGGGTAAAATTCAGCCCTTTTTTTATCGGCTTGTTTGACTTTCACATAACAGTTAACTAGGGCATTTTAAACATACAAATTAAAAACTAGTATAAAAATCCAATTAGGAATTCTCTTGTTCTATTAATTTATTTTTCAAATTTTTCGCAATACGTTATCACTAGAAAAATTTATTATGTTGAACATAAATATAAAAATCAGTTGAACTCAAACTTTCATCGAAAAAATCTTCTGTACAATTATCCTCTTCATTAAAATCATCTTCTGCTTCATTTAAAAGTCTCTGGAGCACTGCTTTTTAATAGGATAAGTAAATTGAATGATATTTCGAGGTTCAAGTTTTAGCGCCATCTGTTAAGCCTTGTTTACCTGTGGGATGAGGTGTTGTCTATGTAAGTATATTGAAGGTCACGAAACAGGTAGTTGCAAAGTGGCTCCACTGAATTAAGCTAAAAATATAATAGGAGGATAGAAAGTCCATCTCAATATCGGTCTCATATTTAGCACGCCCCTTGTTAAGGGTTAAATATCTGATATGTACAACATTTTCAATTTTTGAAAAAAAACTTTTAAAATGTTGACTGCCAGTCTCGTCTTTGAATTCGTATGCATGCAATTGTGATTTTTAACTTAAAAGTACAATGACTTAGATAGATGAATGGGATTTTGCAACTAAAATTTTAATTTCTGTCAAATCTTGATTTCAATAGGATGAAGAAAAGTTATCCAAAAGACAGGCTCTTTTTTCTTCCCTATAGTACGATGCAAAATGCACAAACAATTAGTGGAGAACACTGAAAATAAAACTCTCAGTTCTTGCCTTCTCCAAATCAATCTTTAAGGGGGTATGAAAGATTAACTTATGTGCTATTACAATCTTTAAGGGGGTATGAAAGATAATAACTTATGTGTTGTTATGCATGAGTTCACTCTTACTGGTTAAGATTAAAATCTCTGTTTTATTTAGTTAATAATAAAGCCATTTACAGAAGATGCATGAAGGTCATTTAAATGTCATACCTGAAGACCAACCCATCAATTTCGAATGCTCCTAGTGGCAACAACAATCGAATGCATCCCACGCAATAGCTTTGGATATCCACTATACATCCATATAGGGAGAATCTCTAGAATAAAATAATCTGGAATGGAGCAAGTGGATAAATATTAGTTTTCAAGAGAAATCAACAGCCTGAAAAATATTTCAGTATATATGTAAGATGTTATATATGTATAAAGTTGAATATCTTATTCGATTTTACATCGTTTCTTCAAACGTAGTTTGCTGCCAGACAAATTTAAAAACATCGCATTCTTATTCCATTCTCATCATACTTTCAAATGTTTTCTTCATAAAAAAGCCTATATATTTCTTTTGGAAAGAATTTGTCAAAAAATTCTTGTCTCAATCGTCTATCATGGGCATTGACTGTTATAAAATATATTTCAAATTCATTTTTCTTGAATATTTTTCCTTCATTTATTTACAGGAATTTTTATTAGCATATTCTCATACTTTACATAGGATATATCCCTTATTGGCAGCTATATTCACAGCTTTCCCTGAGTCTAATTGTTCGATATCTGTATAAAATAAAAGCAAAATACGTATGCTTCTAAATAGCAAAGCTTTTATATTTGATCTATTAGATAATTTAATCTCAACCCTAATTAATTACTACACTAAAAATTCCAAAACAACAACAATAACCAATTTTAGTAATTAGAGTTTGCAGATTAGAAAGATGTAAAAAAATCTTAATGACCTTTCTCTGGAATATGACTAAATATTAGTCATATTGGGAAATGGGGAAACATCTATGCTCATAGCAGTGAAACGTGCAGTTTCTAGGTTCACAACAGCCAAATGTGCAGTTTCTAGGTTCACAACAGCCAAATGTGCAGTTTCTAATAAATTTTAAAAGATATTAGAATTATAATTTAAAAGATAAACAATATAAAGAGAACGGGACTGAAAACTCTTTGATTTAGATAATAGCAGGTCTTCCTAAAAAAGCGCATTCATTGAAATTTTAGCCAAAAATAAAAATATATCTTCTAATGACAAGAAATCAATTTTCAGTATTTCAAAACTTTTCAATGATTTAAAATTTGTTGAAAACATATAAAACCAATAGAAGTAGTTGTCCTAAAGTTTATCAAATACTCTTTAATAAAACCAGAGAACGCTTGCATAGAATTAGTATGTAATAGTTACGAAATAATAATCTTTGGCAAGAGTTAACTATTTTTATGGAATCCACCACGTAATCTTTGGCGAGTTACTTGGTGAATTCTTGGCATGCGTTAATAGTATCTGTGTTTCAGGCAAATTTCTCCCAATATAAACAAAAGTTTGATCCACAACTATAATTGTAGTTAAAAAATACCGCATGAACTTTGATTAAATACATAAAAACGCATTAATATAACGATTGCACTTTTGAATTATCCTGTTTATATGTGTCTGAAATTGCAGACTGACAGATGATAAACCTCATATTAGATTTGATTCAAAATTTGGCATACGTCTAAACTATGGGTGTTAAATCCAATCTTTCTTGTTCTCTCCGTTTTGTAATTACTATGCTAAAGTATGTTCGAACAATTGAACAGATATATTTTCTCTGGACAGATTTTGCTTAAAATTAGATAGAAATATAAAAATTACATCAAATTTCATCCGTCTAACTAGAAATATTTTTAGTTAAATTTGCCACATACAGACAGTTATCTTGGCAAATTTGAAGAATTAATAAATAATTTTAAATCATCAAATTATGGGGAAGAATTAAATATAACAAATAAAGAACTTTCACCTAGAATTTTTAAAGTATATGCCAAAATTTGGAAGCGAATAAAACAACTCAAACTAAACAAATGTTTCTGAGCAGCAGAAATAAATATAAAACTGGCAGAAATATTAAGCTATGGTAGAAAAATAGAGAATCTTTCAACGTCCCATTTCATATTTATAGAATCCTAAAAACTTTCTAATATAAAACAAACCTTTTAAGTATTAAGGAATATATGTATCAAATTCTGGAGTGTGACATTGTGTGAAGTTCAAACATACAACCAAACAAAAAATCTCATTGAAAATTATACGTAGTAGATAAATTTAGATTATTCTATGTTTCCCACTTTTCTTTGTTCAATAAATAAGCGTTTGTAGCTAGAGAAATATAGGAATGTATACTGACAATAATTAAAGATATATAAAAATTATAATAAATTGCTAAGAAATAATCTAAAGATAAAAATACGTGCATTTACATACATGAAATAATAGAATTCTTCTGTACAATCCAAAGGGATTATACATATATTTTGCCTGAATTCAACTTTAGCAGAATCTGAAAATATGCTGCTTATTTAAAAGATAAGAAAATAAATATTTCACATTCACAACAGATTTCCAACCTTTAATTTTGTAGAAGAGGAATTAAATATCGAAAAATGCTCCAATTTTATTCAAATGCATCGAAGCAAAGACGTCTGGAAAAATGAAATTCGAAATACTGAGGAGAAGCAAAATGCTTGGATACAGAAAAGGAACAAGTTAGAAAAAAAACCAAATGAAAGGTAGTTTTGATGAGGGATAAAATGCCTTTATTCAGTAAATAATGCTGCTTATGAAGTCCTTTTTTACTCAGTTTATGCAAACTGAGTAAAACTTTTACTCAGGTAGATAGTTTTTTTAAGAGTAAACTTTTACTCAGTTTATACAAACTTAATATTATAATAAATGAAAATTTTGAAGGGCTGTCGTTCTAACAAGCATTATTTATATATATTTTTCTATGTCAATCATCGAATGCTAATAGGCAAAAAGCTATGCAATGTATTATGTATTGTATAGTTGTTTCTACTAACAATAAAGAAAATTTGTGCGAGAGTTTGTTATCTACAACAAAGACTATTTTCAATAATTTACCATAATTCATGTATTTTAATGCAGAATTTCTTAAGAAGAATGTGCGAATTATTTGAAATTAGAACAATGATTAATGAATATTAGAATAATAATGGTTTTAGAGTAATAATAATCAATTAATTAGAATAAGGATTAGAGTAATTAAAAAGTAAGCTTGTATTAACATTTTTATGATTAATTCCTGAAAATAATGTTGCATAAAATTAATATTTACCCCGTTTGAGGATTTAAAAACATTCTTCTGTGTTATGTCATGTGAATCCATTAAAAATATCCACGTACTCCCAATAATCAAATACATGTCAATCGTCTACTTAAAAGTTATTAGAATTATCATTAAGGATAATATAATCATTAATTATAATAAATATTTATGGTTATAGCGTACTTTAAAGCTAGTCTGTAAAATAAAAAATGCTTTTTCCCCCCATGAAAAGAAACCTTTCATTTGTTTACAATGTTAGTCCATTTAGAAGAAACCCATTACTTTATGAGACAACTGCAATATTTTCAACCACAGAAGATTTATAGATGAAAATTGGCACTTTCTAAAGCTTTGAAGATATAGTTACAGAAAGCATCTAAGTCCCTTTATTTGTTAAAATGGTTTTAAAATGTTTGCCATGAGGATATATTTCATCCATCATAGGAATTTGCTACCTTTCCAATCGATTTAAAAGGTAGCATGTGGATGTATTCTTATCCAAGGATGCACTGCGTGGTACGAAGAAGTAGAAAACTAATGGTCTCTGAAATTATCCCTCGGAATTCTTCCGGAAGAAAATAATAGGAAGATAAATAGTTACCTTGGAATCTTTATGGCCATATCTTTGGAAGGAAGTGCAATATATAAATAAATAAACTTACTTCTTTGGGAAAAGGATTCACTAAGCCGATAAAACGTTAGATATGGTGTTGAGTAAAGAAAAAGATCTGAAAAAAAGGGCTTAGAAAAGTTACTGGAAAAAGGAAAACTCCCTATGGTGTTCTTACAAAAAGAGAACGATTAATCCTCGTTAGTTGTGTGGTTTTTATCCAGTATTACATGCTTTAAATGATAAGAATAGTTATGAGTATTAAAAACAAGAATGTTTAAGTAAATATGCTTGATTCTAAAGAAAATTATTTTCTATGAATTTAGTTTTATAGAAAATGAGGACTGGAAAAATAAATTAATTACAAAAGAATTCAAATATAATTGTATTTTTCATAACAAATAGAATAGAAAAACAGTTATTATTTTCATTTTTATATGTATTGTTTCTGTCATGAAGAGTTTCTTTTATTTCATAATAAACTTTATAAAATTGGAAATAATGTAAATGTGTTATAAAGAAGAAAATTATTTATATTTTTGTAACTATTTTTTGAATATGATAAAAAATATATTAGGCATAAAAATAAATAGTATGTAACTTCGGTAAAGGAGAAGAAATTTCGATATAATTTACTATTATTAGATAATATGTTACTGTTCTATAAAGGATAAGAAATTTCGACATATTTTTAAGTTATTGGCTAATATGAAACTATTCTTAAAGAATAAGAAATTTCGATATAATTTAATATTGTTGCATAATATGTAACTATTCTGTAAAGGATAAGAAATTTCGATATCATTTAACTTTATTAGATTGTTTATTTTATTTTTATTTTTTCTTAATAAATAGAAGTATTACTAATTATTATCTCTCTTTTTTAAAAAAAAATCAATTTTTTCTGAGGAACTGTTATTTTAAGAGAACTTTTTTGAAATTGAAAATAATGTTAATATTTTATAAAGAAGAAAAAATGTTATAATAAATTTGTTGAATAAAATTCGATTGCATATCGTTTCGCAAAAATATATTCATATTCTTGTCACTAACTTTTTAATATGATAAAGAAGTTTATCTAAGGAATTAAAAGAAATAATATGTCGCCATTCTGTAAAAGGTAAGAAATGTTGAGATAGTAGATTGCTATTGGATATTTATTCAATTAAGTATAACAATAAATATAAATATAGAAAATTTATTTGTATAAAAATACTTACAGATCTGACTGAAGCTATTAAATGGTGACTAAACTCTTAATTTCAAAATGTAATTTTAACATGTGGGAACATGATGATGTTATTACACATGATGTTGTTATAGGTTTTTGAAGCCAAAATGTGTTGGCAACAAATTGTTGAAGCCTCAAAATGCTTAGAACCAAATTGGCGATTCATCTGTTTTGAAGCAGACATTTTTCGCTTTTGGGTCAGTTGAAAATAATGCAGAATGTTGTCAAATTTAGGCAATTTATCACCAATTTAAGTTACAACTTGATTTCCACATTATTCATACCCCGAATTGTCTTAATTAATTTAAGTCATTAACCAGTTTAAACCG
>JAPMOQ010065301.1:31909-50909 GCA_026543055.1 Argiope trifasciata | reverse complement strand
TATATGTTTGGTTTTTCTAAATAAATTTGTCAAAAATATTGAACTTCAACACATTTCAATCTTTACCTTTACTTTACCTTTGTATAGAATAGTTCCCTTTCCAAACTCTAACTTTGTTTAGAATAGTTTACAATGGTGCACTTTAACCGGTTATCTTTTCACCAATGGTTTCACAAATTTTCTTATGGCATGTATTGTTTTGATAAATCACAATTGAAAATTTAAATCTTCGAGTTAGCTTCGATACCAGTTTTCTCCGAACGGAGCTCGGTCACCCGCTGGTTACTTAAAAGTATAGGATATTTGAAAGCATCAGAAATTTTTAATATAACTTAGTGATTGTTATCTATCGAAACTTTATGCATTTTGCCTTTTTATTCTCCACGTGTATGTTCTAATGGGTATTAGGGCGTCTCAAAAATTAATTTCTCATATAGCTAGGAATGACCATATTTGGCTCTGATGTTGTTGTTGGTTATGGAACTTTACAAAACCGTTGACAGTTATCCATCAGTGATTTAAGACGAAATGAGCGTCTCTTCTTTTTTCAGTAGCGCCAACTAGGGACAAGAGAACAATGTAGCTACTTCATATTTCACATTCTATTGCAAAATCCCTTTTCATAGGGGGCACATTCAGACACAGATAGAAGAAGAACCATGCCCAAACCGGAACTCGAGCCAGGAGGAAACTACAAGGAAAATACGCTACGCCTGCTGCAGGACGCTGGCACTCTGCTTGTACAAACATGTAGGCTTGTATGGATGGGATAGGATAGGACTTTCTGGTTTAGTGGCGCAAAAGCCATAGTTGGCCGTACTGCGCCAGACATATGGTTAAAATATAAAATGTCTTGTATCAAAGTATGCAAAAGTAGAAACTGTTTAATAAAATTATTTTGTAATGTCTCTCAACATTAAAAACAAGATGTAAGAAATGACAATAAAAGGAAGTATTAAACAAGGTGGCAAAAACCAATTGCTTTTAAAAATTGAAAAAGATTTTTGTGGTGTCGTTCTCCCACAAGCATTTTCAAATCCACAGTTGAAATATTAACAATTCGCAAACCATGCTGAGTAAAATCAGGGCATTCAATTAAGATGTGAAAAACCATTAAAATCCTTTGATATCTGATGTCTGTGCATTAAATAGGTGAGACAATTCGGAGTCTATTCAATTAAATATCGAGCTCCCGCACTGGCAAAACAGTCCATAATGTAATTGTGGGTCTAATAGAATAAAATTTATTGTTGCTTTGTTGATCCCACAATTCCTGCCAGGCAGAGTGAATATCACCTACAAACGAGTTCTTCGCATTGTAGGACGGAACCTCACGCTGCATAAACAAAGACGCTGTTTTTGCAGGCTTATATGTTAGCCGTCTATGTCATCGGTTTCAGTCGTACAAGAACTATATTACACCCCTATAATAGTCTTTTGTCTATTTGGTGAGATTGGAAAGTCGTAATTTTCTACGAAATCAAGCCTCAATTTCTACGAAAACAATAAATTCTACGAAAAATTTTCATCAACTGAATCAGTTTAAATCTATTATAGCATAAAAAGTGACCAGAAATAATAAGGCGACGAGGCGTTGTTTTTCATCATGATAACGCGAGACCACATATTGCATTAGTCGTAAGAGAAAAGCTCTTACCGCTTGATTGAGATGTTTCAATGCATCTTGCCTACTCTCCAAATATCGCTCCATCTGATTACAATTCATTTCTATCCTTAAAACATTCTTTTCCTAGTATACGCTTTAAATCCGTCAGCGAAATAAAAGCATATCTCGAGGATTATTTCTTGTTCAAAACACAATTTTGGAAAGAAGGCACAACGAAGTTCCCTGAGGGATTTAAGAGGGTAATAGAGTAACAGGGTTCTCATATAACAAAATAAATATATTTATAAACTAAATATTGTGCTTTCATTTCACATTAGAAATAAGAAAATAACTTATAGAACATCTCCCTATATGTAGGAAACAAATCACAATATGCTATCTCCCGATTCTAACTAATGTAATTGCAGAGAATAACGATAGCGTGTCAGATTTTATTGCATACCTTATGATTTCATTTATATCAATTTTTGAAGAAATAGTTTGTTTGAATTTTACTACAAATATAGGGGTGATTCTTTTCTCATCGGAATATAATGTCTACAGAATTTTTACCATTCAAACCTGACATGATGTTGTACAAAATTTGACGTATTGAACAACAGCTGAAAATTATTTTATAGTATTTTAAATAAATAGAGCATGTGGCGTTAATTTTAGTTACGTGTCTAAAACCTATATTATTTGTGAACGCTGACATATCTGCGGATATAAAAGCAGTTAAAAAGTCTCAAAGTGTTATCCTCTTTATTGCATGCATTTGTTCTCTAACATTATATAATTTTTGTAATTATTTGTAATTAACAATACAAATCAGAAATTATTTATATCAGAAATAATTTGTCGAGAGTATTTTATGTGACTTCGTCTATTACAGATTCATTACTTTGTTCTAGAATTATAGTTTGCAGTTAAAGTAATGCTTCAATAATTCAATGCGCCTGTGACAAATTCCATCCATTTATTTCAGTATCATTTACAAACCTTGAATACTAAAATTATGTCAGTCTGTGCCAAAGTTTACATCATCTTAGTTTAGCGTTGATAATTAGCTGAAGAAAGAAGTAAAAACATTAAAGCCCCCAATTAGAGGGGAAATTTATAGCTTCCTGTTTCCGGTTTAATGGGGATCTGTTCAGATAATTGATCTAATAGCGCTTGCGGATATTAAGATACTCCATTTCTGAAGCTACTGCTTTAAATTAAAAATAATTATAGTTCATATTTTAGGATGTCTGAGGAAAGCTTAAATTTCTTAGCATTTAGGAATAAAAGGGTTAGTACTTTAAAGAGAAAAATTATCTACATAAATCAAATCTTTGAAACCATAGTAGGAAAAAAAACTTTAGATATCGGGAGAGATATCTGAATATTCTCTTTGAAAACTAAATCTCGTATGAAAGAAGGAACTTTTTTTTTTTCCTCTCTGATGATTTTAATGTTCTGTTTCCAGACTACATGATTTCAATTTCAGTCAAGAGATAAGCATATGTGGCACAGAAATCATAATAATGTTTTGTCATGATTTATATGCCACAACATCATACTTTTTACATATAAATCATAACAATGTTTTGACAACACTCCGACAAAGGATAGAGTTTGTGAAATCTTTTGACTGTCTAAATGGTTGTTGAAATTACTTTTACAGTAATAAAAATTGATCCAAGGAGAGCAACGATAATTATCTGAGGGAAATTAAGAAATATATATATGTTAATTGAATAAATATGTTAATTGAATGGAATAATATTACTAGAATAATCCGAATTCAGTAATATATAATGTATGTTTTTGCATTAGTGCCAGTAATGAATGATTGAATTTACATTAATTAAGAAAAAAAATTCTCAGCAAAACATCCATTTGACATCCGTTTACTTATTCTGGATAATGTTACCTAAGAATCCAAAAACGGGATATAATTTAGAAATATTTATCTCCGAAAGAAAAATATCTACGGTTGTTAAAGCATGTTAAAATCTAAAGATAAAATGTGATTTAAATAGTACGGTGTCATCGAAAGCAATTGAGAAATTTTCCCTACACAAAATCTAGGTTTGTAGTATTTGGAACTAGATATAAATTTTATTCATCACCATTAAATATAAGATAATCGAATACATTGTTATTTAAATGAGTATAATAAAGCATGATTTAAATTTTCTAGTACAATATAGTTATTCTATATTGAGCTATTGCATAACTTAAACGTCTACATATAGACCACTTTTCCTGAATTTTGAATTTTCAATCGAAGAAAAGTTTTTGTTTTGAAACATCTCTACATCCAAGAAAATCTTTTGCTGCAAAATGCAATGCATATTTATTACAGATAAAAGGTTTCATTCATGAATAAAGTCATGGTTTTAAAAAAATGTTTTACTGTTCTTTATTGTAATATAAATGATTGGTAAATCCGAAGTCATTTATTAAAAAAAAATTAGCAATTGCTGGTGAATCATATTTTACTCTTTCCTTTTGTTCCATTAACTCAATTTCTAACAATCATATACAGAAGTAATTTCCTAATAACGCTTTTCTGCTAGTTTAATACTAAACTGGACTTCAATCCAAATTTGCAATAAGAGTTATACTTTAAGTTCAATTATTGTAGATATTTTACGATAGAAAAAGGAATGGAATCTTTAAGTATGAAATTTGGTTTTTTTATAGAACGTAAATGTAGAAAAGACTAAAAGGAGGGGAAGGAAACATGGAATTTCGATAGTACGGCATCAACATATGCAAACCTATAAAAATCATTGTTGTTTGCATATGTTTATATAAATATTATGATATTTTTAATTTTATTTATGTTTTATGTAAATATGTAGGATAAAAAAAATAAATAAGATTGAAAAATTATAGTTAGCAAATATTAATATATTAAAAATATAAGTAGAAAAAGCTATCTACTATCGTCATACTACCACTACTGTATTACAATTTGCTTTCATAATATTGAAACTTCAATATCTAGAACTTTAGTCCAAACAATCCAGATTAGATGAAGGGAGATAAGACAATATTTCCGATTTAAATTAGTTAATTCAGGGGGCTTGGATACAAATCAGCTTTCAGGCTATTTACGTATTCGAACAGGGTTACGGTAGCTACTGCTCATTGTGGCATAAGATTGTAGTCTGTGAAAAAGAATTTGAGAACCATATAACCTGAAAAGGCAGAACTATAGAATAATGAGCACTAGTGTTAGTCCCTTTAGAATCGTTGAGATTAACCATTCCAATTCCTCAAACAACCTATTTATAATCAACAAGGGAGCCGTTTAGAGGTCCCTTGCTGATTTTATAGGGATGATTGCGCGTTCCCAAGTATCTTTAAATTTATTTATTTTTGCAGAATCGAGAAGCAGAAAGGAAGAAGTTGACAATTAGACAAACAAACAAGTCCATTGTTTGTTTGTCTAATTCTTTCATTCCTGTTGTTATAAAAAAATTGTAACCGAAGAAAAGACTTTAATGGCAAACACTCAATTGATCGGTTTGAAAATAGACAACACTTGCACAACATTTTAGCTAAACTTGAATACAATATCCATTAAACAATCATATTTTGCCCATGGACTCGAGCTCTGTTCATTGTCTGTCTCCCATATTTTTTTCTTCTGATGATGCTTTTGTTCTGGCACCATAGTTGACCACTGATAATTTTTACTTGGACATCTGCTCTTCTCGTAACAGTTTTGCATTATAATTTGTGAATGATATATGAAATTTTTTACTCCTCTGCCACATTATTACCCTATCCAATTTTTTTTCCTTTTGTTGCCATCTACTGGTTTGCTTTTTGGAATCGACGTTATTCAAACTGAATGAGACCCTACCATAGTTTCGATAGAAATCAAATTTATACCACTCTGAGATTTCATTAACAATTCATTTTGCATACATAACCCGTCCTATTTTACTTGTCCCGTGATGATCAGCTAGTCTTTTTAATCGATTATTTGTGACTGTTTGTTCCCTTATTCCATTAATTTTAGTACTTTATCTTTAATTTTGAAATTTATGAGCAATAATTTCCTAATACATGAATCATTTTGAATAGATAATATCCTAGACAATAATAATTTGTGTTAGGAAACAAAGACTGGTTTGAAGAAAAATTATGTATTACTAATCTATATGTGACTCTAATTATTTTAATTAACCTCGTCGAACATAAAGGGCAAAAATATCTCCATATTAACTAAGTGAGCATCTAATTATATTAATTAATTTTTCCAAACAAACAATATAAGCCATTCAAAGATATTAATTAATTAATCTCTGCTTTGAAATCCAGTAAGGTATAGAGCAACTTAAAATAAAAGAAATAAATATCTATTCAGACATATGGAGAAGAAAAATATTCGAAAACCACATACAGACTCGAAGTGCTTTAATGAGATCAACTCCTAAAAATTGCTCACACGGACTAAAAAGCAATATAATTGGAAATCTAATTGGAAGTTCAAAATTTAATTAATCAGACTCAAATGGCATACTTTTATATTTTTGTATTTTAATGTTTGTGTTGAAAGAGATTCCATGAATCTGAATTGAACATATTCATTAATTAAATTTTCAAGTATATTCCATTCCGCATATTTCTTTGTTTAATATCCTAAAAATATTTGCTGCCTAAATATTGTCAAAAACTTATGTTTTTAGAATTGTCATTCATATATTATCCTTACGTTCTTTTCTGAATATCAGTTCATATAATCCAGAATTATTTCGTTAATATGAGCAACTTGCTTCATGACTTTGTTTAGTTTATTAAATGAAAATAATAATACAAAAATCTCATAATGAGAATACTTATTACGAATAAAATAATTTTTAAATTCTTGGATGATATAGAATTAATTCCAAATATGTTCTCTTATTTAACTAATTATCAATTATGTATCGAATGTAATTATCATATTTAATCGCTTTTGATTATAATCATTTTTTCTGTTTTGGAAATGAGCATTTCTTTGAATAACGAGCGTCTTATTTAAGTAGTGCACCAAGAAGTGACGTGATGCATGATGCAATGGAATAACATGCGTTTGTCGCCGTTGGCCTAAACAGATGTGGAATGAAATAATTTGATAATGTGGCTTTCTTAAGTATTCTAATTAGATGAGAACAGAATGAAACGTAAAAAGAATTTGGAGGTGAGAAGTACTGTTTCTTTAATGCAACCTCTAACGATAGTATACAAAACTTGTTAATGATCTCGTTTTGGAATTATTTTTTTGGGGTCTAAATCTATTTTTCCTTCTACTGATTTTGAAGGGGGTGCTTAAAGATGTGACATTAAAAACTGTGAAATAAAAAGTTTTGAATTAGTGTTATTGTTTTAAATATATATAGAAATAAACAGTATAATATATATAAATTTATTAACTTTTTTTATGGAACTGTAAATTATATTCTTTTACAAATTCATGACCATTAAATCACTAGTCTAATAAAAATTTGAGAATGGATATTGCCCTCAAACAAATCATGCTCTAGGAGAGTCCATAAACATTTGTTATGCTTCACAAAGTTTAAAAAATCGTAATTATTTCAAGCATGTAACTGTTTTCTCATTTGGTTTATTTTGTAATTATATGGCTATTAATTTTACCTTTTAAAAGCCTTTCCAAGATTTAAGAGTATATTTAGTCTATTTTTAGCAGAAGAGTGCTAGTTAAATTTCTTTTCATAGTTCAATAGAATTTTGACTGAGTTATATATGGGAAAATTCTAATAAAAGTTGCCTCGATTATTTAGGAATAAGTTAGAACCAAATTCATTCGATCATAGGGCAATATGATATTTAAAAAACATTTAGAATTAAAGTTTGCAGCCAGTGATCAAGAGTTTAATTTAGCTGGTGTCCTGACATATGGGTAGCGCATCTTTCCCATGATTTGGGTGTTCCGGATTCGGGTCTTGGATCGGGCATGGTAATTCTTCTTCTGTGTTTTATTAATGAATGTGCAAAGTTGTAAAAGAAGATGTGCATGCGGATGTGACACATGAAATGGCCAAGTAGCACTCCTGGTGAAACTGAAAAAAAAAAGAAGAAGAGATGCTTTTTCGGCGTAAATTGCTGGAAAATAACAGTGAAACTGCTTGCAATGTACCGTAAGTTACAATAACAACAACAGAGTTTATTTCCAAATAATTGACATATATGCTGATCACTTCCTTCTATTTCAAATGTTGTATACATAAAATAGATTATGTATATTCATTATATTATTTGTGTTCACATTATCTATTATTTCCTTACATACTTTCTTTTATTTTTGAGTTTTTTTAATACATATATAATCCCCGAATAAAGTTTTTTTTATTAATATTATTTAAGATCGCCTTGTAAAGATAGGAAATTGATCACCTGAAATCAGACTTCTTTTCAAAACATCTTATCAAAATTTTACCACTTTTATTCATTCCTCATTATCATTTCATATTCATCTTATTCATTCTTCATTATCATTTCATATTAATTTTATTATTTATATTCATATTATTTATTATTTCTTTTTATTAGGTATTGTAATTTTGAGTGCATCAAATTTTGCTTTTATTCAATCTTAATAATAATTTCCTTTTTTCTTTTATTATTTATTTTCATATTATTTGTTATTTCCATCTATTAGGTATTACAATTTTGAGTTTTTATTTTAAACACATATATAATCCACAAATCAGTTTTATTTTTTAAGGCAGGTTTTATAAATAGAACCGTATGATAATCTGAAGCCATAGTTCTTTTCAGAACTTCTTAACAAAATTGTACCGCTTTTATTCAGTTTTTTCTTTTATATATTATATACCAGAATACAACACTATATTTCATGATCTACAAGTGTTCTTGTCACATAATAGAAGAGATAACAAATAATAGATAGAATAAAAGTGTCTGCTTTGCCAAGCACTTTCTCACCTGCCACCGACAGATGTTAACGGTCGAGCGGTCAGCGCAGGCTTTTCATAGCCTTTCCAACCACCAAAACGAAGCGGCAATCAATCAATGATTGCAATTACGATTCCGAAAGTCGTAAAGCCTTTGTTTCCGCAAATTCCCAGCAAATTTAAGGGAATCTACTGTGAGCATTTGTCCATCCTTTAGTTTTGTCTGGGGTTGGTGCACGACAGCGGAAAAATCGATCTAGTTTCGATCCTGCAAGATTTCATACGGCGCTTGAGAAATTAACTTGTCCTGTTAAGCGGAAAGTTCAAGGGAGAGAGGTGCTAATTTTTCCGTCTTTCTAAGAGCTTATTTGGTAAGCCGAACAATTAAAAAGGATTTATTCTCTTTGGAAGTATTCTGGTATTTTTATCGCTTGCAGGGATTGTTTTACATATTTTGTGTTATCTTATAGGATAAGTTATTTTTAAAGGTTTATATCTTCCTAATTTTGCGATTTGTGTTATTTTTAACTCAAGAAAATCGGTAATTGAAATTGAAAAGTAGAATACACACATATTTTTGGATTGCATTATTTGAGCATGAGGATTGAAATATTTTTTCTGCAGAATTTGTTATTAAAATTAGAAATATTTAATTGAAATAAATAAAACTAATATAATAAATATACTGTTTTATAAAATTTTTATTGAAATAATGTGGATTTTCCAAGATTTTGATTTACACTTGCGCATGTATCTGCAATTTGAAAAAAAATAATGGATGTTCCCAATTTCCAAAGAATGGCATGTTTTACTTTGTATCGAGATGTTTTTACACAAAACTTTTCATTATTCACATTATTTTACATAATTATATATTCTAGATTATTATTGATACTATTTTACATAATTATATTTCCTTGCACGGATTTTTTTACATATTCTGTGTTTTCTTAAAGGATAAGATTTTTTATGTTTTGTTTCTTCCTAACATTGTGATTGGTGTCATTTTTAACTCATGGAAATCGGTAATTGAAGTTGAAAAGTAGAATACACACATATTTTTGGATTTTATTATATGAATATGGGGGTTGAAATATTTTTTCTGCAGAATTTGTTATTAAAATTAGAAATATTTAGTTAAAATAAATAAAACTAATATAATAAATGTACTGTTTTTTTTAAATTTTTTATTGAAATGAGATTGTTTTCCCAAGGTTTTGATTTACACTTGTACATGTATTTGCAATTTGAAAAAAAAAATAATGGATGTTATAAATTTCCAAAGAATGGCATGTATTACTTTTTGTTGAGATGTTTTTGCACGCTTTTTTTCATTATTGAAACTATTTTACATAATTATATATCCTAGGAAAATATCAACTTAAAAAAGTAATTAAAATACATTTCATTTATTTAAAATTTTGTTTTATTTATTATCATTCTGTAAAGCAAGTACCTACTTTACAAAGAATGTCCATACGCTATCAAATATCTAAAGCAATGTAATATAAAAACCAAATATTAACAACCACCAACTTTTGCAGTGCATATTATATATCAGGTTGAATTCAAGATTGTATTTGTGAATCTATTTCTTATTTTAACCCTTTCAGGGACACTATGCCAAAAATGATTTTTTTTTCGAAACAATTATTTAAATCTGATTATATCCTATTACTGACATGTAATTTACAGTTAAAAAAAATTAAGGTCCTTATGGGGCTGGGGGGTAGGTGACATACTGGGTATGTCACCGCGCATCTAGAACATGTTTTGGAGCGAATTCACAAACATGCAACTCGTAATTAGAAGGTATTTTTATGAAATGAAAGCAGTTTTAGGGATTCATGACGCTTTTTAACATGAATGACGCAAAAAATGAGCTTTTTGAATTCGAAAATAAAGTTTATCGGAATAAAATGAAGACAAATTACATCATATGAAAACATGCTTCCATCTTGAATTTTTTGTGTGGAAACAGAATACTTTCTAAGACTCGGGCTGCCGTCTATTGGCAAGATAAAGACTTAAAAAACGTTAGGAAATTTTATATAGTTATTTCAACGCGATTTTCTAGTTTTAAAAAAATTGTAAAAAGGTGACATATGGAGTATGTCACCACCCCTGAAAGGGTTAATTTTTTAAATTGATTTATCTTGTTTTTTTTTAATTTAGGAATTTTCTTCCATCAGATGTTATCTATTCAATCCTAGAATTGAAATCATTTAACTAATTAATACATAAGTTTAATTTATTTTTAGAGTTTATTATTTAGAGCTTATTACAAATTTATACTTATTTAAATCAAATTCATATTCATTTTATAATGATAAATATAACTTTTTATTATGTATAGATAGTTCAATGTCAAGGTATAATTTCTCTTCATTTTTTTATAAATTATTAAATTTGGCATTTATTTTTGCTAAATATTTTTAAATTTTTGACAATTTGCTTTTCAGCTAGAGACAGTGGTCTATCTTCCAATACTTTCTCGAAACCTTTGTTATAAAGGTGTTATATTTCTTTCCAAACCCACATTAATAATAAATTTTATGCTATTCTATGATATTTCATAGGTTCATTTTAATAGAAATGAATTTTTGAAATTTTTAGCAATTAGCAAAGTAGTATTTTTTCTGAATACATTGTGGAATTTTTGGAATTTAATCCTTAACATGTGGTTGATACTCAAGTTTAAAACCAAGTTGACCCAAAAATAAACTTCAACAGATTGAAATCAAAGTTTGAAGAATAACTAAAAAATCATATTTATGTGAGTTAATGAGTTTGTGTCGTATTTTTGTAATTACGTCCAAAGACAGACAGATATCATTTATGTTTGTTATTGCATTTTTTGAGAAATTACGTTCACATGTATTTAAAGACAGACAGATAGATGATTAGTCTTTTGAAAAGCTATTTTTCGATTTTTTTTAAAGAATATACATTTTAAATTTTAGAACTAAGAGCTAAACGTTATTTGCAAAAATTGTTACTTTCCTGATCTATTACGTTAACATGCGTTCAATATTTTGATGGAATTTTCTCAAAATTCAATATGGTTTTACAAATAATATGTGGGGTGTCATGATGGCCAAGCAATAATAAGTCCAAATGATACTTGGGAATTTAATAGATGACAATGAAGTTATATTAATGATGAACAAATGACGATGATTAATTTACAAGATGGAATGGATGACCAAGTTCATCTATTAACATACAAGTTCGTCTTTTAACACTATGTCGTAATTTCGTCTTCAGTCTTTACACATCCGTCTTCGGTTGTTTTAGAAGTCGTAATCAATCCTCGTCCAGACATGAGCTGCACTTTGCTCACGTTTTCTCCACCAGAGGGCGGCTTAGTGACTGGAAGTGGCGTCATAGGCGTCATTCAATGGCGGGAAGTGATATACCTGGCACCACAAATATATCAGAGTATCAATTTTCATTTATCTAGTTCTTTAGGTTTTTGTAGTTATCGAGTTCACTGGTACCCGAATTTATAAATAAGGAGACTGCGTGTAAATGAATTTCAAATTCAAAGTTTAATACAGATTTACAAATTTGGTCGTAATTCCAAATACAAAATTAGCTCAAGTGATTTTGAGTTTCTTGCGTACGGAATTAATGTCAGAAATGGGTTTTCCGAGCCCCAAAATGTGTATCCAGGAGGTTTGGACAAGAATGCCAAGACAACGTCAAGACAGAGTTTCCTATGAATGAATTTTATTCAAAATTTGGTAGATTCAAATTTGATACCGAGATCACAATCCAAATTTCATTTGCTATGCTCAAACATTTTTATTTTGTTCAAAGACAGACATAACTTCAAAAATAGGATTTTTGGACGAAATCTTGAAATTCCGAGCTCATATCTTTTGACGACTACAATAATGATTTCCCTTTGAGAATGATAATTATTCAGTAATGATTCACCATATATGAGGCAGCAGAAGGAAAAAAACTGTTTTCAAAGAAAATATAATCTTTTACAATTATTGTAATTTTTTGATGGATTTTTCCCTATACAGGAATTTTGAGAACTGTAAAATATTTCATAACTAACAAAGCAATTATATTATATTTAGCTTATAGCTTTCAACATAATTTTCAAACTTTTATTTAAAAGATGTATCTATGCACTTTGACGTATGTTAATTAATAAATGGTGAAGAATTTTTAGAGGGCGTCTTTTATTCCTGCTATGCCAAATTGCTAAAAAACAAACAAATGAACTTATTACCTTTCATAAAAAAATGAATACTTATTATATTGCAATACTTAATTTATACTATATAATTACGTATTCTATTGAAATAATATTTAATGCTATTTAAATATTTATTCTATTGCAAACCTTTTTCAACCACTTATTTGATTGTATTTGCTCATCAACTATCAGTTTGTATTTTCAGTAAAGTATAAAATTCGCGTAAGTTTTGATTATCACAAATTCACTTGGAGTCATAAATTGCTTCGATTAGTACTGATCAGAAATCATTTAAATCAAATAAACTGCAATAAAAGGAAATTCTAATAAATGTTAAATATAATGTAATTTGGTCATTTTTATGTATAAACTATACTAAAAATTACATAAATAAATAATTTTCTTTTTAATAAATTGGTAATATCTTTTATAATTTATGCAGCAAATTTTCAGTCTTGAAATAAAAAGTGGTTCCTGAAAATGGTATAATTTTATACATTATAAACATTATTTGATTTGGATGACTCTCTTAAAAATATAATGACATAATCATATTCATTATTCCAAAGATCAGAATTCATTATCTTATGATCAGTCCTATTCATTCATCAGAGATGATGAGTAGTATTTGATCGCCATAGTAAATATCTCCTGAATGGATAGAATCATCGATAGTGATGGCTCACTGTTTGTAAATTTCATTACCGAATTAGTTTTTCTACAATGTGCATTGGGAAATACAAATTTCTATAGTTTGACGAAGTAGACATTATTTAATAACATTGTAATTTAACTACAAATTGTTGGAGAATAGAAAGGTTCGAATTATTTCTTAACCAAGTTTATATGCAATACATTTTTTATGAAAGCTGAATTAAGTCATACTGAAAATTTTGATTGGATATTCATTTTCGAAACAATGCTTTCAGTGATTTCACCATGTGATAAACCTCTCCCAAATGTACTTTAAATATTGAATGTAAATATAGATAAATTATTTTTATCTACACGAAATGATAATTAAGACTCCTTTTTTATCATTATTGTCTTTAAATGCAGATAATGCAGTATTCTAACAATATCTAAATTAATTCATCTTAAAACATCGTTATGATAAATAGTGCATATGGTTGCTTACAAAGTAGGCCGCGGTTTCCAGAAGATACGGTTTCGGCTTCGGAATCGGAGGGTTTCAGGCTCGAGTACTAACTTCATTGAAGAGCCGTCGTGCAAGGGGTATGTTGCACGCGATATCAGTCAGCCTAACGTCCTCCAGGTTATGAGTTGTAGAGAAGGCTTGTACCAGGTGCCGTCCTCGTCGACTGACAGCGGCTCAAAATCTCGAGGTGTGTCCCAAAAAATTCTAGAGTTGCTTTACAACGGAAAGTTAATATAACAAAATTAAACATACAAAACAAGTATATGTATAGTTACAACAAATTCTTACAATAATTATCTCTTACCAATTACTTTGCGATTATCCTTTATTTTTTAGATCTTTTAATATACTTTTATTACGAGTGTCTCATTCTTTTTATATCTTTAGATACTTTATTGCTACGAGTTCTCAAGAAGTTTGCAAAATTGTTTTATTATCTTAATGATTAATTCATTTACTATGAAATAATAAATTAAGCGCAAAAATAAACCAATCGAAAATTTGATTTAAATTTTAAAAATTGGCAGCTAAATGAATTGCAAATTTTGAGCATTTAAACATGCTATTATAATGTTACTTAATTTAATGGATGTATTTTGAATATATGAACACCATTAATCTTCAATCGGAAACAAAATAATTCTCGAGCAAAAATAATATTGAAATCCACAATCATAATGCCTTAAATAGTGCTATCTAATAATACAGCTATCAATTTCCCTAAGCCTAGTATGCTGATTTTACAATATTATGGATACATATTGTGACTCTCTGGGAATCTCAATCTACAATCCAGTTGCAGTGTTTATTAAGGATTGTTCAGAGATTGGATTGATAGATATTCTCTAGGATCATGATATTCAATTCAAATCAACAGCAATATTATGTTTGTACAAGCTAAGCTGTTATGTTTGAAGTGAGAAACTAACCCGAATTTCCTTATTTACTATTATGACTCTCAATTCCGTCAATATAGTATGCTAGCTTTTTATACTGTGGATATATATTATATTGCTGTTAAGCAATACAGTAAATCTCAAATTAATTATTAAGGATTATGTCGATATTGGATTCACAGTTATTTCCCGAATCACAGATATTCACAGTTCTATTTGTTTTATTACAACAAAAGTAATAATATGAGAAAATAATAATAATATAAGAAAAAATAATCTTATAGAATTGATGAAGATTGCATCTCATGACTTTTGTCACGATCCTATCATGATTGCATCTTATGACAAAAATCATGAGATGCAATCTTCCTCAATTCTATTAGATGCATTTTTTTCTTATATTATTATTATTTTCTCTTATTATTATATATCTTTTATTATTATTATTTTCAAATGGAAAACAAAATACATAGAATATTCAGTATTTTTGTATCTTCTAAATTTGAATAATTTACACTCCTAGAGAAATGCACGAGTCCTAAATCTGTGTTTAGTTATGATTCTATAAAACAAGAAACAATATATGAATATAAAAGTAATACGACTAGGAACTAACCCTCCTTTTTTCAAATTTTGATTTTTTTTTTCGGTTTAAAAACAGTCTGTAATTTCAAGTAGGTCTGCATTAAACCAACTGTAATTTGTTTCATAGTAAAAACTCTCTTAGACCTGAATTATTCTTCTGAATACTTTTAAGTTCAATATAATAACTTTTGAATTAATACAAAATGAACATTTTTCTATTCGTTGATATATTCAAAACCATATATTATAGCAGGAAGTATGCATATATTTGCAATATATATTTTTAAAGCTGCTATTATGGTGATATTTGTTAAAGAAAAGAAATGTGTTACTAAAGGTATAAAAATACAAAAAAAAAATACAATCAATCATTTAGCTCTGAATTCAAGAAAACAAATCAAATTTTCTATGCTCAGGATCATAAAAAAGTGGATGAGAATTTTTAAAATCCAATACGCCGACGTTATGGAGACTGTCAGATCTTAGTAATGACACTACGACAAAAAGAGGTCGATGTCTACAGCATTTATATTATCAACTTTTTCGCTCGTCTTAGACAGTAGTTAACTACACCATTTTCACTTCAGAGTGATGGATGATGGAAGATTTGGGTCATGGAATCTATCGACTTTCCTTATTACATTGAAATGAACTTTATTACAACGATAAATGTGGATGAGTTATAATAAATTAAAGATGAGATAAGATGTTATTTCTATATTGTCCCCAACAGATGGATATCTTGAACGATTACTAAATTCAAATAACCTATTCAAAGTATAAAACTGTACAAATAATAGATAGATTGTCAGCAATTCAACTGAATGACGAGGAAAAGTTCATACCATTTTTCTTTCCAGTATAAAAGCTAAAATATTGTAACTGTCAAAAAATTCAATACAAAGATTTCTGTGCATCCCCACTTTTCTAATGTCCCAGTATTTGAAAAGCATATTATTAAAATGGCACATGTCTGACATTCTTACTGTCTACACATTCGATAAGTCAAAAACAATTTCAACTATACAAATGGAACTTACTACATGACCTTCAAAATAAAATTATACTTTTTGAATGGACTTCGTCCAAGCATCGAATTTTGAACAAAATCCATGAGCAGGGAATTTGCTCGTTCAAATGTAAGATATTATGATAATGTTTAATCACAAAGAGAAACATGAATAAAAGTTGGAACATAGTTTTATTATCTAAATAGCTGGTAAATATATTCGATATTTATTTAAAAAAAGTTTAGCAAATGGCAGACCATCCATCAATTTATGCATTTGTATGCATGCAGCTCGATTTCCAGAAAATACAGCGGATTAGATTAGTGCAATTCACAATGAAGTATATTGCCGAGATAGCCTCGTTTTTATGACGATGGACATGCATACGCTGGGTCGTGAGCTCGAAACACTCAGGCAGAATAATCTCCGTGTGTGTGAATATCCGCGTGAATTTCCGCATACAACTGCCAGGGTCACAAAGCCCTCAATGAAGAGAGTAATACCACTGGGAGTATTGGTTCAAAGATGATAATTCTCTAATCCAGATTTAAATTACGATCTGTGGATGAGTGAACTATGTCCTCCCACTAAAAAGTGCTGTGATGAGTGAGTAGCTAATTCATACTCTTGGTCCTAGATGGCGCTACTGAAAAAAACTGATTCAAGATTCGGATTAAATCGCAATGGCTCTTTATCCAGCGTTCACATCAACGATATGTGCCATTAGAAACAACAACGATGAAATATTATCACTGAAATCTTAATTTTCCTTCTCAGTTTTCACTTTTAAAGAAGATAATCGGAAATGGAAATAGTTTTTTTTTACCATATTATAAAGCCCAAAACTCCTTTTCGACAGTCTAGGTCTGAAAGAAGCTGAGTATTCATTGTTTTCTTGCTATTTCTCGTTTCAGAATCAGGATAAAAAGTAGGAGATAATACCCGTATTGTAGGATATACAATAATACTTCTAGAAGACCTCTCCCACGTTAATCTTTGAAATATTAACTTCCTTTTTCAATCAACTCTCACCTTTAATGATTACTAAAATACTTACTCAGAAGCTTTGCGAGGGTGCTTAATATTATCTTAAGAGTAATTAATAATCATTGATTGACTGTATGCCGACAGTGAAATTCTTATGTCTAACTGGTTTCAATATTATACCAAATCTAAAAAGAAAAAAAAACTTTTGATATTACTTCTATAAAGAACGCTCTTGTTCCTCGTGTTTTATTATTTCTGGTTAGATAAGAGAGTTATAGATGAAAATTTATTCATCGTCTAAAAGCCAGCATTCTTCTGAAGAATATATATTATAGAATCCTAATTAACTCGGGATGGAGACGCCTCAAATCTGAGAATTCGAAACCTAAGCATGGAAGGTGGTTCTCTCCATTCAAGAGTACAAAAATGATGTGGGCGGATCAGCTAGCTTGCACCCGATGATTGGATGCTCTTTCTATGGGAGGGGTAATACGGTAGATTGGATGGCCCTTACGACTCAGTGCCAGTTCCAGCAATGAAGAACGTTCTGGTATCTCATGGGTTATTATTTCTGGTTAAATAAGGGAGTCAATGATGGGAATTTAGGGATCATCTATAAGCCAACATACTTCTGGAGAATATCTATTACAAAAGTCTAACTAATTCTGGAGGGTAATGCCTCAGATTGGAGGACACGGAACTCCGTCATGGTGGTTGGTTCTCGCCATTCAGGGTGCAAAAATGATGCGTGGTGTCAGCTACATCGTACCTATGATTGGGCGTACCTCCCACTGAAGAAGTCGTACTGTAGATAGGATAGTTCTTACGACTGAGAGTTAGTTCCAACCAATTCTGTCGCTGTGGTGGAGAAATTCAAGTTTATCCGCGTGTCACAGGGCAGTTAGTGTAGTCGTTTGTGATTAATCTAAATGGGCAGTTTGCATTTTAGAAAAAATTTTTAGGACTAATTAGAAAATAGTTGTGTTATGATTTGATTGAACAGAAAGATTCTTGAAGCTATTGAAAATGGTATTAGAAATTCGTTTAATAAATGTACATTACTCTACCGATTTTCGAATAGAGGTAACTAAGGCTATAGATAAAGAAACATTATAATTGTCTTCGTATGACCTGCACTTCATGAGGCTCCATTTTACTCAGGAAATCTAATTTAAACATTTGAAATAGTAAACGCAAAGGCATTTTTATTTTTATTTTTTTACTACCATTTCTTTAGTTTACATCGATTTATAAACCCTGTCAAATATGCAAACGAAAACTAAGCCATTCCCATTCTTAAACCTTCTGATCGAATGTAGTCTGGAAATCATGATTATCACACACTTTTTCGAACGCACTGAATTATTAATATATCTGAAGTCTTAATCGAATTGTATATTCTCACAAGCTTTGCTTAAACTCATCGAATTATTAATAACTCTGAAGTCATTATCAAATTGAATATTCTGACTCACTTTTTTGAACTCATCGAATTATTAATAACTCTGAAGTCCTAATCAAATTGAATATTCTCACAAACTTTTCTTGACTCAATTATTACTAAGTCTGAAGTCATAATTAAATATTCGAAATTAAATATTAGAGTAAGCAAAAC
>JAPMOQ010065301.1:19188-31509 GCA_026543055.1 Argiope trifasciata | reverse complement strand
TATATATATATATATATATGAGGAATAAAAAGAAAGTTTACATAACTCTGCAGTTATTTAAGAAATTCAATAAGTAACGATATAACTATTAAGGAGTGTTGATTGAGATATATGAAGAATTCTTGTAGTTTCTGGAATCTACTATTTTGTCATCAAAGTTGCTAAAATAATGGCCAAGGATCATTGACTTGTCATGTATTTAGTATAAGAATTATCTCTAGAAAAAATTTATTCTCAGAAGAAAGGTGGGAAGAATATAATAAATTTAGAAGAAAAAAAATTAGATTATTGTGATGTGTATTTGAGAACACTCGGATAAATAAAGCAAAAAAATATTAAAAAATATATAAATAAAATAATACTGAAAAAAATATAATTAATAGACACGGTTTTTTTTTCAAATTTTCACTCGGTTCATTATGTATTAAATGGACTGATATTGGATTTTTAAGACATTTATTCATACAGAAGTTCCGTAGAATAAATAGAATATTAAGATTGTTTCACTGTTGCCAAAAATTTTATATAACTTTCCAAATCTTTTTTAAACAGTGTTAGATTTTTAAATTTTACTACTGATATTTCGTTTCAACTGAAACCAATTACATCAGCTATAAATCCTTCTGATGTGACGAAAGATTATACTGCAAAATTGTTTGCCAGAGGGATATTCTATAATATCTGAAAGTTTTTGAATAAATATTTGATATGTAAAATGTTCAAAATGTTGTTGCTATTCAAAATGTTTTCATCTAATTTTATTACGTTTTACTACGAAATGTATAACTTTATACACGCATATTTGTTAAAAATTTATATAGTGAAATTCACAGTTAAATTTCTGAATTCAAATTCACTTAAATTGTAATATTATTTATGCATGTAAATGTTATCTCTTGGGTGTTTAATAATTTTAGTTTTCTAATTTGATATTTACCGTCTTTTAAATTCAATAATTTAAATGCAAATATAAACTTTAATTTCGTCTAGAAAGCACACTTGCTGATATATATTCCTTTCAAAATGTATTTCAGTAAATATATATATTTTTTATTTATTTGCATTAATTCTAAAATACTGGACGCAAACTCCTTCATTTAATTTTGGGATTTTTCTGAAAATAATTTGCTCAACATCTACAAAAATATCCATCCCTAAATTTAACGTCTAAGCATATTTTATTATTAAGTATTATCATCATATATCACATTTTAATAATTATTAAAGTTGTTTGCATGACTGCTTTTACAATATTATCTACTTAAACAACCTAATTTAAATTTAATCATTTTTCGGTTGATGATATATTTATATTATATTGCTAAATAAATTAAATTGATGTCTAAAATGAAATTACATATTTTAATTACAACTAAATCATTTTTCTAAAACATTTTCAATTTATTTTTTTATTTTGCTTATTTATATTTTGGATAAAACATTGATAATCTGAATATATATTTGAAACTTATCCTTTAGTTTCACAAACTGATTTCATATTGTGAACCCATCTGTAACCTAAATAAAACGTATTTTGCCAAATTCGCCACCTGTATTCTAATAGGCTAATTGTTGTTTTATATTGTTTGTACTTTTTTTTGCCACAATCAATGCACTGAACAACATCAAGGAAATAACATACAATATGTTGTTCTAACAAGTCGCCATATAACCATTTTCACCCAAACTTTATATTTCAGGGATTCATAGAATTAGTTATAGTACTTATAGTATATAGAATAGTACTTATTTGCTAGTAACAAGCACTTTTTAATAATTAAGAATTTATTGAAATGCAATTTTCCTACTCAAACATTCAACATTGTCATTTGTATGAAGTATCAAGTGGAAAACCATTCTAAGTCGTTATTTCGTTGTTCCCATGATATAAGTCATAGGAACAACGAAATCCTTCATTTTTTTCTGTAAAATCTTATTTAGTTCCTACTAAATAAGATATTACAGATGTGATAAGCATAAAACATGAGAAAATGAACATTGTCCTTCAAGATTATGTCTGAAATAAAAAGGAAGAAAATAAAAATTTTAATTTCGAATTTATATCAAACACACACAACGGGCTACGACACAGGCTTCGTCAGAATACGTCCCACAGTTCTCCGCTCAGGACTCCTCAGTTCAAGACTCTCTATTTATTTCTACTCGGTCAACCACCGCAGTACTTCGTTCAGCTTCCAAGACATCTCTATTCAGGTCTTCTCGATTAGTTGATTCCATTACGCAGACTAACTGCCTTATATAGTGACGGAAGGCGGGGCTATACCTCCTGGATCAATCAGGATAATTCTAGGCGTATCTAGGCATCTAATGGATGGATCGGGAAAATTCTTGATATTTGGGTGCTTCTCATTTTGCCGCCAAAGTCGACAAATTCGTCGCCAAATGATCACTAAGTTTATCGTCAAGCCCTGGGATATCTGACACATTAACTATTCAATACAGATTAATGAAAATATGTCTTTCTTACGAAGACAGTATTAGCGCGGGATAGCAAAATTACAGGTTTGTAACAATATGTTTACCTGATGGTGCAAACACTCTGACCTTTATATATCCCCCGCAAAAAATTTAATGGAGTAATATAGTGTGAACTTTGATTTCATTAACACTATTTTCAGCAGAACTTAGTTGACGTTAATTTGATAGCAAACATATATAAAATCCTCAATTATTCATTAGTTACACCACTTGTTAGACTACAAAAATCATGAATATTGCCATTCTATAGTATAACCTTTATTTTTTTAATATACAGTGATATATTAATAATAATCTTTTTATAATCAGAGAAATACTTTTTGAACATTATGCATTATTTTCTTTGCTAAAATAAATACTAATGTACGAAAAATAGTACATCGCTTCATCACAATCCCAATACACTCGTAACCACTGGACTTATGAAGCACTGTTTTATATGATAATACTAAACTTCATTCATACCTAATCTTCAATATAGTAGCAAATGGATATCTCCTAAGAGTAGATATATTTTATTTTATTACTGGTGTTATTACTTCATTACTGGTGTAAGTTTATTATTGATGTAAGAGTCATATTTAGCTATGATGTTCCAAATAATTAGTAAAATTTAAATGCAGATGTTTAATATTTCACTAAAATTTAAAACAAATGAGTATAGGTAAAAACACATGAAATCTAATGAAAAAGAAATAAAGAAAACATTAAAAGCTGTAGTTGTTTCTAATGGCGCTTGTCATTTATAAGCCCACCACTGAGATTTAATCCCAATTGTGCCTCTCTTATTCATTTTCTGTAGCGCAATCTAGGGCCAAGAGAATGATTCAACTACTCAGACATCACAACCCTTTTTACGGGGCGGATTTCATTCATACATTTCCTTCATAGATCGTAATTTATTCTGGACCAGAATATGATCCCTCTGAATCAGTACCTCGAGTGGTATCACTTTTGAGATAAATGACTTTTAACCGCGACATAATTATACGCGCGCCAGTCACTACACAAGCAGAGATTCTTCAATCGGGGTGAATTGAACTCACAGCCTATGGGATGCATGTCCATAGCCCAACCAACCAAGCTATCTCGTCCTGCATTAACGATTCAAAAACTAAATGGAATGGTGTAAACAAAAGTAAAAACGAGAATATTTTTATATCCTTGCAAATTTACAGGCAATGAATGAAAGTGATCATGACGATCAGTGTTTAAAAAATTACCTTAAACTAAAATATGTATAACAGCACTGTCATAATGACACCAAGGACAACCTAATTATCTTACCAAAACATTAAATGATGGTAAGATTAGTTATTGTGTCCTAAACAGAGGTGAGTCAATTTGACATCAACTTCTAGTATATGAAGAAGGCTACAAGTCATATGTTGGTTTAATGGAATGCAATTTACTGTGGATCCTCGTAATATCAAATCCCATACGAGTATGACATGAGAGATGGCGATAACAATTTCATAATAAAATAAACAGGCCACAAATCATATGTATGTTTAATGGAATGTAATTTACTGTGTGCCCCTGTAATGTCATACCCCATACAAGGACTATGACACGAGAGACGATGATATCAAATACAAGATAATGAAATGAATCGCAATTAATGAATTAATAAAGATAAATTATCTGGAGATAATTTAAAAGATGATATGGGAGAGTGAAAGATAATTATTTAATCTGCCTGTAAAGACTTTATAAGATCTATTGGAAAAATTTAACAATGTATTTGGTTTGTAAAAATACGAATGAAAATGATTCAGTCAATTCGAATCTTATTGATAGATTAAATTGAATGAAATAAAAAACGGGATTTGTTGTTATAAGAAAAAAAATTAAAGAAATTAGAATTACGCTTAAAACTAAAAAAAATCATTTTCCTTTTCAAAAATCTCTTCATTTCTCTACCACTAAAACAATATCGGAAGAAATTCTATTATAATATTATCTATTATAAAAGAAATAAATACGGTAAAAGAACATTCCTTTTTGTTACATTTCTTAACATCGAAATCCCTTTAAGTTATATTTTCGTTACTCTCAAACAGCTTGTGATTTCTTGCACTTGCAAGAAATTCGATTTTACAAAGATTTAAGATCTAAAAAGCTCCTTACGTCTTTTTTTCCCTTCTAAAATGTTATAGTTCACTGAATTTTCTGATAAATATTTGAACTCTGCATAAAAGTATATAGAAAATTTTGTCTAAAATTCGATTTTTTTTCCAAAATGAAATTCATTTTTTTTGGTGAAATTTAGCTCAAGTTATCAAATTAAATACATTTTTAGCAATGCTGTAATAGACTTTATAAGCTAAACGTAAGCAGAGCATCCATTTGCAAATTTTAAAGATTTTAAGCAAGCAAATTTTAAAATCAAGGATTCATTTTAATTAATTAAGCGTGGAAATCTCGACATTTTTTTCTTAGAATTGACAGCTTGTCCTAGTTTTACATTTTATTACTCATATTTCCTTTCTAGATAGTTAATGCTGATTCTGCATTCTATTTTGGGTGTTTATTGTATAAAATTTAATATTTTTTTGGAAAACGCGCTGCCTGGTGGACATTTTTGCACTAATTGCTTTATTATTTTTTTAAAATTAATTTATATTTAATTAAGCGAGTGCTCCTCGTGTATAGCCTATATGTCAAATTTCACTGCAATCGGTTCATTCATTTGCATTTAAGATTCTGTTTATAGGGGAAGTTTAATTATAACCACCAAGTATAATATTTTAAAAATATATTATAAACTAAACAATGACTAGAAAATTATGTAACTAAATTTTTTTGATTTGTAAAATACATATAGTTCATATACATACGCAATATATATATATACATGCACTATATACATAATTTGTGCTTTTTATAATAGTGCTGAATAGTTCATTTTCACCATTTTATTTCTGGGTTATACACAATATCGAAAGCAAAAAATATTGAATCTTCATTATTTTGCTTAAATACCCTAAGGAGAGAAAATATCTTTACTCTCTCGAAGTCTCAGGACATCTCAACCCTGCTCCGAATCCTTTTATTATCTTCTTATAACGACATCCCCTGGGAGGGACTGGGAAAGGACACATGATCTCTCTTATCCTAATACCATTTAGTGCTTGATCCGATTTCTTCGAACGTACGTTAAGACTCTGAAGAGCACGCTTTCTTCTGATGTTTATTTCGTGAAGAGAAAAAAAAAGTAATAGAGGATATCCCTCGGAGATAGAATATCATATCTTTTTTCCAGTTAACTATAAATAAGTAGTCACTGCTCTGAAGGAAAAAAAAATATTGAAAGAATCTAAACAGTATGGACAAATTATGGGTTATTTATGGCACATTATTTGAAGATTAAACTTTTATGGGTACTTTTCCGTAACAGTTTAGCAAAGAAACCGCTAAAAAAATGTCAAGGAGTCGCAAGTGAAAAATCGTCCGAAAGTCGCCATAAATGCAGAATTACATCACATTTTATGTAGTTTCATTTGGCGACTTCCCTCACGCTCTGTTCACATTGGCAACAGTGGTTTTGTCTTTCAATTAGCTTGGTGACTTGATTTGCATTTGGCTCTCATTGGCGACATCTTCCACCAGTATTACGGAAAAGCACCCTTTTATGTTTTCTATGGAAAGATTGTCAACAGCTTATATTGTTAATGTTCTTTGATGCAAGATTCCATTGCTTTTCTTGATAATGTCAGTTGAATTTGCATTGAATATTCATGGTACATTCTGTTGCAGCATTTTGCCCCAGAAAAACTATGATAATTTATGTCATGACGTGATGTCAATTTTTTGTTTCAAAATATGAATACACATATTGCAGTGAAATGAAATGGCAATTTTATGAAATGAATAATAGGAAAACAGTTAAGATTAACAAAACTCAATTCTTAGAAATTCAGAAAACCAAGGAATATGTTTTTCCTCTATAGTTTTTGGTTTTATTTTAACAAAAACTTTGTTAGCATATGACAATGTCTACCGTAAATATGTAATAAAAGAAATGATTAGAAATTATATATCACAATTTTTCTGAGACTTTGAATGAAAGTCACTGTACGAAATTCTCCTACAGAATCTTCGGTTTAGTTCTTTACTGTTCTTCAAGTCACAAACACTCCTTTCCCTTCTGAGACTACGATTTGCATATGGGAAAAACAATAAAATAAACTTAAAGCGTCATATATCGTCAAATTTTTGAATAAAAAAAACCCAAAAAGTTTTGGAGGGAAAATTTATAGCCTATCACATTAATTTGTTACAGGAATTATTTTTTAATTCTTACCTTTTTCCTAGTATACTTTTTAAAAAAATTCCTTATTTAAATTTAGGTCACCTTGTATATTTGTAAATGTGTGCGTGTTGAATAATAAAATATTATATAACATTATACAATATTATTAAATATTGATAATATAGTAGCAGATAATATTATGTAATCAGTTGTCTTACTTGAGTATATGAAACTAATATGGTGGAAAGTTAATACTACGCACTGTATTTGTGATAACATTGGCTAAAAGAATCAGCTTTTTGTTTAACACTCTATTATCATCTTCAAACAATACCATTTATTAGTATTATTAATAAGGAAAGTAATAATAAAAAAGAAGTGAAGGAATATAGAAATAATCTGATCCTAAGCAGGATGACCTATAATTTTCATATAAATAAAGAATACATCATATTTATTAATCTGGAAAGAACTTTTTGTAATGTATACTAATACTAATGTAGTGTAAAGTATACTTTTTGTATAGTAGTACTGTTTACTAGTATTGGAAAAATAAAACACTAGATAATTTAGTTCTACAGTAAGTATTAAAATTTAAATTCCAATAGTCTAATGGATTAATTTTAATTCTGAATAGCTTATGCATCCCGAGTATCTGAGTATTTTATAAGATTGATTACCTTGCTGAAGTTAACATTATATGATACAACAGATATTTTAAACCTGATTGTATGTTTGAAGAAAAATAAAAGCTTAGTGTGGGGAAAAATATCCCGTTTGTTATTATAATATGCTGCATATTTCTGAAAAATGTATTTTTTAAGTATGTGAATATAATAAAATTAGAAAATGAAATTCATAATTGGGTTTCTTTTATTTCTAATAAAGCAATGACAGATTTCAGACGAAGTTTTATGTCTTTAAAAATCAATATGTCTTGCTTCGCAGAAAATTTAAATTCTAGATTTGAGACAGACAATAGAAAACATTTCTTTACGAGTTCTTTGTTCCGTCTTCAAAACATCCCCAAGCAGTAACTTTCCATTTTCTTGGAAGAACTAGAGGAAACGAAATCTTGTGGTTCGGTCTTTCTTACCATTTCGAAAATCGTATTTTCTGGTACAGCCTCAACGTAGGATGTATGGAAGACAGCAAAGAAGACATACAACCCACATTTATAAATTTAAAAACAATGGCTTGTTTTTGGATATCCTGGGAATCAAATTTTAAAGTATTTCTTACAAATTCTGGAAATGATTATTTTTTTTAAATATTTTTATAGCAAAACTAGTAAGTGCAAAGTGCATTATTGCCTCCATTTTTAATAAAACAATGTATTTTTAAAGTAATAAATCAATTATTTCTAGTACATATTTTAAAGTTATATATATATATATATATATACATAATTTTTTCTAGATTTTTCAAAATTCGTAATTTTTTATATACATTAGACATTCATAAACCTTATATAAATCGCGACTATCAAGCACTTAATAGCTTTTTAACAGAAATCTAAAATGTATTAATGTAAATTAATACTTTTATACTGGTAGAAAATATAATTTACTAAATATTTAAAAGTTCAAAGATAAACCGAAAATTAAGCTAATCATTAAATAGGTGAAGCTCAGCCGTTTTTCATCTAATATGTGAAGATAAAAAAATGAGATTTTTGTAGTGTGGATAGTTCTAAGCGTAGGATAGTTATAATTAAACTTCTCCCATAAGCAGCATCATATAAAGCAAACGCATGAACGGGTTGCATCGAATTTTGGCACACAGATTATAAACATAATGCGCTCACGAAATTTCGAATTAATTTTTTAAATCTCAAAACGTCCACCAAAGGGCACCTTTTCCGGAAAGTATTAGCAATAAACTATCAAAATGGAATATAGAAACAATATTAACGGTTATTGACTTGTTTCTGATCACCTTGTCATCGAACCATATTTATGTAAAGTTAAAGGAAAAAATAACAGTAAGATGTTTGAGTGGAAAAACAGAAACAGCAAAAATTGAGTTTCCAGAAACAAGAACATATTAGTACGAAGCTACACAATAGGAGTAGCTATTAACCGTTTCTCGGACAATGTGGGGATAGGTTCTCTATGTAACAATCCTCCTTCACTATCAAAATTTCAAATCGGTAGACAGAGAATTCAACTGCAGATCGTAACTGAACAGTAGTGATGTTTCGGACATGGAAGGTTAAGAAGTTTTTTAAGTCGTTCAACTTCGCAAGAAGATACCATCATCAGAACAACTGGAAACATCAACAAAAAACATGACAACGTCCGCAAGCATTTATATATTAATATACATAAAAGTTAATGTTTAGCCCATTCGATACATACAACTTGAGTTTTATTTATATTTTTTGCAATACAATTTTTTCTCTGTTGTTAGGTTAATACTCTTTTTAATAATTTCATATCAGGCCAAGGCTTATGTAATAATTTGTAAATCCTCCTTGATTTCTGTCTGTGTTTCAATATTAAATTGATTTTTACATTATCTGTTAAAAGGATTTATACGTCGAAAAATCTAATCCAAAGTCAGTCGAACAATATTTAATGAGTTTAGCTAAGTTATTTTAACGTCTCGTTTTAAAGCAACACTATGGCTACTTTGGGACGGACCTCGTAATTTTGAATCGTGAACATAAAAGTTAAAGCCCATCTCATTTGATGCATATACCTCGGCTTTCATTGTTTATTATTTGCAATACATTTTTTTCACAGTTGTGAAGGCAAAAATCTTTTTTTAATTTTTTTTCATCAGACACTCATATAATAATTTGCTAATTATCCTCGTTTTCTATCCAAGCTAACTTAAATGCAAATAGATACAACGTCAAACAGAACACAAAACAAAATATGTATCTTCGTATAGAAATGATGTTCAATTTTTTCTGTCTGGATTGTTTTAATTTGTTTAAATAATAAAAAAAATATCATTTTTTTTATTTTTTCTTTGCAAAAAAGATAAAAGATCAAGAAGTTTATCAACAGCATTATAAACAGTTTTAATCAATAAGCAAAACTTTCCTGGTTGTATTTCAGAATTAATCAAAATTCTTGAAGGTTATTGAATTAAAGGCTGGCAAAGAAGTGCGTTTGTTGATAATTTTATATTTACTCAGACGAATCTATGCAGAAAATCTTGTACAATCAAAAGTAAAAGCAGAGCTTAACATTCACGGAAGGTAATTTTTTTAGCAAATATGTAATTCAATTTAGTTAGTTGGAAAATGTTTTTAAAAGTCAACTTTTTAGCAACCCATGTATAAAAAGAAAAATATTATTCCTTGTTAATAAATTTAAGATTCTGAACTCTGAAAAAATATTTCCTTATTATTTGTTTAACAAAGATAAAGCTTTGCTTGGATTGCGAAAAAAAAACTTTAAATATTTACTCGGATTTATTTTTTATGATTAGGTTTTTTCCCAGAACTTTTTTTGAGGAAATTAATTTGATTTTAAATAGTAGTAGCGTTTATAAAGTTTCGTCCGTCATTGATTTATATCTACTAGCCTACTGTTCCTTTATTAATAAAAATTAATGCTGTGTGATGTGACTATGACTTATTGGACCTTCAACTGCTTCATATTTGACAAATATGTAATTTTAAGATTACAAAGACGCATATCAAGATATTATTTCAAAATTTTGATTCGAATTTCAGTTATAAAAAATTATCCACATTATTCAAAAGTAAAAAAAAATCTACGCCATTCCAAAATTTAAAAATGCTGTTCCATACTTTAGACATTTAAAAAAAATAATTTTACTGAAAAATTTGCAATAATGCTTCTTATTATCGGAATGAAATTCGAACTGCTTTCATTGTTCTGTCAAATATTCAATTTATTATTTCTTTCAGTGTTCTTCAGCAAATAAAGAAGATTCTTCTTAAATTTGGCAATAATGTTTTAAAATTTTGTTTTTTGATGTAATTTAATTCATTCAGAGAGATTATGAAAAACATTATTAAATATTTAATATATGCGAGAAAAATTATATTGACCATTTTCTTATTTAAAAAAAAACTAGATGCATTTTTCAATAAAATTAGCAAGCACACACTTAATGCTCTAAATTGGGTTGAATTAAATTAATGCCAAAATTACAGAATTAAACTAAATTGAATGAAATAATGAAATTAATATTTAAATTTGAATTTTAAAAACAGTGTAATTTATGACTTCAAAATAGTTAATTATGATTAAAAAATTTAATTCAAGTATAATCATTACTGAAGACGTACTAGTTCGTCTACAAAGACGGTAAACAATAAATAAAAATAAATATAGATAGTATCTTGTTTATTTTGTCTCTAAAACGGCATTATAAAATATCATGTGAAATTTAAAAGATATTTTCTTAACCCTCCGAGCGCCCAATCCTTCTGAGTATGGTTTCTCAAAAATTTATCTCTATCCGTCAATAGGCTGCTTCAAAAAAATATCAGCTTCACACGGTGCAGTGTCCGAAAAAGAAACGAGCATTTTTCTCTTCCCCTTCTTCCCAGCCACGGGGTTCCCATTAACCCAGTGGTTTGTAATCTATCTTGCTATCTTATCTTACTGATGACCACTTTCCTCCCCTCCCTTCTTCACTCACCAACTTTTTTTTCGTATTAGCAATATGTAGTTTCAAATTAAAAGGCTATATGAATTCACATCTTTGAAAGGGAAAAAATATTTTGCATAGAGGTCTTAAATTTGTAAATTAATTTTTTTACATAATTATATTGACTATCTCATATCAGTATTTATTCCAACATTTCTACAAAAGACACTAAGCTATTATTTGTCTTTTTATTAATATATATATATATAAAAGAAGAAAAGCATTTAGATATATAAATGTGCTAAAATCATGCTACACATTTACACGTTTCCTGCATATACTATAAGTAATATTTAATGCAAATAAATATTCTTTTTCCGAACTCATATAATTTTCAAAATTTGTGTTTCCTACACCTTATTTTTAGAGACGTAATTTAAGATATCTTTTACACTGAGAGGTGAAAAATTTACATCTTAGTTATAACATCACACCAATTAATGTCGTAGAGAGCAATAGACGAGCATATGCTTCGATAATTCTTTGACAAACTTTTCAAAGCTGCATTTTAAAGTTTTTGGAATTAAAATAAATGTTTGAAAATATCACTTAAGGTGTTCTAGCATTTAATAATAATAGGATATTGCTTTTTCTAACTAAAAATTATAAGACAATTTACAAAAGAAACTAAAAGAAAAAAAAAAAAACGAAATTTTTCACTTTTTTTTTTTTTTTTTTTTTTTGAAAATTTCCGACTGATGAAATCAGTTTTTAGTGAGATGTGAAGCGATATTAATTGCAATTCACTCACAGAAGTTTTCGTTATTTTATATGTAAAGGTCTTATAGCCTTAGTTATCTAAATATTTGTACGAAATCAAAAACCTTTGTAAAATAATTAATTGTGATTTTTTTTTAATTTAGTTTTTTTTAAAATTCTATCTTAATATATTTTTGCCTGCTTTGGATAAAAAGTTATTTTTCAGTTTT
>JAPMOQ010065301.1:0-19088 GCA_026543055.1 Argiope trifasciata | reverse complement strand
AAATATCACTTTTGGCAAGAAAACAATTTTCAGTGCTTCAACACAATTTCTTAGAATCTATCTTTTGAAAATAGCAGAGTTAACAGATTGGCACATTTTTTTTTAAGTTCTGAATGTCAGAATGTACAAATGCATAAATCGAATGTTCCAAAATAAATAATTTCGTACTTGTCATATTCCTAAATGAAATCAAGGCAAAACAGAATATAAACCGTAAGTAAGGCTATTGGGAATGATAACAATAGCATGTTTGTAGCAACTAAGCAACTTTCAAAATTAATTTTACTAATATTCAACTAAAATTTTTGGATTGATTCTTCATACAAATTTTTTAATGTTTTTCTAATTCAAAGAATCAGATCTTGAAAAAACAGAAGTACTTTTGAGAATAAGTTCTTCATATTTAAATACTAATTAAATGAATTGTTTAATTTATATATTGTTCAAAAATCTACAGCTTATTTGAATGATTTATTAATAACTTAATGAATGCAGAAATAATATAGTGATTAATGTATAGAATATGTACATTAATCACTAACAGAATCAGGTATAAATCCGAAATTGAATTCAATAAAGTAGTGAAAACTTAATTTGCATTGAGCATTTTATTTCTATTTTCAAGCTAATGTTCATTTGATTATATTCATTGCGCTGACGATTCCTATTTCTTCATGACACTCCAGAATGAGTCATTAAAACGCAAGATTTTTTTTTCTTTTCAAAATTTAATCTTTGCAAATATTTTGAAACTATTAGTATGCTATCATTTGAAATTGTAGAAACATTTTAAAATAGTTTTAGAAAATTATTATTTCAAATTGGGCTTAGTTGCAATGTATATAAAGTATCTCATATGTCACATTTAAAAAATAGTTTCCTAAATATTTTAAAGTGCTCATTAAAATATTCATTCATTCATCATCAAAGTCTTAATGATGTCGTTATTCTTGATTTCATCAATTATGGCATATCATGTGAAAGATTCTTACATTGTGTTATTCAAATAAGCCATTAAAAAGCTCTTAAAAATTTTAACTGAAGTTACTGTTTAAACAAAGCAGATATTTTTTCTCAACGTGAAGAAAGTAACGCCGGAAAGTTACGGTAAAATAACAAAATTGATTTCAATTTCATTTCTATAAAAAAGAATTGTTACAAATTACTTCTAAAATTCTGAATTGTTTTTAAAACCTGAATAAAAATTGTCCCAAAAACGAAAATTTTGTCTAATGAAAGTTAATCTTTTGAATTTTAATGTGACACAACAATTGCCAATAAGCTTTTCTGCTTGATTAAATTTAAATTAAGATTTAATAAATAAGAAATTTAAAAAAGATTCTAATTAGTGATTATCTATTGGTCAGGAAGTAATTATGTACCAAATTTTATAAATCCAGGACCAGCTGTTTATATTAATTTTTTGTTTATTTTGTTTTCTAGCTGTTTTCTAATTAATTTTTTTGTGATTATCGTTTCTCGCGATTTACAAAAAAAAAAAAAGAATTTTACAATATGGCTATTATAAATATATTACAACTTTTGATTCGGAACCTATAGTATAAATTTACATTACTGCGAATAAAATAAAATAAAACACAAAAAATAAATTAATTTAAACACAAATAATTAAATTAAAACATGAAATTCCTTGCAAGTCTTTATGCCGTATTTTTAAATAAATGAAAAAGAAAATTGAAACATTTTTACATCAAAAATCAAATTTTAACAGACAGTCTTTATTTCTTAACTGAAAATTTGTCAACGTATTCATGTAATGAATTTTGAGGCAAAGTAGTTAAATAAATATATAAAATAAATTATTTAAATTATTTTTATTTTTTCATTCTTTTGAAGGCGTTAGACGTATTTTAAAATTGTTTAATAGCAACATTTTACGTAAAAATCTATTTAGAAATATTTTGCTTTACTAAGGAATGTGTTCGTAAGTTATTATTTTGGTAAGTAAAATTTAGTGAGAAGATTTTTTTTCTCATAAGTTTCTAAAAACCACATGAAATATACTTCCTACTTAAATCATTTAACGATAAGGAATTCTTTTATGAGCGCTAAGTGCTTCTACTCGGTTCTCTTTAGGGGGTTATCGTAAAGTAATCTATCACTGACAAGAAGGTCATTAACGGAGGGGAACGGCACAGAAGAAAAAACACGTCTTCGCCCTTTTCGACGCTTCAATTGAAAGTAGGAAAAAACCGTTTGCGCCCGTCTCGGAAACAACTGAACAGAACGAAAAAACACGGTTACGCCCTTTTCGGAGGGTTTGTGCCTTCCAGAAAAAGACGTCTCCGCCGCTTGGAGGGTTAAGTATTAAAACTGTTTGTAAAACCATTTACTAATTTCAAGTCATTTGGAACATTCACAAGGAATGACATCATTCAATAAAAGGCTTATTATAATAATTAAATTCCAATTATAATTTATATTTGATTTTAAATATGGTTTTTCTGTTAAAATATCCAACTCCATGTAATTCCTTTTAAATAGGAAACTGTGACGATTTGTTAAGGCTAAACTTAGCTAGTCCTGGAATCTCATCTTACACAAACACGTATACGTAATTATAGACTCTCATATGCATGTAATCTTAAACGTTATGGCACAATAACTCCTGAGATTAATATATCATGAATACAATCATATCATCTGGTAACTATGTTTATTTAGGCTGTAGTTTCAAACACGGACTAGATTTGTCATTTACTTGCGTTACACATACACATTTTATATTTTCTTTGGTGTCAGATTTTGCATTATATTTTTGGTTTCCCAGCCATTTATAATAATTTATTATATTTAATTTTTTGCAGATTGTGGCCAAAGTAAACATATATTTTTCCTCTTTATATTTTTTGGCCCTGTAATTTGCATTCGTTTTTGATATTTTATTGTATATATTTATGCTATAGATATACATAAAAATTAATAAATTATATAAATTTTCATTTCCTCATTTTGACCTTTATAGTTAAAGATTGATAATTAGGATTAACCAAGTTTTTATCTTCTCGTAATGTTCAATTATTGAACCAAATTTTCTTCAATAGTTTCGGTAGAACAGCTCCTGAGAACGAAAAGGAATTTTTATTTTCTACTGGCTTGTACCCGGCGCGTTGCTGCCGCAGAAGATATAATCTTGGAAACATCGTTTCGAATTTGAAATAGTTATCTTGTTAATTAAGAATGATATTTATTTTCCTGTTGGCAATGAATACATTAATTGAAATTGTAGGATGTATAAATGAGAAGCATAAATGGTATTTATTCTATTTTTATTATTCTATTCTACAAACAAATATTTAATTTTATATATTAGATTTGTGTATTCTTTTAGAATTGTAATGCTTGGTGTACTTTCAGATTGGTAATGAAAAAAAAACTATTGATTATATCTCCTGATTCGTTTAATATTCCTTCAGAATTCTAAAGTTTAATGTTAAAAAATGGGATTAAAATATTTTCTTTTAAAACTGATTAACCATAGAAAATATATTTATACTAAAAAATCTTTAATATAGTTGAAAATATAATATTTTGGAAACTAAGATGGTGCAAAATTATTTGTTTATAATATTTTAGGAAATTACTGCAAAACACACTAAAATCTTTTAAATGTTTAGTTACATTTTCAAGCATTGGTTCCTCTAAAACTTTCTCGCACATTCTCTAATAAAACTATTATCTCATAGAAAGGCTTACATTATATTTACACATAATACTACGAAATATTAACGTCTGGCATAAATTTAACATCTTTACTGCATCTGTGGCGTCTCCTTGGCGAGTTATTTGGTGGTTCATACATGGCTAATATATGTGGTAAATAGGTATGAAAATATTTTGTAGACGTTAGATGATTATATTATGTCTATAGCCTTCGTGCAAACGCAAGCAATATGATGTCGAAGTTTTGTCAGATCGGAATCGGATAGGCGACATGGCAATGCATAAGAGACATACAGACAATCATTCATTTTTATTCATAAAGATTACTTGTCATCTAATTTTACCATGCCTATAGCCATCCGTTAACTGCCAGTAAAGTTGTCAAAATTTTATTGGAATCGGATGAGTAGTAAGGCAGCACATAAGAGGCATACATACAATCATTCATTTTTATTTATATAGATTACTTGTCATGTAATTTTACCATGCCTATAACCATCCGTTAACTGCCAGTAATAAGTAGTCAAAGTTTTATTGGAATCGAATGAGAGGTACGGCTGCGCATAAGAGACATACAGACAATCATTCATTTTTATTTATATAGATTAGTTGTAATGTAATTTTACCATGCCTATAACCATCCGTTAACTGCCAGTAATAAGTAGTCAAAGTTTTATTGGAATCGGATGAGAGGTACGGCAACTCATAAGAGACATACAGACCAACATTCAATTTTATTTATATAGATATTGTTCATATACTAATGGCACTCCATTTAAGATCTATCAACGTCCTCCTCATCATTCACATTCAGCCTGATTACTCCATGACTTATGAAATTCTTTTTATAAATAGTAGAAGGAGGGGAAATTTTCTTTTCCTTCTTTTATCCAGACAAAATGAATCGATCATCCTCTTCCGGCTTGACGGAAAGAATCAATTACATTGATTCTTAAAGAAAGTGTTAAGAAACAGCAAGTTCCAGATAAACGTGATTCACGTTCCATCACGTACTAGATGTGATTCGCATCACCAAATAAAACAAGGAATAGTTTGAGAATTATCAAGATTTTCTTTTTTCTCAAAAATTTGAAGGAAAGAAATACCGAAGCACAAAGGCTATAATAATGATTGTTTTCGGTGAGATAAAGTGAAAAATGTTGACATTTTTATATATTTATATATTCTTATGAAATATAGTAAGCGTATATTCGTAAGCGGTGATTTTTTTTGTTTACTTTAACAATTTGGTTCGTCTCAAATTATAAAAAGGTCATTTCCATTGAAAAAAGTTATGAAATGTTCTTACAGGAATATCTTTTTTATCTTCGATTAAACACATGCCTAATGTCTCACATAAATAAAGGCAAAAGTTCAAAAATCACTTGAAGCTTACAATAAACTAAATATTGTCTCAAATTCTTGTTACACAGAAATACATATTATAAATTATCTCTTATTGTTATTCTCTAATTACATTTTATTTAGCATGCCTACTTAGGTTGATTGTTTCTAAACATCAAATCAAGTTTGCAAACAGTACATAATTATGAGATTTGAAGGTTGTCTCTGAAGAAGGAGGTTAATTTATCTACTTGGAAAGGTTTTAGGAAAAACTGCTTCATATTTGTGTTTTGATTCGGCAAAAATCAGCAATATCCCGGGAATTGAACATGTGGAGTGATTATTAGAAATAAGAAATCGACAAGAAAAAAAATTAATTAAATCTGTGAAAAAGTCGTATGAATGCAAATTATAATTTTATCTCATTAAATGACTCCTTTAAAAGAAGATTGCATAGGACCAAACAATACTTAATGAGCCTTCTTAATTATCACTTTTATATCAAAGTATTGAAAGCATGGAATTTTGACATAAAAATTGAAACCATTTGTGGCATAAGTTAGATTTTGCGACAACTCGCAAAAATCACAAATTTCATAAAATATTATTAATCTTTCTTATACAAATGATTAACAAAATAAATTTTCAAAAAATTACTAATAAATTTTTAAAAAAAGTTTTTAAAATAGAAACCTAAACTGTAACATTTTGACATGATTGTGATGAGAATGCAGATTTTAAGGAAGTAATTGTAATAATCATTTAAACAATTATTTTTAATGATGATAAACAATCAAATAACTTTTTTTCATGCGATAATGCTTTCATAGGAGAGAGAAAAGTACTTTATTCTTAACGTTACTATTCCTGCTGAATGAAAACGTTATTTCCTTATATTTCAAATAATTATACTTACTGCTTCCGAATTTCCCCTAGCAATATTTCATAATATTGAGATTTAAAAAAGTAGCTTTAAAACAGCTTTTAATAAATAACTTCAAATATTCAATTTTGAAAATGACTTTAACCTTTTTATTGAAAAAAATAAATAGCAATTTTAAAAGAAAAAAAATTTTATTCTGATCACATTGGTACAAAACCGTTTCAGGTCCATTCCATTTTGGCTGATTAGTCAACTTATTGGGATGCCATCATTTTAACTACTATCACATTTGTTTCCAAATCTATTAGCTCATAAAATCCCAAGAGACATTTCCAAAACGATGTTTGAATACAATTTATGGAAATGTTACAGAATAAAATACCTTTGATGAAAGGAAAATTGAATCTGAAGAGCAGACTTTAGTTGTTCCTCTAGAGTCGACTGAGAAAATTCATAGAATAAAGACGTCTTAACTAAAGCTTATCTCGCTCAGAACAAAAGCATCCTTTTTGACAGAAGAATTCATGATAAATACTGTCTTGTTAAAGGAGCGAAGTAAATTGTCTACATCAAAGATATTTCAGAGTGGCGCGGTTTCCCTAATGAAAGCAAGTTTGCTCAATATCTAAAACCTATTCAACAGAGGACCGATGGAAAATGCGATTTAGAAATTAGTTTTCCATTTCGGCAAATCATGCTTAGTGAAAATATACCACAAGTATATACATATCTTAATGGGCTCACTTGCCACGTTTAACTGAAGAAGACAACATTAGCGAAGAAAGCGAATATTTTCTTAAGGGTGAAAAACTGTATATCAGAATATTAAATTTCGAAAATATTTCATCTTGAAATTGCGTTAAATGTAAAGTTTGAGATAAAATAAACAACTTCGTTTCTAAAGTGTCATTGACTTTGCTATATACTTAATTTTGAATTTTGTTGTTGCTATTGATTTGATTGGGTTATTCCTGCAAAACCAATTATAAAGTACTATTTTACTTAGTGCATAATTTATATAGAAACTCATATAATCATATACTGAATGACTTATTATGATGACTACATGTACTAAATGACTTATTTATGATGGCTACATGCACTAAATGGTTTAATTATGATTACTACATACATTAAATGACTTAAAATGACTATAAACATTATATGACTTATATGCATGCTTTATATAATTATAATGTTTATATATATTAAATTATCTGTATACTTATCATAGCTACATACATTAAATGACATATGCATCACGCATACTTATAATGTCTACTTACACTAAATGACTTATATGCTTACAGTTATTAAATGCATTAAATGACTTATATACTTATAGTGATTATATGCACTAAATGACTTATATACTTACAGTGACTATATATACTATGAGACTTATATACTTGAATTATATACGTAATATCTTATATATGTGCATTTCTAATTCCACCAAGAAAACGTTTCCTTCAATTTTTTTGTACAATCTCTTTCGTTTTCTTAAAATTCCTTCTTGAAATATTGATATATTTACTAATTTTTAAAAAACTAATAATGAATTGATTTCAATAGCTGTTTGTAAATGTGTATCTATTTTTGAAATATAATAGAATAAGGTCCTATAAATTTTTATATATATATTTTTTTCAAAATTAGGAAAAAATAAAAACTCGCAATTTTCTACGTCAATAATTTTTCGGTTAATAAAACCTTCAGTACCATCTATCATAATATCGCAAAACGCCATGGAATACTCACATTTTTGTGTTATTGTACACAATATTGTGCATTATGAAAAATATTATAGAATACTTCTCAGAATATTGTAATTCCTGGATTGGAAACTTCAAAAATCGATTAATACGTAAGGCATTTCCGTACTAAATATACGTATATTACGTATCTTTCCCTTTTTTTTCATTTCAATATGGTATCATTTCTCAATTGAAATGTATAGATTGAAAATTTTTCTAACTTCAATTATTTTTTTCAGAAAATATCTTACCGACGGCTAAAAACAAAATTTATAATTTCACTCAATGAATAAAGACATCATAGAGAAATTGGGATAATGCCATTAGTGCGTAATTTAGTGGGACCCATGATGTTCAAACAATCATTATAATTGTTGGATAATATTATATTTAAGAAGGATTATTAAATCAGTCATGTTCCTTCCGCAGTTAATTAAGAGCAAGAAGGTTATTCTTAATCTTTCATTCCGTGAATGTAATTATTTTCTGTGATACATAAAAAGAACATTTTTATTGAAATGAGATTGATATTTGATATTTTTACTGGTTATTCCTTAAAGAAGGCATATTTTTTCTGCATTTTTTTTGTGAGATATTTGGATTTCATAGAATTTTCATTTTGCTTGAAGGCTATTCAGTAGCACATTTATGTATATAAGTAATTTGATTATTTATAAAATATAATTTTATTTTGAAATTTTAGAAATTATAGATGACAACATCATTTTTTAAATCTGAACAGGTCCTTTCTCTCAGAATCCACGAAGAAGAAAAAAGAATTTTGATTTCTTGAGATGGTTTTGTACTATTTGGATATTATCAAAAATGTTAGTAAAATAAATGATAAACCGTGATCACAGAAATAGTTCTATTTCTACATTTAAAATAATTGCGCATGTTCATTTTAAGCTAAATTGCTGAAAAAATTAGATGCTTCGATGATATTAACAGAATTCATTTTTATTTTTCTCTATATAAAAGTAAAGTCATTTAATTTATTTTATAAATGCTAATAATCTGAAAATTTCATTAAAAAAACTTTTACTTACTTGTTTGTTGAATTTTTTTTTCTTCTAATGTCTTTCAAACTTTTCTTATTCTGTTTTCTTTTTTGAAAAATACAGTTAAAAAAAGCATTCCAGCATAGAAATAGACCGTTCATCTCCATCATCTGGATGCATCGGGTACGAGTCACTTTTTGGGCATATCTGTTTTCCTTCTGTATTCTATCTGTGAGATGTGTGAATGTGCCCCCCTGTAAAAAGGGGTTGTGCAAGCGAATGTAAAGCATGAAGTAGTTAAGTCATACTCTTGGCTGTAGTTGGCACTACTGAAAAAAACAAAAAACAAGACACGCTCATTTGGCTCACTGATTAATCTGTCAGCGGGCTTATAAAGATCCATAAGACACGACAACATTAAAAACTTTTATGAAGATTAAAAGAAATGAGTAAAATTTTTGAATTAAGCTTCATATTTTGGAACTTAAAAGTGTGTGTTTTTTTTTTCAGAATCTAAATATTATCATCATATTATATATTAAAAAGCTTTTTTGATAGGAAAATATTAATCTTTACTTGTTATCCCATTACATATTCATCAAGCTATATTTTTTGCATATTTAATAATCTGCGCTTCTAAAACTTTATATGCAAAGTGTTTACAAATTACGAGAGCCTCTTTAAGGAGTAGAAATGTTTGATTTATGACAAAAAGCTAGTTTTGAAATATTTGATTTTCTTAGATAAACATATCTGAATTATTATGTGCATTTATTTCAGTTAAAAAAAAGCAATTTCATGGTATTCATTAAAAAAAATCTTTTAATTATCTCAAATGGTAGTTTCCATATGTATGTTTAATTATTTCTTATTCGTATTTTTTGCCGGCGTCCTGGCAAAAAAGGTAGTTTGTCTTCCCCTTATTCGAGTCCCGGTTCGGGCATGGTTGTTCTTCTATGTAAGATATAGGAATAAATCAAGGTGTTGTGCAAGCGAATGTGAAGATTGATGTAGCTATGTCATTTTTCAAGTCCTAGTTGGCTTTACTGAAAAAGTAACAAACTCTCATTCGGCCTAAATAGCTGATAGGAAACTGTCAGTGTGCCATTAAAGAACCATAAGTGATAACACAACAACAACATTTATCTTTTATAAAATTTGATAAAAACTCTTACACAAAAATTTGAGTATGTAAAGATACACTGAAAGTATTAGGTTGTTCGGAAAGTAATTTCGTTTTTTCCTGACAAAGGATTTAATTGTATTTTTCGCACCCAATTTCATACTTAAACCGCAAAATCATTTTATGTTTTAAGAGCTGATATAGCAAGGCTTGAGTGTGAAAAAGTGCAGCTGATTATTCGCAGTAGTTTTTGGATGGTGCCCTTTTAAATATGGAGAGCAATAAACAGCATTTTCGTCATTTTTTTCTTTTTTGCTATAAAAGGTAAAAATGCTGTTCAAGCCAGAAATAAATTAGCCAATATGTGTGGAGAAGATGTGTTAACAGTACATCAGTACCAGAACTGATTTGCAAAATTTTTCCTTCAAATGAGGAGGCCAAAAACCACCTCGATCAGTTTTTTTTACAGCAAAGACCAAAACTTTTATGAGCGTGTAATCATGTTACTACCAAAAATATGGCAAAAGGTATTAGACCAGAATGGCAATTTTATAATTTAATAAATAATTTATTCATTAAACGAAAATTTCTTTTCATTTTGACAAAAAAATACGAAATGACTTTCCGAACAACCCAATACAATGAACATTTTTGTAATTTATAAAGATATTTTATTCACAATGGGTACCAAGAAGTAATCATTTATTACATGAGACTATATTTATTGCATAGTTCTCATAATGTAGAAGAAATTTAAGTATGCCACACTATCTATTATATATAATAATTTATTCTTGCCACTTATAACATCTAAATCCATTCTGTCTTAGCGACAGAAATATCCGAGTTAATTTAATCTCCAACAGTCTTGTGCTAAGCGAATCAGAAAAGATGCAGTTTCTGCCAAGCTGCTAGAATCAGCACCTTTTCACCGTTACGCCTTCTCGCATTGCTTCTTGCAACATAGAAGACCTCTTTCATAGTTGAATAGGAATAGAAAGGAATTCCGTTTCTTGGATATACATATTGCTTAACCTAAATGATTTAGTCGCATGAATGATTCACTTACTCGCATTCTTGCATTTCTAGTTGTTACGGGAAATGTTTTCTAAGTTAGGACTGCAACGTAGACACAGAATTTCTTCCAACATCTCACTGATTATTCATATAATGTTTTAAATATGCATAAGAATTTCTTCTAATGATGCAAGCCGGTATGAAGCACAGCATGCTCTCTAATGCATAGCTAATCAAATATGATCTGATCAGACCTATGGTTGATGAAAGCTCTGAAAAACTAAAACAGAGAAGTCATTCTTAAATAATAAATTTTGATTTTACTAGTTATGCATATAATGCGTTTTTCTTGCATTCAGTATGCATAAGGATTTATCCCGTAGATTCCCAACGTGGGCGATAACGCCCCCATGTGGGCGTTTGAGGTTTTCAGGGGAGCGGTAAAAGACCAAGAGAAAATTAGGGGGCGTTGTTAGGCTCGGAGGGGCATGGAAAGATGAACCTAATATAGTCTAAAAAGACTTCGGAATTCGATGTCTTTAAATAGTTATCAAAATACTTTTCAATAAAATTAAGTATGCATTTTGATTACTCTCTGAAACTGTCAGTTTATTTATATAGAAAGCAATAGTTTATTACGGATTACTTTGTATCATCAAAACCTTTGCCTATCCTTATGGCAGGTAAGCTAAAACTTATTCCTCTTCTTTAACTAAAGAAGAAATTCAGTAGCGTTTCAATTCCAACAATATTCTATCTATTAGTATTTTTTTAAGTTTAATTCTTTTATTCCCCATACATTATGTGCTCTCTTATTTCTCTGGAGTGGGAGGGGGGCGGTATTGAAATATTCACTAGAAAAGGGGGAACCAGTTCAAAAAAGTTTGGGAACCTATGATCTATCCTGTCGATATTGCTACGTTGAGTTGTGGGGGCTCACAGGTCGGCTGTACACAAGAGAAAGTATGTATAAGAATACCAAAGAAGTATGCATGGAATATGAATATCTTCTAATGAAGCAAGTTGATATTAACTACAAAAATTCTCTCTAATGCATGGTTAATGAAACATGATATTTTAATACTGTGATTGATGAAAGCTCTGAAATATTAAATAGGACAGTAATTCTTAAATGAAATTTTTGGTTAAGAAATTATCAAAAATATTTATTTCTTAATGACGCCTACTATCCCCACCTATTTTATCATTAAGGTTTCGAAACAATTTATATAATTTTAGTTATAATTTGGAAATAATATTGCATTATAAAAAGTAATAATAATATTTATCCAAAATAAATTGTTTTTTTGAAGAATTGAAATGCAAAAGTATAATTTGGTGTCACTCTCTCAACCAAAATACTTTGAAATGCCATCTAACTTTAAACCTTATCCTTATCAATATCCATGTTTGTTTTAATTTTTATTATTCAAATTCTTTTTCTTTGTCAGTTTGAAAAGAATTACATTGTTTTCTATATTTTTGTAGTCCTGCAATCAAAGAAAATATTCAATTATTTGTGATTCGTAATTGCAAACACATTTATTTAATTTTATTATTTCCAAAGAAAAAAATTAAACATTATCAATGAACTGTTATGGATATTATATGTATTCAACATACAAATTGGAATACTGAAACTAAATATAAGAAAGCAAAAAGAACACTCGTCTATGCGCATTATCCCAAATCAAAGTCCTCCAATGTACCAGGAAACAGAGCAAGAATTGACCAAGACTGAAGAGGTTTAGAAATTCATTTTTCAAACATATTGATATGAAGACAACTGTTACATCTCCTTGTTATTGCAATGCATAAAAAATACCTTTCTTTTGAATAGGCGGCAGAGCGAATTCAAGGAAAATATATATATACAAACGTTAAATTTAAAAAAACGATAAATGATTACAGAAGCATACATTTTTTCTTGACTAATAAAGAATATTTTTGATGCAACTTTATTAAAATTATTTCTCTAGTGCCATTTTAATATTCATCCCAAAATTTTCATGCTTGTAAGGAATATTTCAAGCATACTTCATTTATTAATGAAATTATCTTATTTTTGAAATTATATAATGAATTATATCCTTCTTGAATTTAATAATTATAAAGTTATTTCGAAAATTAACCTTTCTCTTTTATTATAGATTTAGAATGATTAAGTTTTAAGAATTTTATATCCACCAAAATTTATCAAAAGGAAGAAAAGTTATTTTATTGTTTAGTTAAATTTATTTATAAGGTGAAAATGCAAGATTATATGTTGAAAATTCCAAAATAGTCAATAGAACACCACAAGAAAAATGTTTGTTATTACCTGCGTTTTTCATTATTGAATTTCTAAACATATATTCATTTTCAAGATTTAAAGTCGAAAATTCCTTAATAATAATTGCTTTTATATTTGAAAAGATATCCTTAGTAAAAAAAAAAATGAATAAATCATGAATTTTATAAATTTCATCGGTTAAGTTTTTTGGATTTTCAAAATTTTCTTCTGTATTCGATTTCACTTATTTTTTTTTATTTGAATCTCTTTTCTAAAAACCTGTTAATATGTAAATATATACCTCTTATAAAGTCGAAATTTATTACATAATTTCAATGGAATTCATTTATAAATTGATTACCTTTATTTTCCTTTTATAATATATAAATTGATTGCTTTATTTCATCCTGCTCATTATAACGTTCTATTCTATATTAAAGATATTCTCTAATTTTAATTTTAGTTTTACGATGAATAAAAATAACATATTTCTTTTGTACCTGAAAGTAATGTATGCTTTGCAAATTTTTTTTATTGCAATAATGCATATTCTGATTCCATGCTTTAAGAAATTTTGCATAGGTATCAAAAATTACATATAATGTAATGATATTAATTTTGTCTTTTCATTATATTTATCTGAATAAAGATTTTTAATATAAATTAACCCTTTCTGGAATATATTATTATTTTTTTGAATCCGAGTATGGGTTATATAAATAAACAAAAATATTATATGGAGTTAAACACTGAAAAAGTACGCATAGTTTTGTATATAAAATGAATTTCTATTCTGAAAGTGTAAAATTTTATTCACGTATTGTTAGGTAAAATTTTACTTGAATAAAACAATTTGGATATGATTGAATTAACAAGCAACCATCTTAGTGGAAAAATAAAAGGAAACTTTTATTTTTGTAAAAGTAATGTACATCTTGGTTCTGTACTAAAAAAAGTCACCGTATTATTACATTAATATTGTTTTTTCTTAATGCAGATTTTAATTTCAGATTATCCATTTTTGAAAAAAAATTATTAATTTTCTTTTAATGGTCCTGAGGCAATAAACACTGAAAAGTACACATAATTGTTGTAAGCAAACTGAAGTAATACTTAGAAAGTGTAAACTTCAGATCACATTATGCAAAACTTTACATGAGCAATACAACTTCAGTATATCTGTAACCTTGTTTAAAGATAATATAAAAAAGGAAACTGACACAATTTTGTATAAATTATATAACAGTGTCTCTGTTCTTAAACAAAAGTCACAGAGATAAAATTACTCTTCAAAAACAACACAGAAATCTCCGTATGTTCCAGAACCAGTTTTGAGTGATATGTACGCTCTGGCAAGAAAATAATCGATAAATCGATTTCCAATCATTACTTTTCTCCTCATTGCATTCTCAAGAAAAGAGATTGTTCATTTTCATGCCTCACGGATAAAAGCAGACACTTTTCTAGAGTAGCAAGAATGATACGGAAAGAAACGATATCGATGACTTAAAGTACGCTATTTCTCCACCACGATTCTTACATTTTTCTCGAAAATAACACAGAATCTACGTCGTTGTGTAAATGAGACTGAATAAAAAAACAAGTGAAAGATGATACTTAATTACATAGATGATTGCTTAAGCGTTTGGAGTTTTTTTGTTCATTATTGATTGTTTAAAGACAAAAGCAGTGTGAAATGGTTTTATTTGATCACCGAGACTTGCCATTTTTAAAGACATTTTAATCTCGAAGAATCCATTAGTTTTATTAAATAAAAATAAGTGAATGCAGAATTTTTTGTAGCTAATTTTTTAGTTACTTGATTATATTTACAAAGACAATGTCACTGACGGAATGAAGGGATGACTTTTGATAAAAATGGAGAGCAAAATTAAGTTATCCGACAACGTTCAAAGGAAAAATTTTGAAAAGTGGAATTTTTTATAACGTACTTAAAATTATGTTTATTTTTTTTTATGTAAGGTCAATTGTGATACAAAATGCCATAAATACAAAAACATTATTTGAAAATATAATACATTTTGAGAAAGTGGAAAATGTGTAATAAATTTTAACGAAACACACGAAATCTTAATATAGCAATCCAATTTTTCTTTGTACTCAAGTTATAGAATACAAAAATGAATGAAATGATTCAAAATCTAAGAAAGATTTTGGGATGAAAAGAAGTTATGGGTAAAAATATATTTTTTCCATAAATTCTCATCTTGAATTTTTCTAAAAATGTCTATAAATGGAAAAAGAGATATTTCGCCAACAATAAAACTTTTGGTTCATTTCATTGTTTATATTATTTAAAACACAATCTGAAAATTTTATGTAAATACCTCTATTAGTTTTTAAAATATGATGTTAATGGTGAAGAATTTTTATGAAAACGTTGTTTTCCGTTGTAGTGAAACCAGATAGCAAATTGATCACAAATGTGTAAATAGTAGCTTGCAAGAATAATTAATATTGCCTTCTCCCTGGCCCAGGAGTAGAGCGTCTTCTCCTTGATCTGGGCATCCCGGTTTCGAGTTCTGGTTCGGGCAAGGTTGTTCCTTAATTTGTGGTCTAATTGTGAGGTGCATGAAAGAGCCGCTCCCCCCACCCCTGTAAAAAGGGATTGTTCAAGGGAATGTGTGAGTTTCATCTTTATACTTGTTAGATGCCAGATTTTTGTCATCTGGCGCTCAAGGGTCTTTACCTTCAGAAGCTCCTGCACCCCTCTTTTCGTTGTTACGGGGACAAGACATCATGCTCAAGAATTAACATTTTCAATTTTTTAGATCTATTTAATATTCTAAATTTTTAAAATCTATTCTGAAGCTTCGGATTTTAAAAAGTCATGAAATGGCCCGATTATTTAAGCACTTCAAATCTAAATTTTTTGTGTCATATAAATATTTATCATTTACCACAACCTCTTAGCTATGTTTAGATTTTATATACAATTTTTCAGTTCTTTGTGAGAATACTGATGACTTCCTTTTATATTTTTTTCCCGTTCCCACTTCTTTTAGTTCCTTCACAATTTCTCATCGAAATTCTTTCAACTATTTTATTTTATTTGGGAAACTGACAAAGCAGTAAGCAATAATTTTCTGTTCTTTCTGACAATTTCATACAGATTTTTCAAAAAGTCTAAATGGTTTACAAAACTCATATTTTTTTCCCGAAGTTCACCATAGTTTTCAGGCATTCGAGTTTTTTTTTCCTCTCAACTTTTCTACTCCATACGGAATTTTCGATTGCTGATGAAATGGCATATATTATTTATTTTTCCATTTGAGATAAATAAATACATCATTACTTACAAATTACAACTACAATCTCTCCGTTCCACTTTTAACATTGGATTTTGATACGGATTTCATAATAGTTCTCATAATATGAGAGTTGATACAGACTTATAATTTTGATATGGATTTCTTTGACCTGTGCCTATTTTGGTAAAGGAGCCTCAGGTAACTTCAAAAGAAGGATGTAAGCATAAGGATTTTTATCCTTTCACTTGGAGCATGAGAACATGCTGAATTCAGCAGTTTTATAAAGTGTGTGTAGAAGTAATTTAAAAAAAAAAAGTTGAAATTGGATAAGAAAATAATAGAAAATTTAAGAGAGTAGGCTAAATTAAGATAAAAACTAGGAAATTAATTGGATGTAAGTTAGATTAAAATATATCATTATAAATATGTATGCATGTATGTAATGTATATGAATAAGAGCTGTAATAAATAAAATTAAATAAAAAATTTCAGAAATCAAATTTTGTAAGTGTCAAATTCAAGCGAAGGAAATTCTAGAAATGAGAGGCAGGGAAACACTTTTTTTAGCGCCGACTTTACAGGCTTGAAAACTTACCGCACATAAAAAAAAAATATATCCAATTCTCTCTTTTCTTTTTTTCCTTGCTTGGGTAAATAAACTCAACTGCAAGAATCAAAGAAGCGATGAACTCCCTCTCCCAAGATCTAGCTGAAAATTACTGCAAGAAAAAAGATTTACTGAGGAAGGGGAGTGCTGTCAATTTGCACACTCCTATGAAAATAAAAACAATGACAGAATAAATAAAAATTACTGCTTGCTAAACATTCATTTACAATATCACATCCCTAGAAATGAAGAGCACATAAATAAAATTTAAAAAAAAGAATTCAGTTGTATTTTTTAAAGAATTTTTAATAAAATTCATAAAAAAAAACTGTCAATTTAATGAGTTTTAATTGCAATTAAATATTTTAATATCATTCAGCTGCTACCTATAAATCATAAATAGAAACTAGATATTTGAATTTACAGGGTGTTTACAAAAAATAATTCTTGTTGGTCTAGAGAAAAAAATAGAACTTAGTGTTTACAGTTTGGTCACATGGCCAGCAAAAGGTTAAAATTAACTATTTATTTGAATAATTCTTTCAGGATGCTAGTTTCTGTCGTGGAAAATGAGATAAAATTAACTTCTCTTTAAATAATAAGATAAATTGTTATGTTACATTTAGTTTCAAGTCCCCTTTTCTGAATATCCAAAATCAAATGTAAAATTTAACTCTTGAAGGAATTGTAGATATTTCGGAACTCAAATTGATGTTATTAGCATAATATTCATATAATGTATCATTAATCTACTTTTAAGTAGCATGGCAAATTTTTTATTCAACTAAAATTTAGGCTGCAAATGGAAACTTCAGGCTCAAAAAATGTAAAACAATAATTATTTATCTTTTTATAAAGTTTGCAAGATTGCCCGTTCAAAAATTATAAAAAATTAAAGCAAAAAAAAATAGACTATCGAAAAAAAATATCTCAGAAGCTACATCTCGCATCTTCTCTTCCATATTGCCAACGAAGCTTTTTGAAGAAGCATCCGATATTACGTGCAGAATATTGAAAATCATTACTATGCACTTAACATGACACAAAAATTTGGCATTCTTAATAAGGCTCACAGGAAGAGGGGTGTATATGTACCATTAGCTTGTAAGAAGACACAGTAACTGCTGTTTCATAAGATTCAGAATGGGGGTATCTGTCGCTTTTTTTGGCTGTACTGTAGCTGGTTGATGCTTATAAAATTAAATACAAGTCTATTTGTATACGTATTGGTTAATATCAATGTTCACTGTATTGGGAAGACATTCTCAGGAACTGTTTATCATAAAGATTATCTACTCCTTGTTAAAAGGAAGTTTTAAGAGCAAAGATGGCAATATAATGAAGGTGGGAATTATATGAAATGGAGCCAAATGGGCTTCCACATAACTCACCTCCAATCACAAAGCTCATTAACCAAAAATATTAAGTTCGTTATCTTCAGATATTCTTTGCAATAACGGATAAGCGAAAACACTATTCGGGGTAATTAGATTTACTTTGATAATAACGGAGTTTTTCCCCATCATCATTTCGAGGAAAATTGACGAATTTCCATCTTCGATTGATTAAGACAAATTTGATTTACATCTTATTAATAGATGTTGAACAAGGTAAAAATTGTGGTAATATGTCAATACTTAAGAAAATAATAATTTTTTTGGAAAGCTAGTGATTATACTTAAAACTCTATTAAATATTATTATGTCTCTATTTTTTTGACTTATTAAATGTTGTGCCTTCCTGACCTAGATATCGAGTGTCTTCTTCGTGATTCGAGCATCCAATTCTCGAGTCCTGTTTTTGGCATGATCGTTCTCAAAACTGCGTTCCATTAGTCAGGTGCATGAAATCGCTTCCCCCTTGTAAAAAGGGGTTTTGAAAGCGAATGTGTGAGTATCATATCAGGTGAAGTCAGACTTCTCCGATATTCAGGGGTCTTTGTACTCAGAACTATGAACCCCTTTCCCCCATCTGATCTATTAGGCCTGGTTCGGAGTTCAAGGGAAATAAGCAACAAACCAACATAATTTCAAAGTAATTGCTCAGAAATATACACCCTGTCTTTAGTAGTAAGTTTGTACCACCAGTGGTCTGAAGAGTGCCGATTCACACACGCAAGCACAAAAAC
>JAPMOQ010065289.1:93033-121734 GCA_026543055.1 Argiope trifasciata | reverse complement strand
GAGACTGAGTTAATTGAAGCTCATTTCTTTTTATTTCAAAGCTAACCGTTCTTCATTTTTAAAAAATATTTTTAGACTTTTGTTACATACTATGTAGTTATTTACTTTATTTATACTCTTGTTATAGATGCATTTCTATTATTAAAGTTCTACAAATTAGCCGTTGGAAGTTGAACTGAAAAAAATATGTATATTAACTCATGTTTGTCTTAAATAAAGCTTTTATGTAATTAATAATATTGCAACAGTAACAAAATATTTTCTTTACATTTTCTTTTTAGAAAAAACATACTTCATATTTATTTCGTTTCATACAGACACGGGCTGAAAATTTTTATATGTTTAATTTGCAATAATTATTTATTTTTTAATTTGATTTTTTGTCAATCTGATGGCAACATATTGATAAAAGGTAATTTTTTCCCTTTCACTCGTAATGTGCTCGTACGGATTATATTTTATTGTTATGTCCGAAATATATTATTGAAAAATATAGTTGAAATATATCTTTAAAAATTCGTTACAAATATTCGCTTAAGTTATATGTTAAAACACATACCATTCAAAACCTAATTTTGTTATCCTTAATTTGATGTAAAAACAACCTTTCTAAGATGATATTATCGGAAGTTATAGCAAAAAAACGTCGAAATTTAATTTTTAACTTAATTTTTTATGATTTCAAATTCTAATTAAAAATTCGAAAAAAGGGCTACCTCCAAGGTATACATGTACGAAATTTGGTAGCTGTAGGTCCAACGGTCTGGCCTTTAGAGCACCAAGACACACACACACACACATTTCTATTTATTAGTGGAGATGTAAGAAGAAGTAACGATAAAATATTTGTGTAATAACCGTAACTGTATCCCTTGGCCCACACATTGAGCTTTATCATAAGTATAGATAGATGAATTTTTTTAAAAAATATTTTAATTATATTTTTCAACAATAAAAATAAAATTTAAGCTCCATGTGCACGTTATGAGTGAAAAGGGAAAAATTATCTTTCATCAATATGTTGCCACCAGATTGACAAAAACTCTCTTTAAAAAAAACTATTATTGCAAATTAAACGTATAAAAATGTAATTTTCAGCTTGTGTTTGTATGAAATATTTTTTTCTAAAAAATGTAAAGAAAAGGTTTTTTTTTAACTTTTACAGTATTATTAATCAAATAAATCTGCTTTAATTAAGACAAATATTGCTTAATACATATCGTTTCAGTTCAAGGCCAATGGCTAATTTGTAAAACTTTAATAATAGAAATAAATATATAAAGAGTGTTTAAATGAAAAAACAAATTACACAGCATGCAACAAGAGTCTATAAATGTTTTATTAGATGAAGAAAATTTTTATTTAGATCCTCTGAATCTTCACTTTAAATAGAAATAATAATAATTATTATTTCTATATAAAGATTTATTTAGATCCTCTGCTTTGTGTATCATATTATTCAAGTACTTTAAATTATTTAAATAAAAAAAGATAGACCTCAGTCAAGTAAGCCAATCTTTAAAACTGGCTGATTTATAAAAAGTAGCTATTAAAAAACGTTACATAGAGTATTCAATTGACAATGACAAGTCGTACAAAGTATTTAATTGACAACGAAGTTACATAAAGTATTTAACAGACAATTTTAAAGAATATTAAGATTGGTGAACCGGCTTTGGACTAAAGGCGGTTAGTGGCATGAAATAATTATTAATTCTTTAATAATAATTATTATTTCTATATAAATTCTCTTTTTTTTAAATTATTCATGGTAAATTCATTCTGAGACATTATTGTTATCGATATCTGCAGAAATTGCTTTAATCTAAATATTTCCCTCAAAATTTGTTGTATTTATTATTCTGTAATCATATTTCATATTCGAACTTTCTCACCGACTTCATCTAAAGTGCATTTACACACCAGCGCTTTTGCAATAGCTCTTAAGATTTAAACCATGACGTTCAACTATAATTCTAGAAAAAAGTGATTTTGTTTTAGTTTATGTTTCCTAGTGAAGATTCAGAATTATTATTTCCTTGCGAAGGTTAAGAATTATTATTTCCCTACGAAGTTTCTTTAGATGTAGTGGACTTTAAAACTCATGGGAAGAATGTAAGATTTGTTTTTTTTTGTACTTAAGTTGTTTGATGCATTGAAACGTTGCTGGATGTTAGAATAAATATATATTTAAAAAGTACTAACTTTTAAAGTTAAATAACTATTTAGAATTTTTGCAGTTAATATTTTTTTACCTTATCCGTTTAGTTGTGAAATATATGCAAGATATTTAAACCTTTTTCCCCCCTAATATTTGGGAATTTAACAGAGTGACATAAAAAAAATGGAATTTTCTTTTGTGAGATATTAATATTTAGAATGTAATGTTAAAAAAAGGCAAATAGCAAATGGATTTTACTGAATTTAAAATGCTGTTGTATTGAATTATGCAACTGGAATTCAGTAATAATCATTAATATATATATTCATATTTGGGGAAGAATTTACGTAACATTTGTTTAGAATACTTTATCAGTAACATTAAAGAAAAAGCAGCATTGCCACAAATTGTATAAAATACTAAATGTAAAGAAATATCTAATACTCATTTATTTTGAAGCACTTCCGATATTTTCTTAAGCGTAATTTGGTGTATAAATTTTTGATTACTCTTTTACATGAGTTTTATTACTATTATTTTGCAACTTAGTCATAGAAATGATTATTGAATAATATTCACGAGTAAAATATGAAACTTATTTTGCGATATGCATCATTACAGGAATAATTGTACTTTCTATCTGTTTTATGAGTGTACTAGCTGGTACTCGGAGCCTTACTGCCACCGAAAAAATAATATTAAGTGCAATCAATAAAAAAAATTGGTAATGTTTTATAGAAATGGAATGAACGGCTTGATAGTGTATAAAATACGAACAAACAAATGTTCATTTTTATGTATTAGATTTGTGTATTCTTTAAAAATTGTAATACTTGATTTTCTTTCAGAATGGTAATGAAAGAAACTATTTACTGTATCTCGTGACTCGTTTCATATTCATACTAAATTCTCGAATTTATTTTTAGAAAAAGTGATTGAAGTATTTTTTTTAAATTGATTAAACATAGAAAATATATTTATGCTATAAAATCTTTAATATAGTTGAAAAGATAATTTTTGAGAATTAAGATGGTGCAAAATTATTTACATTGCAATATTTTCATTAGTTACTGTGAAAAACACTGAAATTTAATTAAAATTTAAACCCCAGGGTTGGTCTTCCCAAAACGTTTTTGTATAATCTGTAATAAAGCTATATCTGAGAATGTCTTGCATGACATTTGCCTACTATAGCTACAAAATATTAGCCTTTATTTTGGATATGGCATTCCTACTGAATCTATTGTATCCATGGCGAGTCATTTTGAGATTAATCCTTGAGAAATAGATGTGGTTGAGATTCGAAATTTTTTTAATTATTATTTTAGATAATTGTACTATATCTATAACCGTCTGATAGGTGTAAACAATAAACTGACCAAGTTTTATCGCATTCGAATAAACGGTTTAGGAAGGCTTAAGAGACAGAGAGAAAAAAATCATTTTTATTTATATAGATGTAGATTTTATAAGAAATCTACTGGATTACTTGAATTTTAAATTCTGCTTATACATGGTGATCAGCGAATAAGCCCTGATTTCAAAATCAAATATCTCTACAAAAAAGATCCATAGAGTTATGCGGTAAACTATAAGTTTATTAATGAAACTGTAAAAATACTGTACAAAAGTTAGAAAATTTAGTTACACAAATCATTAACAGTTGGCGCTCAGCGCTGAAATCTCTTTCTCTAAAAGGAGTCTTAAAAAAAATCAAAATACAATTTTTTCAAAATATTCACCGAATGAAGTGGCGTAATCGAACAATGAAATTTGTCATCACGTCTTGCAATGTCTCAACGGAAATGTAATAACAGGCAACACCAATCAACTATTCTAGCTTATCTAGAGTGGCGGGATTGTTTCTATAGACAGTGTCTTTCAATGCTACCCACAGAAAGAAGTCACAAGGAGTCAGATGGGGAGTCATTTTTCATTTTTGACATCACATTGAAAGCGTCTATGGGCATTGTGATTAGAGCGCCAACTCTTAACGATTTTCGTAACTAAATTTTCTAAACTTTTGTACAGAATTTTTATAGTTTTGCTAATAAACGTACAGTTTACTGCATAATTCTATCTATCTATGTTGTAGAGATATTTCATTTTGAAATCAGGGCTTATTCGCTGCTCTCCCTTGAAATATATATCGCAATTGCATTTTCCTTTTTGGCACAAATAATTTTAACTTAAATCCAATTTCTTTTCAAGAATTTTCACCCGCGGCTATCTAATTTTGCATTAAACGTACGCAGGATGATGACATCATTTAAAATCTGCAAAACAATACTTATAGCGTTTTAATCACTTATATAAGATACACAATTTTGACGTTTTTCTAATTTCTAAATACATTACAGTGCAAAAAATGATTTTCCACGTTATCAGGAAATGCAGAAAATTCCTTTTTTACAAATTCAAATGTAGTTACCAAATGATTGTTGCTTTAATTAAATTAATTTTTAAACAAATTTTTAATTGTATTTTACAGCATCGCAATTTACTTTTGTTATAAGTTTCAAATAGTTTTCCTTCTTTATATGAATATAATTTCATGCTGGAAATTTTTTACATTGCTAATGTTCAATACATGAGGGTTGAGCTTATATTTCCATATTGCATTACAATTGAAGCCTTGCTTTAAAACTTTTTTTTTGTATTTATTACTAAACTTTGACTTCAAAAGAAAGCAATTGTCTTAAAATTTTAAAGTTCGTTCATTTTTCAAAACTGTTTTGTTTACCTTTGATTTTATTAAAAATATAAACATTTACTAACACTCTTGGAATTTGAAGACTTAATTTTTATAGGAATACAATAGGAATAGGAATTTTTTTTGTTAAATTTCTTTTTAAAAAATATTTAATAAATTCCAGCATTAAGCTGCAAAATTTTCTTGCGTCAAACACAAAATGTCAGTCTGAATGATTCAACTGTTTGTTCTTATTTTTTTATTAGCCGCCTTCAACGACCAGTTGGTTCACCAGGAGTAATGAATTTTAAAATTTTCAATTAAATACTTTATAACTTCTCAGCCAAATATATTTGAACTTCGATAGTCACGTAACTCATATTATTATAGAAACCTTAAGATTATTTGCTCATTGCACTGTATATCCCTCTGATTCGCAATAAGTGTCATGGAATTATGTGGAAAATATCCCATTTTATTAGGTTGTTCGGAAAGTAATTTCGTTTTTTCCCGACAGAGGATTTAATTGTATTTTTCGCACCCAATTTCATACTTAAACCACAAAATCATTTTATGTTTTAAGAGCTGATATAGCAAGGCTTGAGTGTGAAAAAATGCAGCTGATTCTTCGCAGTAGTTTTTGGATGGTGCCCTTTTAAATATGGAGAGCAATAAACAGCATTTTCGTCATTTTTTTCTTTTTTGCTATATAAAAGGTAAAAATGCTGTCAAGCCAGAAATAAATTAGCCAATATGTGTGGAGAAGATGTGTTAACAGTACATCAGTACCAGAACTGATTTGCAAAATTTTTCCTTCAAATGAGGAGGCCAAAAACCACCTCGATCAGTCTTTTTTACAGCAAAGACCAAAACTTTTATGAGCGTGTAATCATGTTACTACCAAAAATATGGCAAAAGGTATAGACCAGAATGGCAATTTTATAATTTAATAAATAATTTATTCATTAAACGAAAATTTCTTTTCATTTTGACAAAAAAAAACGAAATGACTTTCCGAACAACCCAATATATATGTTCTATAAAATTACGCTTCTTTTTAAACACGTGCTGAACATCACACTTTCCTCTGTTTAATTTGCAATAATCCTTTTTTTATGAATATATTTTGATTCTATAGTAAAGTTAATGGATTTGTTAAAGTTTTAATTTTAGATAAGATGACAGACAAATCATGAAAGAGCTTATTGAAATGATTCATTGTTTACCAAATTCGAAGTTTGCAAATGCCTTATTGAGGAAGAAAATAAAATTTTGTGTGGTGGTGAGTCTAATGCCACTTGGTCATACAAAGCCCAAATGAGCGGAGCTCTTTCGAATTAAGGCAGAAGCGCATGTTTCGTTGTTAACGACCACCGTTAAGGTGAAAGTACGACTTTGCTCGAACACACTCGACACAACCGTTTTTTGGGGGACAATGAACTCATTCATCCATCTTCAAGTCAGAATTTAGATCCAAATCCCTTATTCAGTACCCCCAAAGGTATAATTTGTTATGGGAACTTGGAGGATTTTGTAATCACGACACATTTAATGTTCCCCAACTGCCATTAGCCAACACAGCGGTCTTTGACCAAGACGAGGACAGAACTCACCACCGTTCGGTTATGAGACTGACACTCTACCAACCAGGCTACCGCGGCCACAAAAATTGCTTTTACATACACAATTTCGTATAAAAGATACAATTCAAATTTTTAGTTACTGTTAATCATGTAAAACAGTTGATTGTTAAAAAAATTTCAAATACCACATTTTTGTCGCTTTTCGACAGTCTATCTAATCCAAAACATACGAATTTAGAACTTTGGAGTCAAAGATCAGAAACAAAGTTTTATCCATTCATAACATTTGAGTTATCGACTTCACATACACAAAAACACATAAATGGAATATGAGTTAGGATGGGTTTATTTTGCCAAAATAGGGGTGAGAAGAAAGAAGAAAGGACGAGATGTTTTCTTTGAACAATAAAGTGAATTCTGGATATGGCGCACATTCTTTCGTGTGACATCACCTAGTGAGATAGAACTGTCAAAAACTGGTCGTCTCAGAATCTAGAAAAGAATAGTATTCCTTTTCACCAAAGTGGTTATAAAGTACATTAAATGACGCATAAAATTATGATTATCTGAGTTATTATTATAAATTATAAAATTTAAATTTTTGTACACAAATTATGTAATAAATTTAGCACATGTGTCTGTTTATGTTTCTGAGTAATCATGATGTGTTTCTAAAAATAGACAGACAAACAGATATTCAATCCATTGGCAAATTTCAATTAAAACTGATGAAATTTTGATTAAAAAACGCTCAGACCAATATTTTTACGTATGAGTTACTAATTTCAATAAATAAAACTTTTGGTTGACCGACTTAACCCAAAATTTGTTGCAGCATAAAAGAGTTTTTCCAATTTTTGGCAAAAATTAAAATATTAATAAATTTTTAATTAAAAAAACCCAATATAAATTTTAAATATCCATTTTGCTTAGCAGGTAGGAAGTAATTATCTATTTAATTTAATAACACTAAGATACTTTATATATTTTAAGACATTTTGAACGATTTTATTACCATGCATATCGCCATTCAGAGTGTGTGACAGCTTATAAGCAAAATCGTTATTTTATTGCTGTTTTAAATTTGTTTTTTATACTCTCATATCAATATTTTTTGCCTTTACTGAATTGCGCATAACTTAATTCGAACATATAAGAAAATTAGTTTCATCAAATGCTCAGCAGCAATTGCTCAACACTGTTTACTTCCTTGCATTCTCTCACCTACGAGGAATATTGCGTGCATTTCAAAACATTGATAAAATCTACCTTTTGTTTTACTTTCTAGATTAATGTATTCAAAAGAAACATTGCAAAAATCACTAGCACTTAGAGACGTAAACATTTCTAAAATCACAACCTCTAAAATCTGTACTAACATATGAAGAAAGTATTAAACAGACGATTTAAGCACACCCCGAAGTTCGTAAGCCTTATAAGAACTTCTGGACTGAGAGTACACTTTTGTCTAGAGGTTATGTTACGCGGCTATGGACTTAATGGACCCGAGATCGAACCTTAAGAATGACATTGGTGACCCTGGATCTGAACTAACAAACGCAACCTTCGTAAAAATCGCCCCGAAGTGCATATTCCCTGAGCCCAAGGTACACACATGCCAAATTTGGTAAATCTAGGCGGAAATGTCTGACCTGTAGAGCACCAACAGATACACACACACATTTAGCTTTATTAGATTTTAAAAAATCGCCTTTTTAATGATACCAATTTTATTTCTACATTTTTTTATTTTAAATATTTTTATTTATTTATTTTGATTTTAATCTGAAACAATGCTTTGAAATTCAAACTCATACATAAAAAAAGAACCGTCAATCACGTACTTTTGCCATTCTTAAAAATTACGATTACAAAGTTGCCTAATTCAGACATTGCTATGGCAACAGGAATTTAATATAATGCATTCCTCATTTTATTTCATGGAATATGTATTTTTTAAAAAGAATTTGCGACCTAGTGACTTGTGGTAGAGATATTCAGTTATATTGGTGTATTTTGATAATATCCAATGACATTTTGAAATTTTTCAAAAATGCATTCCGTGTTGATTGCTTCCTTATCTAAAAGTGAATAATATGGACGAAAAAATTGGCCGCCACTGTTTTAAAATTTTCTGACTGCCCTTACTGTCTGCTTCAAAATATCTCACTAACAATGAATTTTCAGTTGTAAACAATGAAACAAATGCATAAAGTCGAAAATGTTAGCTTCTCTCAAAATCATTTTAAACTTACCATTCATTTAAAAATTATTTTAAATAGCACTGTAAAAAAATGTGGTTTCCCAGTAAAATTAAAATTCCAAAATCACTGATGTACAAATAGAACTTGACAAGAATTTGTCTTCTTCCATTTTCTCTTGTGCTTGTGATCCGCGGTTGCTTTTCCTTTATCCGGGCGCAAATGATGCCAATGTAAATTAAACGCGAGCCAAGTTGTCAGGTGAAGTGAATAACAAAACAAAACAAATAGAGCACAATGCCTCTAAATTTGGCCGAATTCTGCGTTTTGGCGATTTTTCCTCTGCGCCCGGCAAACGGAAAAGAACTGATGCTCTTTGTCTTTAGCTACGAAATAAATATATGGAGGAAGCTGTGAATTTAGTTTGAATTCCTTCCTTTTGAACAACAGAATCCAAATTTCATGCAGATCTATTATTATGATGTTAAGAATACATATTGATGCTCGAATAGACAGATCGACAAATACTCAACGCGTTAATAACTTGATTCCAAAATTCATATAAGTGGATAAATAAAACCCTATTTCATACTAGTAAGTTGTTGAAATTTTGACAAAATAATAATAAAAAAAATGTCTCTCCATATACAAAAGATAAGGCCCCAAATTTCACTTGTTGCACCTACTCCATTTTTTGGTTATTATATTAAAATAAAAATAATAACATAATAAAATTAAAACAAATAAAAATAAGTATTTTTTACATGAAGAGTTATAATGCATGAATTCACCAAACACTCTAACTAGGGACTTTTTTACCATACATATTTCTGTATTTTTCGCACAAGGAAGATGTGGAATGAATCAAGTTATTTCATCAAATAACATAGATTTTCCATAGTTAATTTCTTATTGAAATCGGTAAAGATCGTTCGCTAGATTAACGCCAAAAGTCGATATACGATACTTGTGGTATGCAGTTAATAACTAAGCTCAGGTTTGTTTTTTTAATGTTTTACAGAATAGGCAGACAACTCTCATGTATTTGTGTGAAAATGAATTCCATTGATTAAAAATAAATTAGCCACAAGCTACACATTTTCTCCATAAATGCAAAAGGCTTGGTCTCCGTGGAAATAAATGAAAACATTCGAAGCGTAAGTTAACCTAATTCATTTTATTATCGAAATCAGTGGCGTGAAGATGCGATTACGAAAAACTTTGAACACAGTTCAAAAAGCGCTATCTTTCACTTTTAAACATCAAATTTAAAATAGAATATTTACTTATCCGTTTTATTTTTTTCTAAAATTGTTTTATCTAATCATGTTTCAAGTTTTTAAATAATAATCTTAACTTTTGCATACTCAGGGATTTTAAAAGCTTTTTTTCATCTAACAGATCAAGGCATTTATCGGTAGATTCGGAAGTGTGAGTGCGTGTTTCACCTGACATTATGAGTATGGAAATGAATGATCAAAAATTCTACCCGTTCCATGTGAACTACCTTCCAGAAAGTTTCTACCAAAAGGCCTTTGAAGAGCTCAACGAATCGCCAGAAACAAGAGAAGTAGAGCTGAAAAAACTTAAAGATTTGCTGTCAGGTACAAGAATATTTTTAAACTTGTTTTAAATTCTTTCCTTCAGAATCTCAAATTAGATTTAATTCTTTTAAATGATTTTATTTAAATTTTAATGTTTCATATTCTTCCAGTATTGAAATTTTGCAATCTTCCGTACTTATTGATCACCAATTAATGTACAAGTTAAGTTTTTTAAAAATATATTCACTTCGTTATGTATTAAATTTCAGTTTAAAGAAATTAATGATCGGTTCCTTTTGATAATATATTTTAATAAGTTCAAAATAAATAATCGAACGAAATATTAATTTTGTCAAAAATTAATGACATATAAATAACACCATCTAGAAACAATAAAAAACAATGATGTTTTGTACATCTTAATGTATGTTATTATAAATTATTAAACGAATTAAAGATTGAAAAGCAGATTTCTTACCAAAAAAATCAAGCTGTATTACAGAAAACTGAAAATGAAAAATCATCATTTGAATGCGATAAATTTAATTAGCATTCCGCCTTACACAAATTATTTCTATCGGAATTTTTATTCTTATTTTGAAGATGAAAAATATTCCTTGATAAAAATAATTTTGCCTATTGATATTTTTGCCTATTTAATGTAAGTTATTAATTCTAATATAAAAATATGATAATTTAAAAATTCAAAACTCATGTCTTGATGTCTCGAAAGATAAACTCGAAATAAATACAAGCATTACTCAAAAACTTTTATATGTATCGAATCAGTTCATTTTGAGCATGTTTATGAGAATTTAATTCATGTAATATTTTATGATTTAAAAAATGAAATAACAATTAATAAATACATTATTAATTTCTAATTATGTCCTTTTAATAATTATTCATGACATGTATAATATCCCTGAAAATTTTAAATAAAATTTTGTTCAAATACCACCAAGAGATATTAAAATAAAGTCTGCCTTTTAAATCGCGTAAGCAGTTTACAGATGGAAACATGAAACTTCGAAACATATAAAAATGTGTAAGAAAAACATTTTAGTCAATAAAACATTTTCTCCAAAGGAATCATATAAAAAACTTAATATTTTAAAAATCTTTTATGATCCCTTTCTATGAAAATCAAAAACTTTTTAAACGTTTGAGTTTCGTATCTGATGAAACTTTGCAACTCAAGTATATGTTTAGTTGCAATAATTTAGAAAATGAACAGATATTCCTCTTCTTTTAATACATTGCATATATGCATTTAACATATCTTGTAACCTTGTGTAACCGTAACTGTTTTCCTTAAACTTCTAGCACTCATGAAAATCAGTCCAAGTCTTGAGAGCAAGTCAGAAACGTGATGTTTCCCCTGAGTATTATTTTAATAAATATATGTTAAATGTTCTTGTCCTAAATAGTTTTCCCCTTGAAAATCATCTCTTTTTATATCATTAAATGTATTCTAACTTAATTGGCATGATTTATTGATTTTAATTGTCTTCCCTGACAGAATTTTGGCATCCTTACGGTCACAATAATAGCGACCGCTAGAGGGCGAGAAAAACAGTTACGGTTGCACTTGTAAATATTTTTGTTCTTAAAATCTTTTGTTTCATATTATGGAATATATGCTTTTTCGTTAAAATTTTCGGTAAATTTTTGTATTATCTTTAGGAATATATAAAATGAGTGAAAAGATTTTAGAAAAATTTCCAGATTTTGATAGACAAAAACAGTTCATTCTTCATTTTTACAAAGAGTTTATAAAAGTCATAACGTGCGTTTGAGCCAGGAAAATTACTCTGGATAACAGGTATAAATATCCGAAATTAACACTAACACATTTTATAACGAGAGCATTAATAAGCTTTAGATAGACAACTTTCAAAATAAATGCGCTCTTTTTAAGCGAGATATATTTTTAACTAGTCTAAGTATCGGTTAGCTTTAATAAAAGGCATTGAAAAATGCCGTCACAAGGTCACCAGTCAATGTAGTCTTTAGACAGCGTTTATTTAACTAACGAAATTATACTATATACAAGGATCAAAGTATTGAAGTTCAAAGAAGTCAAAAGCAAGGTTCTATAAATTTCTTGAGCACCAATGTAACCAGATGCATAAAGACTATTTATTTTTGATAATTTTTGACAGATTGGTCGGTTCAAGACGAACCGACCAGGAGTGTTTTAGTATATTCCAGAAGAAGATATTTTTGGTGATACGTTAAGCATTCTCTGGGACTGAAAATTTTGAAATTGAAAATGGGTGTGATTTGAAATAACAGACTATGGCAATATCAGGTAATGACGTTCTCATGGGAAAAAATGACATTCCGAGAAAAATCTACGGGTTTTACCTGTAATGAGTGTATAGTGTAACACAGTCAACATGCCTCAGTAACAAATAACGATGTTTATTAACACAAATAAGCCGACAACAAATATGCAGCCGAGACGTATAAGAGCAATACACACCAGCACATGGAATATACAGACGCCCATAAGTAATAACCGGTAGTAAATAACCACAACAGTACATAAAGCGGACAAACAGAACTCAGTAGAAGGAGGGAATCTACGTAGAGATTCACTAAGATCTCCTCAAACGCCCTTTATCTCCACTATTTCCTAGCTTTAGTTGTATTCAACTGTCGACTCACTATTACACGACAGGTTACTCCACATACGACCAATTTCTGCCCCAATAATAAACTCTCAAGATTTACTCAGCTCATTTCCCAATTTATCAATCGCTTGAGCTTCACTCAACACTTGCACTGCTCTGGACTGATACAACTAATTCGTCTTTGATTTACCATATGGCTGTCTTCTGATTGGATTTCTGACCTTACTATAGTATCTGGAGCAGGGCAGAGAATTACCTCAAACAATAAAGCGTAATTTGATTTCTATTGTTCCTATTAATAAATTTCTTCAAGATTTTAGTGCCATCCATTTTGGCGCCAAGTTCATCAAAGGATCACCAAGAAGGGGGTTACGGATCCGATCAGCATCCAATAGAGCCGACCATCAAACGGTCTTTCCTATGGTATAACTAACTGTGGTGAGAAGCAACATTTCAGATTTGTTGCAATATTTATTCAGTATTGTTTCTCACTTCTGAAATAACAGGTAGAATGGCAATAGAGAAAAATATATATTAAATAAATAAGTATATAAGAAATAGAATCTGCATTCTGAAGCAAAATTTTGTAGATATTAGAGATACAATTGGTTTAATAAGACTTACAAATTGATTCATTATTTGTTTAAACAGAAATTCATACACATTATTTCTTTATGTATGTAGCTGATAAATTCACTGCTGGAATCGAATTCGAGGAGGATTTCCTGCATTCATTTTTAAGGTACAGAAAGTACAAATCTTTGCAAGCTTTTCAGGCTCTGAAGAAATTCGTCAGCTTTCGAAGGAAATTTAGCAACATTTTTCAAAGCGTCCCAGAAGTATATAGCAAAGAGACTCCTTCTACCAAGTTTATGTCGGTACTTCCTTACAGATGTCCTGATGGGTGTGTAATTGCTCTCTGCGAACTGGGCAAGTTAACTTTATTTCTTGTTCAAGCACATGTATTCAGATTTATGTAAGACGCAGTTTTTATTTTCGTAAGAAAGAAAATCTAGGAAAAGATTCAGAGAAGATTAAAAATATTTTCATTGTTTCAATCTTCGCTCCACAAGTTGTTAAAAATTTTATTTTGGGGGCTTCAAAACTAATTATTGTTAACTTGATATTTCGATTAATTTTTGGCATCTAATTTAAATATAGAAAAAATTAAAATTTTGTAAACATATATGAATAACAAATAATTTATTTCATTGCATTAATACATAAAACAAGTAATATACAAATTTTGTAAATTCAATTTCTACTTAGGTCAACAAAGAAAATTTTTATTTTAGTTACTTTTTGCTAAATAATTATCAAAAAATTATTATGTATTAAAAAATTATTTTCTCTCAAGAACTGACCTCGCGTTCTTCACCTTCACGTGAAAAAAACGGAAATCTTTGCGTTTTACTGATTGAACTTCTGCCTGTTAATTTCGAATTTAAAAAAAAAGCTATTTCTGCATTTGTAAACAAAACTCTAACTGGAAAGCTTTTTTTTATCTTTCAGATTTGATTTAAAGTTGAATTATATGATCAAATACAGAGCTTTTAAATTTCTTTAAAGGCATAAATATTTATTTCTAAAAAGGCATAACATATTTTTATTTGCAAAATGGAAAGTGTAAGATTTAGCATGGTTATTAACTGTGAAAAGAATATTTTTATCCTTCTCGTAAAATTTAATCATCCCAGATACGCATTAAAATTACCCATATTTCATAAAATAAAGTTCCATAGTCGAATTTTATTGCCTGAAGTCTACGTGATGAAAATATTTCTTGTAACCTTTCAAATTAAAGCTATTTCAAAATTAAAATCTGCTCACTAGAACTTATTTTTCATTATATGAAATCAAGCTCATTTCTGGAATAAGAGAAATGAAACTAAAAAAAAAATTTCAAGTTAAAAATTATATTATTCAAAAAGGCTACAAATATTTTTCGTTATTATATATTTTATCCCTAAAGAAGATTGTTGGAGCTCCAGATTTAACCATCATGATGTATCCCTTTCGTACACTCACGCTGGTGACGTCAGAAAAATATTCCCATGATCCCACAGTAACAGATTGAATTTCAGTTTGAGTTTTTATGTGTATGTAAGAACACAATCAGAGACGGTTGTATGCTGTAGAAAAAATTTGTGCACGTAAAATGAGATATATGGGGTTTGGAACTTTAATAGTGGCAACACTACTGTAAAAATGCCATGCCACCAAAAAAAAAAGGATAACATATATTCCCCACGCTAACTACATATCTACCTTATATTTCAACAAACAGACTCGTCTTTCGTACTTCACGCGAAAGCGGAGTGACGCGAAGAACCGATCCATGTATTAGCTTGCGGTCTGAAGTAAGTGTTCTCGAATGTTTTCTAAACAAGAACAATGAAGTTGGATAAAAATTGAATGTGCAGCAGCAGAGATTGTACAGTAGTATTATTACTCAGGAGAGATTTGGGTCAAAATTGAAACGCCAATCAAACGAAGGGTATCTTTACGGGTCACCAAGATGTTCAAAATTTCTTCAGAGCCCCAATAATGTTGAAGTTATACTGATTCTCTGATGGTGTCAATAGCATCATCCTAAAGCATAACGTTCCCCCACAGCAGACCATCTAGAGATCTTAACGGCGGTAGACCGGTTCATTCGAACTATCAACAGAATAGGCGCTGCTACAGATGTGCTGCGACTTCTACGTCGTTGGAAACGGGTTGTACACAATGCTGACGATTATATTGAAGGACTGTAAAACATGGGAACATGAATCGCTTTTGTTTTCCATGTAAATAAATGGTTGCCACTATTAAAGTTCGAACCTTCGTATGTAAATATTTGTATATAATTATCTATACTTGTGTCCTCGTCCGGCAAATAAAAGTGATGGTAAAATGAAAATATTTAGATTAATTATTTCGATGTTTATATAATCTAATTCAACTTGGAATATCTTGATTCTATCTCATTTAGAAGATCCCGGAATCACAAAGTAAGACAGAAATTTCTCTTACATTTCAATATGGGGTCTAGAAATCTCCAAAAAGATAAGACCTTTTTATTATCTTTATTTTTAGACTTTTGCAGCTGGAAACGTAAAATTATGACTCGTTTCAAATTGTAGAAGATATTTTTGTCCATCAGTTTTGATTTAAGAGCTTTTCCTACTACTAGAATTTTAAAAGTATAAAGAATACATAAGTTTATATTATAGCGATCAGTTATAAATCTTTTAATTTAGTTGTGAAAAGCAGTTTCCTCACAGTTGTGCTTTACCCACTATTAAGCTGGAAACTCGAAGCGATAATTCGTTTCCATGCTGATTCTTTAAATGTTATGGTGATTTGCTGACGCTATTTACCATCTCGTTCATCTGCCGAGCATTTTGTAAAACATCCAATAGTTTTTGCAAATAAAAAAAATGTGCAAAAGGAAAATCTATCCTTATATGCCAAAAGATCTTTACTCTATGTAATTTATTGAGTAATTACCATAATTTTTCTTCGAAGCGTTTAAAATATTATGATATGGATATAAATCTATTATAACATTTTGCAAAAAAATGAGTAAATGAGAGAATGTAAATTTTCATGACAAATTTAGCTAACGTTTTCAACTGTATTTTTTCATCAATATGCGTCACACATAAAAAAAAAGTTTTAATTAAGATTGCCATTGGTCCACCATCTAAGTTGTCATGTCAGCCATCTTGTATAGACAATATTACCCAAACTTGCTTGTTTCACCTTGGGGACATTTTAGCACATAACACTTTACCTCATGCCTACATTAATTTTTTTTTAAATGAATGGAACAACTGAATGGATGTATGTGGAAGTTTTAATTAACAAAGCTTGAAATATTTCTGAGAAGTATTTTTTTATTTCATTGAAACAATGCAAGTCATTGAAATTAATTCTGGAACGTACTATTCATTTTTTAATACTCACTGACTATAAATAAAATTTCTTAAAAAATTTTCTACTGTACCACTAGGAAAATCTCTTCCTGACAATGGACTACTGAAAATTACCATAGATTTCTTGAGAGGAAATTTATTTAAATAAAGCAAATAAATTGGGCTGTCCATAAGAGGATTTACAATATTTTGAAACAATTGAAATTTATCTATTAAAAGTTCTAGAATTCATTACACGACATAAACGAACCGAAAAAATTATTAGTTTTCTCATCGATTCAGGAGGAGGGCCTAACGTCCTCCTGCTAGTGTGGTGAGGAAGTTTGGAGAAGGTGACGTCCTTGTTATCATCCTAGTTCCAAATTACGAGGTCGGTCCCAAAAAAAACCTAGTTTTTCTTCAAAACGAGACATTAACTAAACTAAACTAATCAAATATTTTTTTGTATTAGAAAGCTGATGAACTTTAGTAGTTCTGAAGCCATGATGATAACGCTTAGTTAATTAGATAAGCTTTATATCCAATTTACCTAATTACTTTTAGCACAGTTTCGGCAATTAATTTCTGTTCAGGCTTTGGGAAATTTCTGCAGCTTGTGGTATGGACCATATGATCACAGCAAATATAAAGGTAAGTCCAAAAAAATTGAACTTAGATGGAAACTTTCTTTTCCAGCAGAACAACAATCCCAAACAGAATGCACATGACTTTAAAATATAGCGTCTTTTACATTGTAAACAGCAGTCAGCATACTACCACAGTACCCCTACATCAATGCCGTTGAATATCTGTGGATAATACTCTAAAAAGTGGCTCAAAAACTCAAAATAAGAAACAAAACCCATTTAAAACAAGTGTTACACGAAAATGGGGTAAATTATTTTCAGAACTAACAAAAATCGGTCGAATCGGTACAACGACGTTTAGAGGTGATTATAAAAGCCACAAAATATATTACTTAATAGTGACATTTTATTTCCGTGCAAGATATTGCAACAATTTCGGTGGTGTACTTTCAATTTTTTGAGGTAAAATTCAGCGTATGTTTAATTAAAATGATTCTGAAACTTTTTTCATTGATTTTTCTTTATCTTTACCCTAAGTTAAACCATTTCTAATATGTGAAAATAAACACAAGTTTACATTTCTCGGTAGTGTGTTATTTATATTGAAAGTTGGATTTATCAAACCAAAATAAATACTTTTATAAATTATATTCCCGATTTTTTAAGCTATTGTAAATTACACATTAGATTCATAATCTTTTGAAACGATACTGAGAACAGGAGACGAATATTTGAATAATTTGAAACTCTTCATGTTTTCATTATAATATTAAAAGAATTTTTATAAAAAAAAGCCTTATACCAGACATTAGCTGATATGCATTCTTTATTCAGAATTTTCAATTATCATTCTGATTGCAGGCAAATGGAACCATGATGAGCTCTCAATCGATGATATTAAAACGATAGGTATGTTTTCATATCTCCTGCCACTTCGATACCCAATGACACAAATCAGTGGATTTAAAATTATTTACGATTTCAAGGATACAATCAAGCATTTTAGATACTGCACTCCAGAAAATCTTAGTCTTCTGTATAATGCTATTTTTGTAAGTATATATATATATTTTTTAGTTTTGTAAGTTATGGAACTAGATTCAGAAAATGCTGCTAAATAACCTTTTCAGAAGAATTAAAGATACAATAGTAACGGTAGATCTCAACAGATGTACTTCTAATGATTTATGAAGTGGGAAATCAAAATGCTAGAAAATTTTCGTATTCATTATCAGTAGAAATTAAGGAATAAAATTTAAATTTTATTAAACTTTATATCGATCTTTTTAACAGTGAGGGCACATGCGGCTCTTTTAGTTATGTTTGAGAGGATTCAGAATTTCAAAGAGATAAGTGAATAAACATTAAAGTTAGTAACAGGATTAGGTTAATAATTGCTGTTTTTATTCTGCCCGATTTTGTAAACCAAAAGGGACAGAAATTTTTTATGAGAAATCGCAACTCAATTTACTAAAATATCGAGAAAATGCATTAATTCTTTCAGTCCCAGAAACTGACAGTAAACTTTAAATGAGCACCTTAAATTTATGTTTCAGACTTATAAAATATATTAGTATTAGAATTCAACCTCATTCGACGGCAAAAGAGTGATGGTGGTAGGTAAAATGCCACTTAGTCATACCAAGCCCGAATGACCAGAGTTCTTTCGAATTAAGGCAGAAATGGGCGCCTTTCGTTGTTAACGAGCACCGTTAAGGTGAAAGTAAGGATTTGCTCGAACACACACGACACAACCCTTTTTATAGAGGGATGTCGAACTCATTCATAGTCTCATTCACCCATCTGCAAGTCAGAATTTAGATCCAAATCAGAGACCGACTCATCCCTGATTCAGTACCCACAGAGGTATCGTTTGCTATGGGAACTTGGAGGACTTTACAGTCACGACCTATTTAACGTGCCCCAGCTGCCATTAGCCAACACGGTGGTCTTTGGCCGAGACGAGGACAGAACCCGTGACCTTTCGGTTGCGAGACTGACGCTTTACCAACCAGGCTACCGTGGCAAAAGAGTACAGTATTTGAAGATCCAGAAAAAGAAAGCACGCGACTAATCTTTGAGGATTTATTTCTGTATCTTTTTTACCAATTTTTTTCTTCACCATTTAAATTTTAACAAAACCGATCATAAGTCATTAGCTTTATTTTCATAGTAACAAAATATTTTTTCGCAATACAAATCATTTAATCATTTTAATAAAGTGTAATTATCAACATTTAATTTAATTAATAGAGCATAACAATCTAAAAATATTTTTGTTTAGTCCACTTACCCTTAAATATGACGTAAACTGCACTTGAAGGAATACCAAAATACTTCCTCCTTTTTAGACTCAGTAATGAATTATTTTCTAACTTCCACATTTCACAAGACAAAACCAACACGAATACGAAAGTAACGACACTCAGAAAACTTTCAAATCATGACCCCCCCCCCCTAAGAAGGATTAAAGGAATTTATACCTTCCAATTTCTATCCTTATAATAAGGTAAGGCCATTTATTATATCAAAAGAGAAGGTGGTAGAATTATGTAACCGCTACAACCTCAAGATTCAGAAGGTAAAAACTGAACCTTCTCGAACGATGGTTAAAATTTGATTCTTATCTGTTATATATACGAATGCCTCTTTTTTCAATAATCAAATGATGCTACATCTGAGAATGCATTCGTTTTTGCTACCTTCCTAAATTTTTTCCTGCCTTCTTAAAATAAATCTTTTAAATAATCCTTAAATAAATCTTTTTTTCTTGTATCTTCTTTAAATTGTGTTTATCTATACTTTGTTTATCTATAAATTGTGCTTATCTATACTATAATAAAGCCCAATGTGTGTGTGTTGGCGCTCTACATGCCAGACCATTGGACCTACAGCTATCAATTTCGGTACATATATACCTTGGAAGTCGGGAATGTGCACCTCTGAGCCCTTTTTTCCAATTTCTTTTATCAAAGTTTGTATTAATTAAAAATTAAGCGACATTTCGACGTTTTTCTGCTATAACTTTCGAAAATATTATTGCACAAAGCTGATTTATACATCAAGTTAAAGATTTAAAAAATTAGCTTTCGAATGATACCAGTATTTAAACATTTAAAGTAAATTTCTATTTCAAAAAAAAAAAAAGAAATTTTTTAAAACATATTTTTCAAAAATATATATTTCTGACAAAACAATAAAATTTTAAAACAAACGATAAATAATGAATGAACAAAGGGGAAAAATAGCTTTTATTAAACTGTAGCCATCATGCTAACAGTTCAAATTATAAAATAAGAATCTAATACTATAATACGAGGAATGGTTGCCAAGTCAAAAATCACCCCAGAATTAATAAACTCCGGTAAACTTGGGGGTCTGGGATTTTTGGCCACGAGGAATCGATTGGCGCCGGTTTTGAAGCGCTACAGTCAAGCAGTTCGGAGTTACAGATAGGATATTTTCAAACTTTATTAGTTGGACATAATGGCTACTTAAATTTTCAAGCGGTAACGTGCTTCCATCTACAGCCAATATGGCGAACTAATAAAGTTTTATGTTTATGCTGTTATAGGTTTATAATATGTTTCTTATGTATGTATATATGTTTGGTTTTTCTAAATAATTTTGTCAAAAATATTGACCTTCAACACACTTCAATCTTTACCTTTACTTTAACTTTGTATATAATAGTTCCCTTTGAAAACTCTAACTTTGTTTAGAATAGTTTACAATGGTGCACTTTAACCGGTTATCTTTTCACCAATGGTTTCACAAATTTTCTTATGGCATGTATTGTTTTGATAAATCACAATTGAAAATTTAAATCTTTGAGTTAGCTTCGATACCTGTTTTCTCCGAGCGGAGCTCGGTCACCCGCTGGTTATTAAATAAATCAAAATAAAAAACATTATTGCTAAAGTTCAAATTAAAAAATAAATTAAATATGACTTCAAATTAAATAAAAAAAATGTAACTTTCAACACGTGATTGGATGAAATTAAAAAAGTATTAAATGTTATATTTTCTAAAAAATAAATACAAGACAAAAAATTTTAGGATCGTTTGCAATATCTATATAATTAATTTAGTCAATCAGTATTTTGTTTATGGTAAACATGTTTGAATTCATATAGGATACGCATTCAGGTTCGTGCCAAATGACATTCGTGCCTTTGTAAATCATTACTAATTGGCGCGCATATTGTTATCTACTGTAAACTTGGTCTAAATAATTACAATAATAATTATTATTATTACATTTAATGTAACTTGAAACAAAAAAGGCATTGAGGAATAACTGTTAGATTTTTTCATACTTTGCATACATATATTTAACAAATATTTTTACTAATATTTTAAGAAAAGTTGTTACATCAGTCAGTCTTCTAAGCAATCATTAAAATTGACTGATTTATATAAAAAGGAATATTATTATTATAAAGGCCTCTTTTAGATCTTTTCGTCCACCATCTTAAAAAAATCAATATCTGGAATTACTTCAAGGCTGCTATCAAATGAATATGTGATTGCGTGAATGAATGAATATATGCATGTGTGTGTTAAGGCTCTGCATACCTGACCACATGATCTAGCGATACATCACTTAGTATATATACACTGAAGTGATAAAAGTCATGGGATAGCAATATGCAAATATACAGATGGCAGTAGTATCGCAGCGAAAAAGTATAAATGCGCAGTTCGTTTTCCAGAGCTTTCATTTGTGTTCAAGTTATTCATGTGAACAGGATTTTCGTGATATATGGCGGCGCGACGAGAATTAACAGACTTTGAACGTGGAATGTTAGTTGGAGCTAGACGCATGGGTCATTCCATTGCGGATATCGTTAGTGAGTTCACCATTCCGAGATCCACAGTATCAAGAGTGTGCCGAGAGTATGAAATTTCAGGCATCACATCCCATCATGGACAGCGCAGTGGGCGACCACCTGCACTTAACGACCGAGACCGCCGACGTCTGTGTAGAATGGTCAATGTTAATAGACACGCAACACTTCGTCAAATAACTGCAGAAATCAATGTGGGACGTACGAGGGACGTGTCCGATAGGACTGTGCGGCGAAATTTGTCTTCCTTGGGCTATGACAGCAGAAGACCGACTCGAGTGCCTTTACTGACAGCACGACATCGCCTGCAGCGACTCTCCTGGGCTCGTGAGCATATCGACTGGTCCCTAGAGCAGTGGAAAACCGTGGCGTGGTCAGATGAGTCACGATTTCAGTTGTTACGAGCTGATGGTAGAGTTCAAGTGTGGCGCAGACCCCACGAAGCCATGGACCCAAACTTTCAGCAAGGCACTGTTCAAGCTGGTGGTGGCTGCGTAATGGTGTGGGCTATTTTTACATATCATGGACTCGGTCCTCTGGTGCAACTGAACCGATCATTGACTCGAAATGGCTATGTTCAGCTGCTTGCAGATCACTTGCAGCCATTCATGGAATTCACGTACCCACACAACGATGGGATTTTTATGGATGACAATGCGCCATGTCACCGGGCCATAACTGTTCGTGATTGGTTTCAAGAACATTCCGGACAATTCCAGCGCATGATCTGGCCACCTAGATCGCCCGATGTGAATCCCATCGAGCATTTATGGGACATCATCGAAAGGTCCTTTCGTGCCCAGACTCCTGCACCATCCACACTTTCACAATTATGGACGTCTATACAGACAGCATGGCTCAATATTCCTGCAGAGGACTTCCAACGACTTGTGGACTCCATGACACGTCGAGTTGTTGCACTTTGCCGGGCAAAAGGAGGACCGACACGATATTAACAGTCATCCCATGACTTTTGTCACTTCAGTGTATATTTACTTTGGGCGATGAAAAAACATACCTTGAAGGATTTTTTAAAAACTTAAATTAAAATTACGCCTACATTCGGAATTTTTCTGCAGTAACTTCCAAAAATATTACAGTATAAACTATTTTTTTATCGTTTTAAAAATGACTTTTTCTCATTGATATCCATGTTTAAAGCTATAAATTCAGTTTTTATTTTTAATAATTTTTTTAAATGTAATCATATTTTCCAACAATTAATTTCTTACAAAACGAAAGTAGATTTTAACCTGCAAGAGCATGTTATGAATGTACCAGTGATTGCCATCATTTTGACAAAAACTGAAACTGAATAATTAAATTAACTCTTATTACAAATTAAACCAAGAAAAGTATGTTGTTCAGCACGTGTTTAAAAAGAAACGTAATGTTATGAACAAATATAAAATGTGATATTTTCCACATGATTTCATGACAACTTATTGTGAGTCAGAGAGTTATAAAGTGCAATGAACAAATAATCGTAAGGCTTCTATATTAATATGAGTTACGTTACTTTAGAAGTTTTAGTATATCTGGCAGTGAAATTATAAAGAGAACAAGACACATAAGTATTTAATTGAAAATTTCAGGAAACATTACTCTTGGTGAACCAGATGGTTGTCAAAGGCGGTTAGTCTATAACATTTATTAACGTTAAGTACATCTGTTGAATAAAAAGCAAACTCATATATCGTCTATCTAATGGATACAGCGCGCTGTGGAATGTTAACGATAAAAATTAAATTATCTACATATCAACTTTATAAAGTAAATATAGCTACAACAACAAAACTTTCACACTGTTTTTGTGTACCAAATAGAATTTTTAAAAATATTTTTATAAAAAGGAGATTTTTTAGGATCTTGAAATTACTCACCATTGATAAATGAAACATTCGATGATATTTACTTTCGTTCTATACCATTACTTAATTATTTTGTGTGTTTTTATAATTTTATTATTAAGATATTCAAACTATGCCCACATACTTTCTGCTCTCTTAACATATTTCAATGCTTTTTATGCATTTAACATCGATAAAAATAACTATGTTAAAGATTTTAAACTATATTTATTTACTTAACAGGAACAGCCAAACTGAAATAGTATTCTTTCACTACAAATGCAAAAATATAAATATATTCTGTAAATGTACTGATGAATAAACCTTTCTTTATAAAAATATAATTAAGTAAAAGTAATGAAAAGAAATAAAAAATAAACAATAAAAAAGTAGAACAAGAAAGCCCATACTAAGACAGTTCCTAAAAAGGAAAATGCAGGGTCATTAAATATTCGTTGTTAAATTTGGTATTGGAGGTAGAGAAATGTAATGCAGAGAATAAGATGAAATCACATATAAACCGTTGCTCGAAATAGGATAAACAAACTTTCGCTCATTAAACGAGATGAACAGATGAACAGAAGGACGTTGTTCTCCAATTCAGTCCTATTCATTTAATATTCTAAAGTATGATAAGAAAAAGCAAAACAATTAACAAATTTTAAAAAGGGGATGAGTGTTCCTAATTTCTCGAATCTCTAACGTCACAGCAAAAGTTCACTTCATGCTGCATTTGCGGAAAGAATTTGCGAATCCATGCACTTTATATAACACATGCAGAGATACAGGGTTCATTTTTTGCTTCCTTTAACAGTTTTCATGCTGAATTTTAAATCATCCCACATATTTAAGGACTATTAATCCAAGCATAATTTTACAGAACTGCGTTCCATTGCGTTACAAAGAAATCCACTGCATTAATGAATCTGCACTTCTAACTGCTGTATGGGCTGTATTGAAATATGCTGTTCCAGGAAAGATAAGAAAAAGAGTAAGTATGAAACAGAAAATACGATGTTTATACCTTGCTAGCCATCATTGTTTTTGAAAGCGGTTTGTCCATTGTAAGATATTTTTCTTTGATATGTAAATACACTGATGGAAAAAAAAATCCCAACACTAGGAAGGAGCTGTGCTAGATAAACGAAATTTGGTAGGCGTGTTTATACATCTGAAAGATGACGTCGATTCAAATTTCGAGCTACGCGCGTAAGTGTGGCGCTAGTAGCGACATTATGAACATGCAAATGAGGTTTGCTTTAAATAAGCGCTGTATGGTTCGTGATCGTTATTTACAGTTGAGATTTGACGTAGTGGGTTAATGTTAGTCAAGGATGCCTCTGTGAAGACGTGGAAGCCATTATCGACAGCTCACTGAGTTTAGACGAGGTCGTGTTGTAGGGCTACGAAAGGTGGGTTTTCTTTCCGCGATATTGCTGAAATACTTGGCAGGAATGTATCCACTGTACATGAGTATTGGCGGCAGTGGTCAAGGGAAGGTACTGCCTCAAGAAGACCAGGTTCCGGGCGGCCACGTGGTACTACTGAGAGGGAAGACCGTCGTATTCGGCGTATGGATGTGGCTAATCGTACTGCGTCTGCAGCTGAAATTCGAGCTGCAGTTGGCACCACAGTGACACAACGAACTGTTACAAATCGGTTACTTCAAGGACAGCTCCGAGCCAGACGCCCTGTACAGTGCATTCCACTGACTCCAGACCACTGCCGTTTGCGACGTGAGTGGTGTCAAGCTAGAGCTCATTGGAGGACGGAATAGAGATCTGTTGTGTTTTCTGATGAAAGCCGGTTCTGCCTTGGTCGCAGTGATAGCCATTTGTGGGTTAGAAGGAGGCCAGGTGAACGCCTGCTAGTGACCTGTCTGCGGCCTAGACACACAGGGCCTACTCCTGGTGTTATGGTTTGGGGAGCAATTTCGTATGACAGCAGGAGCACTCTCGTGGTTATCCCACGCACCCTCACTGCAAATTTGTACGTCAGTCTAGTGATACAACCTGTTGTTCTGCCATTCATGAACAGCATTCAAGGGGGTGTTTTCCAACAGGATAACATTCACCCTCATACCGCTGATGTACCCCAACATGCTCTACAGAGTGTCGACATGTTGCCTTGGTCTGCTAGATCACCAGATCTTTCTCCAATCGAGCACGTATGGGACATCATTGGACGACAACTCCAGCGTCATCCACAACCAGCATTAACCGTCGCCGCATTGACCGCCCAAGTGCAACAGGCATGGAACTCCATCCCACAAACTGATATCCGACACCTGTACGACACAATGCATGCGCGTTTGCATGCTTGCATTCAAAATTCTGGAGGTTACTCCGGTTACTAATGTAGCAACATTTCACATTTGAAATGGCTCTACCTGTGATCTTGAAACTTTAATCAATTAAATATGTTACCTAGACAAATGTATTCCTAAAATTTCATTACTGTACAATAATTGTTTCTTGGTGTTGGGATTTTTTTTCCATCACTGTATAAGGCATTTTGGTAAATGGTTTTCAATGTCATACATTTATTGCTCCATAGATGTAAAAATCAAGCTTAACCAGTGCGAATAATTTTCCCAAAAGACTCTGCATGTTCTGTATTAAAGGTTTATTCTTCTATCAGGCTATAAAAATGTGAATCTTCAATAAGGATGCGAATACTTTACAGAAAAACACGTTTTGCGAAATATTGATCAATTTAGTTTAGTTTAATAATGTATTAACGTCCCTTTTCAAAGAGCAAGTGGGTTATTTGGGACGGAACTCGTAATTTTGGACCGTGGTCAGATGACGAGGACCTATAAATGAAAAAGTATTTCTCTGACAATAAAACTTTTGCTTCACTTCATTGCCCACATTATTTAAAACACACGCTGAAATTTTTATGTAAATACCTTTATTAGTTTTGGGAATATCGTGTTGACGGTGCAGAATTTTTATGAACATTAAATTTTGGGGGGAATTGAAGCTAAAAACAAATTTTAGTTGAAAAATTTGTGACCCTGTATGATAGACAAGGCCTTCCTTTTCTTATAAAAGATAAACTATTTTGGAAAAAGAAATGTCTGAAATACAAGAAATAATAAGAATTTTAAAAAACTCACCAGTGTAGTCGATAACCAATGTTTTTAACGTAGTCGGATACCTTAAAGAATCTTAAACTTTCCGGTTTCAAAGCCAAAATTTTACCACCAGGCCACTGTGGCCCATACGAATTTTTTTGTGTGAAAAGCATTTTTACAGAATGTATCAGGTGTAGTTTTATGAAAATGTTGTTGATTATAACCAAAATTTTCGTATGTGGTGCATGTGGTTAATAGTATATAAAAACCGATTCCTATTTCAGATGCGTTTTTACCATCCAATTAAAACCAAAATTTGAAACAGAATTGCAATTTTATCAAATCTTAAAATCTCTTATCAATCTCACATATTTTTGTCATTGCGTGTTTGAGTTATAGTTTGAGAATCAGTTATTTCAATTTGTAGAAATCATTAAAAAACACAAACAAAATTATATCTTCATAATTTTTATTTACACATAACAAAAAAAATATCTACAAAATATATATGATAATTATTTGAAAAAAATATGATCTAAGGGATTACAGTGATAAAAATTATATTGAAAGAATATCATAAAATAAAACGGAAACATAGAATATATATATATATATGTAATAAAGATATATATATATATATAGATAGATATATATAATAAATATATATATATATAGAGAGAGAGAGAGAGAGAAAATTTTTGACAGCTAGTCACTAAATATACAATTTATTATGACTACTTCATCAGTTCATTGGACAATGTTTTGCCAATTCTATTTGCTATTTCTATTTTTCAGGGTCTCTGTGATATGTTAGAATGGGATTTGGGTAATCTGGAATCACATTTGATAATTACAACTTTCCAATAATCTAACATAGGATGAATGTGCATTTAAATATCTCTTTTTAACTTCATTCGGTAAAAATTGTGAGATTCGCGATCTCGGACTTGCAGAGGTAGTAAAGAGCTAGCTAATTTTAGTAAATTCTTGTCTTGTTTAAGAAACAGACCTTATTCAAAACCGGTAAATATCAAATATATATATATATATATTATCTTGTTATAATAATAGAGTGACGATTTAAATACAGAAAAATACTATTAAGTTCTCAGAATGTACTTCACCAAGAACGATGTGTAATAATTGAGAAGTTTTTCATGCATATAACAGTCTTCAACGATGTCCGAAGGTCTTAAAAATTATTACCTTTTTCCCATTATCATTACAACACATCAAATTTGTTCGCTGCAGCTTTTTTATTTATTAGATCACATTAGTTTCAACCATCCAATTTTGAGTCCTAATACTGTTTTAAGGGTGTAATATTTTTTAAATATTAAATTACCTGCAAACAGAAACGGTGATCTATTTTTGACTTCTATTTTTTCTCTATTGCTTATGCAGGCCATTGTATTGACAGCAAAATTATCATACATTTTTAATGGACTATTTTGGTCATTCCGATCCATCGATATTAAGTTGTTCATGACAATTTATTTCGCAATACAACGAAAATCATGTGCAATATCTCACTGAGTACCTGAAATAAAGATTTATTAAAATTACCCTTATGATGAAACTATAAGTATGACTAATGAATTAACTTATGAAAT
>JAPMOQ010065289.1:69193-88033 GCA_026543055.1 Argiope trifasciata | reverse complement strand
ATAGATAGATAGATTTACTGCAATTTAGTCACATTGCAATAAATCTATCAGAGAATTCTTTCGACAAATACTAAAATCTATGTCAATTCCACGCATTCCCATTATTCCCCCTAACATTTCTTTTGTTCCCACATTGTGATTGTGGAATAACAGTTTATCTCGTCTATGTTTTAATTCTCAATGCTTCAGAACGCTGCAGTGATTACCATTGCTGCTTGTCAGAGATCCACATAAAATCCTTTTTGTCATTTTAAAATCTATAGGTTTTTATCTCTTAATTTGAGCTGACTAATGCGTCTTCGTCATGACGTTTTGTAATTTGTCATTGTTTTATCGATAATTATTTTTGCGCATCTTTTATAGACTGTTTTATTGAGCTTTGATTTGGAGATTAACTGGTTCGGCGCAGTATAACTTTCATATTGGTTTTTGTGCCATGAAATATCAAACCAATCAACCAACTCAGAGTGACTGTCCATATATTGTCATAAAGCCCAAATTTCAATCCTCAGCTTTCGCTATTTTTTCAAAACACGAACTCTCCATTACCTTTCTTACTTGGTAAGTTTTGTACAAGTTTAGTTTGTTAATAGTTTAAGTTTAAATGAGCTTATGGACTCATTTAAACGTGCTTGTTTTTGGATATATTTTTACACTATCTGTTTTTGGTTGTTGCATATTGATATGATTTTAACCCTAGTTTGCTGCAGCAAAGTCAAAACCATGACCCTTTAGTCAGAAAAATTCAAACAAATACAAAATTTAAAATTTTTGCAGCAATTTATTTTATTTAATATACAATTCTTTCACTAAAAATTCATAAGTTTTGTATTTTTATTGAACAATTATTATTGCATATTGTAAAAGAAAGAATAATTTTTAAATCATATTTTGTTTTTTTCTGGGAAAAAATGAAAATCAGAAATTAAAAGAATGAGTTAGTAGAAATGTATACTTTGAATTCAAAATGAATTGAAAATTCCTTTATAAATGGAGTAAATGAGGGGGTAAATGGTAAAAAATAACGTGAGATGGTAACTCTAGTTTAAAAATTTTCCTTCTTCCCGCAAGCAAATCTAATGCAGATTATTAAAATGTTACCTTGATGAAAATTTCAAAACAACTTATTGCAATTTTATGATAGTGAGGCAAAAAATACGTTAAAATGTTTCTATCTTCTGACCTTGGCTCTATTTACACCCTGACTGCAGTGATAAAGAGTTGAACTGAACTCAATAAAAAATTGACTGATTTGATAAGGATAATTTTACATCTTTTTTCATACAAATGAATAGATAAATTCTACTGAGACAACGGAAAATAATCCTATTTAGGTACTTAATTATATATATAATACTGTAATGCTGAAACACTACTCTGTGTTTTTAAGCAAATTTTAGTGTAAATCTTTGTTAGACAATCTGTGCAAGAAAACAATAATATTAAATATACAACATTGTGATCCCCCCTTTTTTTTATAAGTAAATATCAGATTGACAAGATTTCTTGAATGTCAGTGGATTCATCATACGGAAGGAAAAGGGAAATAATTTTTAGTCAGCAATAATTAAATCAAACAATTAAATTCTAGCGATGACTAGAAGAAGTAACTCTAATTTTTAAACTCCGTGCAATTCAGGCTCCCCTTGTCAATTAATTTTTTTTTTCTAGATTCAAACATTTTGTATAGTTTAATATGTTTTAAACGTGAATAGTGTAGTAGTCAGAATTATTTGAATAATAAAGAAATAATCTTCTGTAAGTATTTATTCATCATTTAGTCGTATTATTGAAAAATTAATTAAGCAGTTTAAGATCAATAATCATCATCTGAAATTGGATGTAGATATTGAACCAAATTATATTAGTATATTATGCTAAGATAGAAAAATAATTATTTAAAAATATATCTATATCAGTATGCTTCATGTACATATATATTAGTATGCTTCATGCGCATATATATTAGTATGATTCAGTCCAAAATATATATTAGTATGCTCTCTGTTAGTGAAAATTTATTGTGCTATAAATTAAAGATATTATTCGATATATTAAATGCTGCCCAAGATTGAGAAGTACTTAGGCATATTGCGGAGCGTTTTATTCATTTATGAATGGATTCTTTTATTTTTTAACCTCTCATTTCATGAAATTTAAGAATAATTAGTAATCAGTACAATAATTGTTAGATAAGAAAAAGTTTATTGCAAATACATTAAAATAAAAGGTATGATCAAGTTAAAAAGTATAAAACATTAAATGTAATGTATTGTTACAAATCTGTAATTTTGCTTCTGAGAATGAATAGGGTTATCATAAGAAAGATTGATTTACAGTCATCTGTATTGGAAGCTGTCAGGAATAGCATCAATTTGGTGACTAGTTGCCTATTTGGCTGCGGATTCGGCAATAAAATGGATAATGCACGAAACTTTGAGAATTTTGTCGATCTGTCCATTTGGAACCGAGATATGCCCGGCTGCTTAAGAAGCTTCTACCCCACCTCCCGGGAATTACAAAAGGCCTGCACTCTCCCTCTGCGAGTTGACGTGAATGGAGTGGTGATGAATGATAGTAGTCGAAGTAACCGACAAGTAAAAAGTCTTCGAGAGAATGCCGAAGCTACGACGAAGTCGAACTAGTGTTGAATTAAGTTGTGTGCTTTGTTGTCTGTTGTGAAAGCAACATCGAGTCTTGTGTAGCCGTCTTGTGGTATTGATACAGCTAAAGCGAGGTGACAGTGAGTAGTTTCAGTCATTTGGAGAGACCGTAGAGCAAAGCCTGCTGAATTGATCCTTTCTCCTGCTGAATTGTGTCTGACAGCATTGCTGAGGACAAATGCTACTTGTGGACTACTGCTGTTTGTTTGTCTCGGCAGTAAATATTTCTCATCTTTGTGCTGTCCTGTCTTCGTGTTAATAAGTGTCTTTGCTGTTTTCTTCCAAGACCTGCTGATTGTCTTTTTCACACTATACACCCAATGCATAAAGTGAATGCAGCGGAAGTGAATCTGTAACATTAATTACTTTTGCTGTTTTTCGATCGAATATAAACATCCGAGTTCAGCTCTGTCACAGTAATGCCCTCTCTTTTAAAGCTATCTAGTTCGCTAGGGAAATATTTTTGGATTGTCTTCATAACTTTAAATCGCTATCAGATGAAGACGACACTTGAACTGGCATGCCTCTCTCAAACTTCCATAAGAGGCCGTGGTGGCCTGGTGGTAAGGTCTCGGCTTCGGAACCGGCGGGCAGAAGGTTCGAGGCACGATTCCACCGAGGAACCGCCGTGTAAGTGGTTCTGGTGCACGTTAAATTGGTCGGAGCCAAACATCCTCCCACTAGGGTGATTTGGAAGTTTGGAGAGGGGATCCCCGCTCAGGTGTCGTCCTTGTCATTTGAGCACGGCTCAAAATTATGAGGTCAGTCCCAAAATAGCCCTATATTGCTTCAAAACCATTAATATAGCTCACCTAAACTCAATTCAAATTTTCGCAATACTCTATTGGGAGTATGTTTGACTTCAACGGATTTAGTACGCACCAGAGCCTCTTACACGACGCCTGTTTAGTGGAATGGGATCTTGAAGCTGAAGACCTCAAAATCCGATATCAGAACTATATTAGTATCTTATATTACTAATATATCACTTGTCATACATTGTTACTTTAATACTTGACCTATTTTTACTCTGCAGAAGCAGATATTTGATACTTACTTTGACGTAATTGAAATTGATTATTTTAACAACAACACAAAATCGTATTTGCTATCATATTGTAAATTAATTATTTTATTTTCTTGGGCTTGCCACCCCCACATATAAATCCAATTGTAATTCATATTTCACAGAATAATAATTCATTCTTAATTGTAATTCTGTTTGGAGATTGTAGGAATCGGTCAGCATATACTAACGAAGAAGTTAGGGTATTGAAGGTTCTCTTTAGTGATACATATTCAGACTTTGTTTAACTCTTGTGAGAATGTGTAGTCTGTGAGACAGGTAGCAATGGACTTTCGATTACCCATATTCTATTTTTAAGTCAATTGAATAGGTTGACCCTGTAGCTTCCTGTTTTTTGACCTCCAATATGCGTGCTCTTTATTTCAACCGGTTTCAGTGGATGCTTTTTAAAATAAACCAGTTATTTCTTTGAGAAACGTTTCTAAGACCATCACTCCTTATTAGTGTCCCAGTAATAAATAAGGCTTGGCAGATGGTTCTAAAGCTTAGGCCAAAAATATCATCCAAAGTAATTAAACTATTATGAAGCAGTGCACTAGTCACTTTTAAATGAAGCAGAAAGTGATTTTAATGATGAGGATAACTGTACAATGGAATTTTTCGATGAAAATTCGCATTAACTTGATTCTGATATGTATGTTCAAACCCAATAAATTTTTCTAGTGATAATGTATTTTGAAAAACTTCTAAACTATTTTAATGTACCCAGAATTTATAGGTTGATTTTTATAACTGGTTCTTAACCTTTATGTTTAAAATGCCTTAGCAAATCGTATGAAGGTCACACAAACCAATAAAAAAAATGGCCAATTTTTTTCCAATATAATTTCTTTTTTTCATACAATTGTTGAATTTTCCATTATATATTTTTCTATGTACCTTTATGTAATGGAAAAAATAAATATGATCTTGGAAGTATAAAGTTATATCTTTTTTCAAAGAATATTATTTATTGTAACATGTAATTTGAGAAGGAAATGTAAGTTAAAAGGCATTTACTTTTTTCAAAAATAATATATTTTGAAAAATTTCTGAAACATATTTATATATTAAGACAAAAATTTACAAAATATATCGGAAAATTTTCATAATAATACATTTATTAAAAAATGTAATTTTAGTGTAAATGATATGCTGTCTCTTACACCACATCTCTCCAGTTAAGTCCTAAAATTTCACTTCTCCAATTAAGAGTTAATTTTAAACAAATCATTGGAATGAGTAATCAATATATTCAAAAAATTTATTATTTTGATTAATTTGTGTTAAATAATTTTAGGATTCTAAAATTACCACTATTTCTAAGGTTCTTATTATTTCTAAGATATTTCCATGAGTTCAAAATTCAAAATATTACAGTGTATCCGTTTTGAATAAAAAATTCATAATGATTTTCGTTATCTTTAGAATTAACTTTAATGTAAATATTTCCTTCTAAATTTGCTGCATTTACTCTCTGCATTATCTTATATTTCATATTCGAACTTTCTCGCAGACGACATCTATTTTGCATTTATTTACGCATCAGCGAATTTGCAATTAAGAATTTTGCCATGACGTTCAACTATAATTCTAGGGAAAACTTACATTGTTTTAACTGATATTTTAATCAAGTTTCGTTGTGAGAATTATGAATTATTATTTCCTTATGGATGTAGTGGACTTTAAAGCTCGTAGAAAGTAAGATTTGTTGCTTCATGTATATGTTGCTTCGCATATTAAAACAGTGCTGGATATCAAAGTAAATATATTTTACTTTTTTAAGTACTTTTTTATAAGTACTTTTTAAGTTAAAATTCTATTTTAATTAAATAACTATTTAGAATTTTTGAAATTACTGTTCTTCACCATATCCATTTAGTTTTGAAATATGTGTAAGATAATTATGTTTCCTTTAAAGGTTAGAAACTTAACAATATGAAGAAAATACTTTTTTTTTTGAGATAATAATATTTAATGTAAAAAAGGCAAGTAGCAAGTAGATTTAACAATCAAATCATTGCTTAGTTGAATTATAAAGCAGGAAATCAATAATAGCAATAATATTTAATATACATTGACATTTTGTGCATAATTTATTTAGATTTACTTGATCAATATTATTGAAGGAAAAAAGCAGTAACTCTACAAATTACATAAAATATTAAAAGATAAAAAATATCCAATGCTCATTCATTTTAAATTCCTGTTGGTCTTTTCTTTAGTATAATTGAATGTACAAATTATTTTATTACGTTTTTGCTTGAAAAGTTTTGATAGCATTTTTGTGGCAAACTATAACTTTTGTTGAATCAGATAAATGATTATTTAATAATTCTCATGCTTAAAATATAAAAACTATCTTGTGTAACATATTATTACATGAATGATTTTACTTTTCTTTTTCAATACATATTATTAGTTCACAATTTCCCTATATATATATATATATTTATTTGCTTATAGATCTTGTTCAAATTTCCAATCGTTAATAAAATACTTTTTATTCATCCACTTAAATTCAAATACAGTTTAATAAACATCGAGGATGACACGATGTTAATAAGAGTTTTTTAAAATATTACTTAATTAAATGTTTCTAGTAATTTCTATTTGGTTGTCAAAGTAGCCAAATCCATCGCCAAGCTGCCAAATGTGACGCCAAGCTCTGAGATTACTGACTCTTGTTTAACTTGCTTTTAATTTAATGACGTTCGTTTATGTGATGCACGTTTTCAGCAATTGGATGTAAAATAAAATTCTGTAGGTATGTCGAAATCAGTGGATGCATTCTCAAATGCATCTCTTCAAGTGCATTGCAGAAAACTTATTGTAATGGTAAAACTACTCTTAGGAATGAGCCGGAATTTCGTGCACCGTCATGAAATGATCGCTTGATTTTTATTCAAATTTAAGTGTATTTCTGTTAAATTTTTTAAACTCTAATTTCAAATTTTTTTCGCATATTAAAAATTTACTTTTAATAATACGTAAGAATATCTTATATTTTCATAGATAAATGAGTTTAAGTAAAAAATAATAGCATTTTTTGAGATAGAAATTAAAAAAAATTATTTTAACATTAGAAAGGTAGAATTTTAACAGCTCATAATTTCGAAGCCAATTGACAGGCACTAATAAAATATTTTTTTCCAGGCAAGATTTTAGAGTGGTTTTGAAACTAGGTGGGAAAAATAAAACGGAAGTTTTCATTGCAAATTGTGCTTTCTATTCAGATTTCAATGCATAGACGGCCCTTTATGGAATTTTTAATTTGCAAATGTAAATGTAAAATTTAATTTGCAAATTTTAAAACTCTATAAGAATTTGGAATCTTTAAGAACAGTTTATAAACAGCAACAAAAAAAACTTCAAGAGCAAATTCTTTAGAAAAATCTTTAAAAATACATTCTTAATAAAAATCTATAAGACCATAATTTTAAAGAATTGTTCGGTAATATTTAAAAACACGTTAAATCCTTTCAAACGTTTTTTTTCATGATAATGTGTGAAAGATGGCAGAAGAGAGATGTATTGAATTGATTACAATTATTATTGTAAAAACAATTGAAGAAGATTTTGTCAAAAAAAGTAATCTTATTCTTATCAAAGTTTTGACCAAACCTTTTTATGATTTCATTGTCTGTTGGTCTATATTTACTTAATAAATGAAATTAGGTACCTGATTTCGTAATTACAGCTGTAGTTGTCTGTTAAATTTCAGCTACGATCAGTTGAACAAAAACTCATCAAAATGTATAATCATACGATTAATTCAGGGAAAAATGCGTGATTTACTGGGATTACGTAACGTTACAAATTACTTTACAATTGTTTCCATTTCCCTCTGAAAGGCACTCAAAGATTTAATCGAGATCGACAAATTCATTAGAGAAAAAAAGGAATAATATTTTTTTCAAAGGTGTTTTTCGAGAAAACTGCCCCTACTAGTTTAATCTATGCACAGTATAAAATGAAATCTTCTGAATGTGTCTGTATGTTTGGACTCGAAAACTCCAGAAATAATTTTTATTATTTCTCGATTTTTGAACCATTTTGTAGAGATTTATTGGGGAAGTTTTAGTATATTGAAGTTGCATCAAAATGAAAAAAAGAAGAGTTTTATAATTGTGGTTTTAATTGTATTCCTACAACGATTCGTGCATGCTTTAAAACAGTAGTGTCTGTGTGTTGCACTTGCGCAAATAGAACATCTGTCATGCATATGCGATACATTTTTTTTTTTTTTTTTACGTCTGAATTTAAAAAGAGTTTAAAATTCCTTATGTCCCCAAAAATTAATTGATATTGGAGATATTCGGGGTGAACCGTAGTTTAATCCGCTCTTTTCGCTACGTTGATGATAACGCGTCAAAACTGGCGTTTCTCTTGTTTGATAACACTATTATTCGCCTTTATTGTGAGCCATGACTAAATTAAGAAGAAACGGCTCATGGTTGGCGAGTTGTCTACTTTTGAACATCGCGCCAAGCTGAGGATTAAGCACCATTCGTACCGATATTTGTACCATTTTGAAGAGCATTTATTAGGAAAGGTTTTAGTATATTAAAGTTTATGGAAATTTTTATGCGACACATCTACACAAAATCTAACATTTCAAGAGTTACATTCAAGCAAAATATTTTTGTCTTGGCACCAGAAGGAAAAACAGACAATATAGTTTACAAAAAAATATTATGAAACTAACTGAATTTTATTTTTGCATCGGATTACACAGAGTTTATAAACAAATGTAGAGAAGTGGACATAATGAGTTATTTGCATAATTTTAAATTTTAAAGCAGCTTTTCTATTGTATATTTTTAGTAAATCTGAAACAGCTTTCATATGCAGTCATTTTCGCTAAAGAAATAGTTTATCCCCAAATTGTAGCGAATTGCTCAAATGTGGCGTTTACAGCAGCTATAGCGCAAAGGTAGTAAAAATGCCGAAAAATTTCCACACTAGGTGCCAAATGACTGAATATAAAACTTCAGCTAAAAATTGTTGGTACTTTTCCGTTTACGGGAGCAAGATGTCGGCAATGAGAGCCAAATGCGAGTCAAGTCGCCAAACGAAGCGAATGACAAAACAGTGCATAAACATAAATAGCCAATTTTTTGCCGACGCATTTTGCGGCTTCACCAATTTGTTGTCTTCGCAAACCGCTAGGCAAAAAAAAAAATGTACGTACATGATAATGATGATTTGCATAAATGTTTGCAAATAAATGAAATCATGCCAAATATGATGCACAATTTAACTATCATAAAATGACCTTCGCAGTCAATGGAAACAAAATATGCAAAACACAACTTTAAATGTTAACGTTATTTCAAAAAATGTTATCTAAGACCTCTGTTTTTAAGATTACATAATGTTATCTATGTTTTTTAAGATAACATATTGAAATGTAGTACGCTATTTGTTTTTCATTTTACTATACTGAAATGGATTCGACTAATCTTAGATTTGAATTTTTAAATGATATAAAATTCAAATTTAATTCTTTTTAACAGATGTTAATCTTCTTAAAAGAGAAAGAGAAGTAAAGGTAGATTTAAATGTGTATGCTTCAACAAGACATTACGAGTGCGGAAATTAATGATAAAGCACGTTGCTTATGATCAACCTCTAAAATGATTCTATCAAAACGTTTAGGAAACCTCAACGTCGGTAAGAAACAAACAAGCCGAAACTGAACAATTTTATTGATTTGTATCAAATTGAATATTTTTTAAAATGTGCCTTACTTCATTTTATTGATTTTTACATGCTTTAAAAGAGAAATCAGAGCTATATTTTCATTCATTTTTTTCTTTCATTTATTTTTTTTTATTTCATTTCTTATTTACTATATTCATTTCACTATTATTATTGAGTAAATATATTTTAATATTTATACACTCACTATTTATTTACTGTGATTTTTAGAACGGGTAAATAAGTTTCCATGTTCACTAGCAAGCACTGCTGCGTAAATAAAATATAGTGCAGATGAAATTTGCATAAATTCCTTATTTTTGCTGTAATTTATATATTTTAGTATTCTGGCATTGATTATTTACTATCAAAGAATCTATTTGGAATGCAGAAATAACTATATCCTTTTTTAATCAAAAATTTTAAATAGCAAGCCAGTTTTAACAAAATTATATTTTGATTTCGAACATGTCTATTACAAAATGAAATTTACTTTAAAAATTCAATTTTTTATGATTTTAATGGAAAGGAAAAATTTTAAAATTTAAAAGTGACGTGCAATACTAAAACGTTAATCGGTCTAAACGCATTTTATTAGCAATTAAATATGATATATTATTCTACATCGTTTAGCTGAATATTGAGACATTTTTTATCTTGTAAAAACATGATGTTGTTTTGGCTTGGGGTTTTTGAAGCTGAGAATATCTCAGAAAACATCCTTTAACATCATTTTAAAATTCAAAAATTTACCACTTCCACAATATTAATTTTTTTACAGGACAATTTTTCCTTGATTATCGTTATTATTATCATGTAAGAGCATAATGCTGTTTTCGCTTGGGGTTTTTGTTGCCTCAAAATGTGTAGGAAAAAAATTGGCAGTTTATTTTTTTTTTATTATTATTATATTTTGGAGTCGGCTTTCACAGCATAGCTTTTGAAATATCTATTATCTGCCAATATAGTTTTATTTTGGAGTCAGTTTTCACAGCATTTTTCTGTTATCTGTTGTCTGATGATGTAGTTTTATTTTTTAGTCGGCTTTCACGGTATAGCTTTTGGAAATTCTATCGTTTGCTAGTTATTATGTTAAATTATAACTTTGGGGTTGACTTTCATTGTATAGCTTTCGAACTAACTATCGACTGAATTTGTAGTATCTTCCTTGGAAATCTCAGTGTTATTGCCAAACTCACGTGTTATTAGAAAATAAGGGAGAAGGTTGTCACATTTGGCGATTTTTCGCAAACTAAAGTTACAACATGATTTCCAAACAATAAATTCTCTTAATTCTTACGAATTTTCATAATTAGTTGTCGTTAACCAGTTTAAACCAGTTTGAAATAATCACGAGACTATCAGATTACGCACGCGACGGTATTTAGAAAAATGAGAGGTTTCTTTCATCTCAAAATCGGTTGAGCAAACTGGTTAATGACTTAAATTCACTAACACAAATAATAATTTAAATCAAAACTAATGTTCTCAAATGATAGCCTGAAGTTTTCAATAGTAGATTTTATTTTTTTAACTATGTTTCGCCGGAGATAAGCACAAAGGAATCTAATTCATTCATTTTACTATCGAAATCAGTGGTGAAAAGATGTGTTTATGACAATCTCTGAACAAAGTTCGCAAAATGTTATCTGTTTTTAGATATCAAATTTAAAATACATTATTTATTATTCCACTTCATTTTTTTTCTAAAACTGTTTTATCTAATCATGCGTATAAAATTTTTGTAATTTTTAAAGGATGATTAAAAATTTAGGTTATTCAGTGTTACAGAAGTTTTTCTTTTTCAACTAACAGATCAAGAAAAGTGTCAGTGAATTCAAAAGTGTGTGCGTGTTTCACCTGACACGATGAGTAACGAAACTAACGATCAAAAATGCTACCCGTACCACATGGACTACCTTCCAGAAACTTTCTACCAAAAGGCCCTGGAAGAGCTCAACGAATCGCCAGAAACAAGAGAAGTAGAGCTGAAAAAACTTAAAGATTTCCTGTCAGGTACGAGAATATTTTAAAACTTGTTTTAAATCCTTTTGTAATGAATAAATGAAATGATTTTAAATGATTTTATTTAAATTGTTATGTTTCATTTTTTTTTTCAATGATGAAATTTTGTAATCAATTTTTTGCTTTGTTCCACAAATTCAATAAATTAAAAAAAAAGTAACCGATTTATTCAATAAGTTTGTAAGGGATGTCTCAAAAACCTTTACCACAACTTTTATTTCTTAAATATTGATCATAGATATATACGGTAAAATATAAATCTGCTTAAGAAAAGGTACAAAATGATATGAAGTCGATTAAAATTTTCAATGGTTTGAACTATAAAAAATATAAAATTTAAATTTTTATACGAGCCCAGTACAAAAAAAATCCCCAGTGAATAAAAGGAGCTCCATCCTCAAATAAGATCATGTAACAAATCTCAGTAATTTATCACTAAATGTCTCAAAGATATGAAATTACATAAATGTTGACTTTTCGTTGCCTGGATATGAAATTGTAAAGAGGAAAAATCATATCCGATGCTCGTGTTTTAAGACTCGTACATAGATTAAGAAAGAAAGTAATGATTGAATAAATAAATGATAATTTTTCTATTTATTGATTCAAAAGTATTAAAAATTTGTAGAAATAATAACTTAAATGAAAGCTTGCATAAGATTACACATTTTTTTACAAGTCCCTTGACTATGCTATTTTTAAGTAATATTCTTTAATTCCTGATATAAAATTTTAAAAAATTTTGAGGAAGCAAAAATTTGAAAATTTGTATTTAAATCTAAAGATATGAAACCGATTTTATTCTTTACGATGGATTCCTGCCTCGTACCATCTGAACTGAAGCTGTTAACATTTGCATTTTAATTTGTGATGATCTTTCAACTTTGATTTAACATATCTTTGAGAATTTTGGTGATAATATAATGAATTCTAGACATGATCTTGTAAGAGGATAGGGCACATTTTACTCATTGAGAATTTTTTGGAATGATGGTCCGTATAAAAATTATAATCTCCTGAAAGTTTAATCATTTTCGTAATATTTTGCTTTCTTTTTTCACGCAACGTTGTAATATACATTACATGTCTATGGTCAATATTTAAAGAATAAAAGCTTCGATCAAGGTTTTTGAGACACCCTGCATTCTCGATATACTAATTTCGATTAACCTTATGTTTGAACTAAGGAATGAATTCGCTTTTTCAATACAAGATCTGAAGATATTTGCCGAAGAATTGAAAAACCACTTCTGGATGTCACGAAAGATAAACTCGAAACTTGTACAAGTATTTTTCACAAACTACTGTATATACATCAAGGTTGTTCATTTTGATCAAGACTTTTAGAGCTATTTAATGTAATACCTGATCATTTTCTGAAATTTAATGACTATTAATAAATACTTTATTATTTTCATACTATGCTTTTTTAATAATTCTTCGTTATATGCGTACTATACCAGGAAAATAAAAATAAAGTTCCGCACAAACACTGCTCAGAAATATTAAAATAAAGTCTAGGTCAAAAATTTTGCTTTTTAAATCGCTTACAGATTAAAGCTTTAAAACTTATGGAAAAATGTAAAAAAAAAAAAATACCATAATACATTCTTTAAACTGACCTTTAAAAATGTAATTTTTTAAAACTTATATATAACCTTTCTACAGAAATTAAACTATTTTTATATGTTTAGGCCCCTTGTTTGATTAAACTTTGAAATTGAAATGAATACTTAATTCGAACAGTTAAGGAAACTAACATTTATTCCACTTCCTTTAACACTTTGTACGTTTAGTATATTTTATCATACAATTTTTTTTTGAAATATATTATTTTGTATAGTTGAATATCTTCTTTTGTTAAAACTAACAATAAAATGCTGTATCATCAGTGGGAGTAGACAAATTGAATAAAAATATTTTAGACAAAATTTCAAATTGAATTAAACTCAATTTTTCTTGTTTATAAAGAGTTCTTCACTTTTATAATATACGTTATAAACTGGAGAGATTGTTTTTGATAATAGGTAATGGATATAAATATAAAAGACTAAAACTAATTCATTTTATAAGAAAATTATATAAATTAATAAATTATAGATAGTTACACACCAGATATTATATAGGTGCTAGTTATAACAACCAAAAAGAATGAATAATCTATACTTATAATAAAGCTCAATGTGTGTGTGTGTGTGTGTGTTGGCGCTCTATAGGCCAGACCGTTGGCCCTACAGCTACCAAATTCGGTACATGTATACCTTGGAGGTCCGGAATGTGCACCTCGGAGCCCGTTTTTCGAATTTTTAATTAGAATTTGAATTAATTAAAATTTAAGCGAAATTTCGACGTTTTTCCGCTATAACTTCCGAAAATATGATCGCATAAACATGATTTTTACATCAATTTAAAGATTAAAAAATTAGCCTTCTAATAGTATCAGTGTTTTAATGTAAAACTCAAGCTTCTATTTTTAACAAATTTTTTAAGAAATATTTTAACCATGTTTTTTTAGCACGTGACTGGATAAAATAAAAGAATGCCGGAAGCTCGAATAAAAAAAAATTATCATCGCAAAATAAATCTGCAGAAATGCAACTTTCAGCACGTGACTGGATAAAATAAAATAAATATAAAATGTGATATTTTCTTTAAAAAATAAATGCAAAGCAAAGGTTTCTACAATCATTTACAATATCTATATCATTAACTCAATAAATCTTCTTTATTTACGGTAAACCGGATTGAATTTAGACTGGATATGCATTGAAATCCCGACTTAATGGCATATTTATGTAATCGTTTGCAATATCTGTATCAATAATTTAATACTTTTTTTCCCTTTCTCGCTTTCTTTAAAAAAACATATTTAATATTTTGGCAACATCATCGACATTTTTTTTTAATATTTTGGAAGCATAACCGATGGTTAAAACTGACTGATTTATAAAATTAAAGAATATTATTAGGAAAAGGTGTTTTTTTAGAACTTTCCGTCCATCACCTTAAAGAAAATATTAAGATCAATATTAAGATATTCAGATCAATCAATGCCATTACTTCAAGGCTAATGAATATGTGATTTAATTGAAAATTTTGAACGCTTTACTCATGGCGAACCAGCTGGTCGCCAAAGGCGGCTAGTTTGTAATAAAAGAGTAATCGAAAACATTCGTGACAATAGCAGTCCTTTAGTTAGCGAGATCTTTTTTTTACCTAGCCTAAATATTTAATAGCTTTCAAAGAAGTTGGTGAAAAATACAGCCACAAGGTAGAGGGTTAATCTAGTACTCAGCCAACGTTTGTTTAACTAAGAAAATTACAATCGATAGAAAGTTTGAATCATTGAATGTAAGAATCTATAAGCCTTTTGAGCTCCAAATATTCAAGATGATAAAAATTTAAATATTCCTACTCTCGGCTCTCTATACAGTGAACTACTTTATAAAAACTTCAGAGTTGGTGAACATACTATTTAAGACATAGGGAGACGGATTGCTTGAGAAGCAAAATTATATCCATAAATTCTTATAGATGGTGCTTATAGTGATGTCAATGAATTAAACAATTCCAATTTAACTCAAACATACAAGTGGTTGCCACTCCTTGTCGATTTGTTGATGCAAGGCGGCGCCCATAGCTGTATCTTAGGCGTCCACCACAATTGCCAATGGTGCATTTAACACCGGGTGACAAAGAGTTGCTGCCTCCGCTAAATCCTGTTTACACTTCCTAAAGGCAGTTTCAGCTTCAACGGTCCAGTTTACTGTCGATTTGTCGTTCTTTTTGGGACCCTTAAGGTAATCATTAAGAACTGCTTGAGTTTGCGCAGTTCGAGGTATAAATCTTCGATAGAAGTTGATAATGGCCAGGAAACGACGTAACTCTTTCACCGTAACGGGTTGTGGAAAATTCGTAATTGCCTTTATCTTTTCAGAAAGGGGGGTAATTCCTTTAGAAGTCACAAAATGTCCCAGAAATTGTACTGAAGCTTTTCCTAAAACACATTTATTCACGTTTAGGGTAACTCCATATTCCGAAAATCTCTGGAAGATCTGTTTCAAATGAGCTAAGTGTTCCTCTTCATCTCTTGACGCAACCAGAACATCGTCAAAGTAAGGCACACAAAAGTTAAATTCACCCAAGACTTTGTGGATGAATCGCTGGAATGTTGCTGCAGCATTAGACAATCCGAATGGCATGAATAAGAACTCGAAAAGGCCAAACGGAGTTGTTACTGCAGTTTTAGGAACATCTTCTTTACGAACAGGAATATGATAATAAGCTCTAGCGAGATCCAAGGTAGAGAAAATGGTTTTCCCTTCTAAAACTTGAAAACAGTCTTGAATATGGGGTACAGGGTATCTGTCTGGAACGGTGACACTATTCAGTCGACGAAAATCCCCACATGGTCGCCAATCTCCATTTTTCTTTGGAACCATATGTAACGGGCTTGACCAACAGCTTTTGGACGGTTGACAAACTCCAGAAGCTACAAGAAATTCAAATTCCTTCTTCGCAGCTTTCAGTTTATCTGGTGGCAATCGTCTGGGTTTCGAGAAAACAGGTGGTCCCTTTGTTTGTATCCAATGTTCCACTTCGTGAACAATTTTATCTGGGGTAAAATTTGCTTTAATAAGCGTAGGAAATTCTGCTAGCAATTTGTGGAATTTAGAGTCCTCAATGATTGCTTTAACAGCAGTGCAATTTCCAGCAGATAAAGTTCCTTTTGTCCGCAAGGTGGTTAATGGATCTATCAAAACACCGTTTTTAATGTCCACTACAAGTCCAAAATGGCGTAAGAAATTGGCTCCGATAATTGGTTGTGACACCGCAGCAATTATGAAAGGCCAGTTGAAATCCCTTCTTAGTCCAAGATCAACTTTCAGCAGGCGTTGTCCGAAGGTTGGAATCACTGTCCCGTTTGCAGCAAACAGTTGCATTCGCGCAGCTTGGCTGCTTGGCTTATAGACAGTGTGAGGAACCACGGAGACATCCGCTCCAGTATCGATAAGATATCGTGAAGAAGATGTTTTATCTGCCAAATACAGACGGTGAATCGTCGCCTCGCCGTCACCCTTTTGATTAGATGACGGCTCTAGCAGTTTTCCGCATGGAAGGAACAGGGGGGTCGGCACTTCGTAGCTCTTTGTTGAAATCTTCTGTGGTACCAGCAGTGCGCTGAATTCTCCATTTGTCTATTTCGGCTTGAAGAACGTTGTTTACTGCGGTTTCTTGAATAGCCACATGGACGGGATTTTAGACGAGAGAGGCGGGTAGTTATTTCACTTAACATCGTCCGCAAATCTGGCTCATCTGCGGAAACCGCTACTGCGTTTACTGAGGAGGCACTAATTGTTGCCATAATGCCATCTGCCATCTCGGCAAGCTTATCCAAATTGTCATTTGAAATCGCCAAAATTTGTTGCACGTTTGTCGGTAGTCTTTGCAAAAATAAAGATTTTAGCAAATCATCATTCATTTTTGTACCAGCCTTGCTCCTCATTTCCAATAGAAGTCGTGATGGGCGTCGGTCCCCGAGTTGCATTCCCGATATTAAGTCTCTTAGACGCTGTGACTCAGAATCCGCATATTGATCACACAGTCGTTTTTTAATCGCGGTGAAAGGATCCTCTGTCGGTGTATTAAGTATGATGTCACCGACCACAGCCAACTCCTCAGGTTGTAAGGCGGAGACCACGTGGTGAAATTTTGTCAATTCGGTAGTGACTCCAGCTAGCGTGAATTGACTTTCCATCTGTTTAAACCATATCTCAGGGTTTGCCCTCCAAAATGGGGGTGGCTTTACAGCGACACGTGCAATTTCTTGACTTCCGTTTTGCATGTCGTAGTTTAATCAAAATCCAAAACCGAGAAACCAAAAATAATATGGTATTTCACAGGAATAAACGATGATAAAAACAGAGGAGCACTCAAAAGTTCTTGAAAAAGCACAATACCATGGATGCAGTTCGGTAAAAAAAATTCAACGAGCAGAAGATTAACTTGCCAAAAATGTCCAAGGTCACCATTTATCGGGATGACAATGAATTAAACAATTCCAATTTAACTCAAACATACTATTTTAATAATACTAAAGTTATTTACAGTTAGGTAAACATCAAACATCTTTTTATATTAACTTAGAACTAAAAATTGACTAATTAACTGAAACTTTTACAACAGTCGCTACGAGCATTTTATGTGCGATGCATCATTCCCAACGCGGATCTTCCAATCTCGCGAATCACTCAGTTTCTTGCGCCGTGCTCCGAATCTGCCGAATCACTCAGTTTCTTCCGCCGTGTGATTTTTCTCCTGTATCCATCCGCTTCGCGGCGGGACCACTACAGTGCTGTTCAACAAAACACAGGCTAAAAAGATACAAATAATCACTCACACATACAAAAATCACCTTCGGTTTTTTTTAAGTTTCTATTGCTGAAATGAAAAGAGGAAGATAAGAAAAAAAAGAAGTTGAAACTGTCAATGTAACTGCAATTTCACTCTATAAGCACAAGAATTTGCATAAAGAATTAGTTTGCGAATACTGTTTTCGGCAAAAAAAGGATAAAGCTGGAAAAATGTCATTCTTATCGATGGCTGAGCACTTTGCTTGTGAAGTTGTTTTAAGGAAACAAAGGAAATGCTAAAGCGGTTATTCAAGAGTTACTTCGACTTGAGAATTGACGCAAAGAACCAGAAGGTACGAAAATATACTCAAAATGTTTCTGTACCTCAAGGACAACAGAGAAAATATTTTCATTTAATTACCTTTCTGCAATATTAAGCACCTTTTCACATTGGATTCTGTGCACAGCAGTTTCTTTCTCAACATTTTACTAATGATAAATTAATTAGTGAACCCAACCATCTTTTTCAACATCTGAATTATAGCGAATTTTAAATTTAAGGATTCTTAAAAAGTTTTGTTTATCAAAAACATCTGGTAATCTTATCAGATTTGAAAGACAGTGCAAATGCATGTGAAAACCATCTGAATTGACCAATTAGAATTCACAGCTGAACAAGCTGTCCGCACAATGCAGACTTTACAGCCGGAAGAAGGAAACCATATTGAGCAATTTCTCTTGCTTCGATAAGGTTCTTGCGATTGAATGTTTGATACATTCCAATAAAATGTGTTACAAATGTGTATTTTGAGTTTTTTCAGCATTTTTTTTTTAATTTTAAAGCACCATCTATTGGTGTTTCTGTAACTATTTTTTTTTCTCTTAATCCGTCTCACCATATCTTGAATATCATCTTAACCAATTTTGTAACCTGCACACTGAGTAGTTCGCTTTATACAAAGCTCATAGTAGAGATGTTTTAATTTTGATCAACTTGTATAGATAGTTTTCTGCCGGATTTCGTTGTCTT
>JAPMOQ010065289.1:17599-64640 GCA_026543055.1 Argiope trifasciata | reverse complement strand
TTTTATTTATTTATTTATTTATTTTTGTTATTTTTATTTATTTATTTGAAAATGCAGTTTTAACTGTTTTGGAATGACTTATAGGTTCCAAACTTGGTACAGGTATTACATTGCGCAATCGTCAACTTTTAGAAAAGCGATGATCTTTTCCATCACAAAATTGTTCAAATAAAACTTTTTTAACAGCTAGAAAAATTGTAAATTAAAAAAAAATTATATATATATATATATATATAAGTTTCGATAGCTCCTGTCACTGTTTCGCGTTCATTCGTATTTCCTTCTCTGTTTCGAACGGCGATAACTTCTTACTCCCCTACTATTTATGAATGAGACAGGAGAATCAGGTACATGGAGCCCAGTCAAAACTTTTCGTTGGCGATTAGTCGCCAAATGTGACAACCTTCTTAAACATTTCTAATAACACTAAAAGTGAAAAATTTATATCTCAAAAGCGATAAATCACCGCTCTTCTCCCCTGCAATTTGAGACTTCAAAAAAATCCCAAACCAATATAGCATCATATTTGAAGTGGAAGCTTTATAAGCCAGATAACATCCTCAAGATTGAGAGACCACTTTTAATCTAGTGGTCATGTCGTCTGACTACGAATCATAAGGCGCCAGTTCGATCCTACCTTTCGAAATAGCAACATATTCTCACATGATAATCTCTATATACAATAAAGATCAATCGGTGTGCATGTTGGTGCTCTACAGGTCAGATCGTTTGACCTACAATTACCAAATTTGGGACATGTATACTTTGGAGATCGGGAATGTTCACCTGAGGCCTCTTTTCCGAATTTTAATTATTAATTAAAAATAACCTTCCCTTCAAAATACTTTTCATTTACCCGCTGCCAAATGAGTAAGGCTGCAGTATTTTTCCCACGCTAATGAGATTAGGCTTCACATGCTTTTGACCGCATGTTTCAAACGATTCTGTTTATTGTCTTTTTGATGGGAGCATTTAAAACTAAACATTGTTAATTAATCGGTCTATTCACGATGAATCTGAGCAAATTCTGTTGAAAACTCCTTGACGTATTACATAAATTAAGAAAGATATTCTTTAGTGTCCATACAGTTTAAAAACTTAGCGACTCTGTCTTCAGTACTACTCTTTAAAAAATATGCTTCGTTTTAGTAAAAAAAATTTCGTACATTAATTAGAAATTAATCGTTTCCACTTAAGCATACATTCTACGCGAGATCACTGAAAATTGGAGAAATACATATCACGTTATTGCTGATGGCCTTAATAATATTATGAATGAATTATATAACCACCAAAATGTTAAGCTTTAAAATATTTTGATGAAGAAGCTATAAAAATAAGAGTTACATAAAATATTTAATTGTTAAAATTTTAATGAGCATTAACCGGCTGGTCGTTAAAGGGGGCAAGTAATGAATAAAATTTATGTTTGATATTGAACTTTCTAAGAATTTTTTTCACTGCGAAGGCCTATTTTCCTCTTCTAATTAGATTTGAAGGATTTAGAATTTCAAAGGTAAGTGCATGAACATAGAGGTTTGCTTTTAATTAAGTATAAATACCTTTAATTGTGAATAATTGCTGATGAATGCTATAATTGCTATGTGTAATTGCCCTTGATTAAATATAAATATCATTGATTATGTATAGTTGATGTTTATGCATAATTGCCTTTGATTATTATAATTACAATTGATTATGTATAATTGCTAATGATAATGCATAATTGCCTTTCATTATATATAAATACCACTGGTTATTTGTAATTACTAATGGTAATGATTAGGCATAGTTACCATTGATAACATGTAATTACTGCTTATAAGTAATAACCATTGATTATGTATAATTATCGATGATTATGAATAATTACCTATGATTATGTATAATTATTGTTGACTATGCACGTCGATATTTATGCATAATTACCGCTGATTATGTATAATTATTGTTGATAATGTATAATCATTAGTTTATTACGTCAACCATAACATATATACTCCCAAGAATAAAACAGCGCCAAGGAAAGAGATTTCATCAGTTGTCATTTCTACACCTTCATGTTTCCCCAATTCAACTTGAAAACAATTTTTATGTAGACCTATCTTACTTTTGTGCATTCTGCCTCTTTTAACAGTTTGAATACTGAGTTTTGATCACTCTGTACATTTAAGCACTATTAATCCAGACACAATTTTACAGCAATGTGTTCCTTGCCGTTACAAAGAAGTCCACATCATCAATAAATCTGCTCTTTTAACTGTTGTATGGGGTATGCTAAAACAAGTTCTTCCGGAAAAGATAAGAAAAAGAGTAAGTTTGAAGCAAATAATGCATTGCGTATATGTATTATTAGCCATTATTATTTTCATTAACGGTTTGTCGGTTGAATTATTTTTTCATTAATATATAAATATAAAATTTTGGGGTAAATGATTCTCAGTGTAATACATTTATCGTTTGAAAGAAGCATCAAAAGTTAACCTTAAATTAGGGCGAGCTACCTCACCAAAAGTTTGGGTCACGGTGGCCTGGTGGTAAGGTATCTTGTATCTATCTGTAAGGTATCAGGTTCGATACCCAACTCCACCGAAACGTCATGTATGGAAGGTCTGGTGTACGGTCAATCCGGTCGGGTCAATCATCCTCCCGCTGGTGTGGAGTATTTCACCCCATACTCCACAGGGGTCCTGTCACGTCATCTGATCGCGATTCAAAATTGAGGTCCGTCCCAAAATATCCCTAGTGTTGCTTAAAACGGGAAGTTAAATAAATTAAACCTAAAATTTCCCCAAAAGTTTCTTGCGTACTCTCTATTAACAGTTTTGTCCTTTTACCCGTCTCTCACATAAAATTGTGGACTTAGAAAAACAATCTATATACTTTTCTCCGCCTTAGTGAAGAATAGTTTCAAAATATTGATCTCTGGAGTGAAGTAAGCATTTTACCGAAGGTGTAGTGAAATGATCGCGAAATTTTTTTTGATTAATCAGTGGCATATTGTTAATACTACCCGATAATCAAATTTCTATTTCAGATGTGTGTGTGTTTTTCAACCAATTTAAACCAAAATTTGATACAGAATTACAATTTCAGTCTCAAAATCCCTTATCAAGTTTCATATATTTTAGTCATTGCGTGTGTGGCATACCTATGAAATCACAAATGAATCAGCGATCAATCTTTTGGTTTTGTTTCAAATTTGATACTTATCTGCCTTTTATATTTTAAATCTGCATACCAAATTTTAACAGTTGAGCTCTGTTTTGCAGTTGTAGCTGTAACTGATATTCGATTAGCCGGATATCCTGTGAGTAGATTTCACTCAAAATTTGACAGAAATCTATAGGCTTGGTTGAAACATACCAAATTTCATCCATCTAGTTCAAAGCAAGCTACGTGCTCATCACGAAACGATGCACAGATGGACATAATACCCCCCCCCCCAAAAAAAATGTGTTTCTAAAGGAAGTCTGAAAAGCTGAAGATTCATTAAAGTCGTGATTTCGATTTTTTTTTCACCATAGCGATCCTTTTTCTGTACTTCATATGGAAGACATTTAATATGTATTTTTCATTTTGGAAATTAATATTGCTGCCGTTTCTTTTCCCTCTTCTTTAATATCTATCACATATTTCGAATTTTTGACTATTCCATACTGAATATAATTTATTATCATCACTTCGTTAGTATTTCATAGAGTGATTCTTTGCCTTTAATATCGCATAGAATTGAAATTTATAGTATAAAAAGCTACTATGTATTTTTCAATTTTAAGATTAGTATTCCTGTTGATTATTATTATTTAATATGCATTTCATATTTCAAATATTTGATTGCTCCACACTGAAAAGAATTTATTATAACGACCTCATCCATATTTCATCGGGTGATGCTTCGCCTTTAATATTAATAGAATAGAAATTTAATATATATTTTTTCATTTTTGAGATTACTATTCCTGCTGTTTCTTTTCTTCTTAAATATGTATCCTATATTTCGAATTTCTGACTGCTTCACACTGAATGGAATTTATTATGACCACCTCATCAGTATTTTATTGGGTAATGCTTTGCCTTTAATATTGTCTTCATTCTATTTTTCAAATTATTTGTGAGATTTTAGTATTTGGGTAGTCTGGAATCACGTTTGATGAATACACCATTTTCAATAGTTTGGAATAGGATACATGTGCATCTAAATATCTCATATCTCTTATAACTCTGTTCTGGAAAATTTCTGGGAATTTTCTATTTGAGACTTGTAGAGGTAGTAAAGAACCAACTAATTAAAGTCAATTCTTTACGTGTTCAGGAAACAAAACTTTATCAATATTATCAAGAAGTATGTATTATGTGGTCAAAATAATGAAATGTCATTCACTTCTCAGAATGTACTTCCCAGGAATGATGTTTACATATATTGCCTTAAGAGAATGTTTTAACGCCTCTCAAGTCATGCCGGAAGACATTTCAAAGCCATCCCTTTTCTTCAACTACTTCGAAAGCAGTGATGTACTTTTCCCTCGCCTATATTATATTTATTAGATCACATGGGTTCCAATCATCAAATATGAAGCCCCTGTAATACTTGGAGGGTTAATATATACATATATATATAATCAAATTACTTGCAGACATAAATAATGATCTAGCATTTGATTTCTGTTTCTCATAACTATTTGACTTCTACTTTTCCTCTACTTCTTATGCAACCATTGTACTGTCAGCAATTTATGAAATTTGTTTTAAACGTCCATATGGGCCATTCCATCCATCGATATTAAGTTATTGATGAGTCTCGTTTGGCAATACGTGGAAAATTATTTGCTAATTCATTATGATTTAATATGGTTATGATGATTTAATAAAATTAACTTCATGGGAAAACTAAAATTTATGATTCATGAATTAACTTGTGAAACAATTATTTTCTCCTTTACGATGTAACAGAAATAATAATTGAAGGATTTCAGAAGAATTTTGAAATGTACAAATTAGTATCCTTCGATTGAAATCTAGATATATGAAAGAGATATTTAAATAAAAGTTGTCTAATTTTATGAAAGTTTCTCATTTTTATCTGCCTTATCAAGACAAGAAAATACTCTCATTTTACCATTCGCCATCTATGTCTTCATCAAAAAAGTATAACATCATTAAATGTTATAATTTTTTGAATAGTTACATTTGAACCTTTTCTTGCAGTTTATCTTCCATTCCAACCCCGAGGATCTCCTGCATTACTTTCCCAGCTCTATAGTTCCCACTCAATATGGGGGAAGCCTGGATAATTATCATGATACAGAATTGATGAGGAAGCTTAATGAGGAAATTAATAATTATCCTGAGAAAGGATTGCCAAACTATTTTTAATTTTATTTCAACTCTTTGCTCAGCGGAACCAATTCGAAGAAACTGGAATAAAATAAAATAAAAAACTTTCGCACAGTAATATTTATTTATATAAAAGTTCATTCCTTGTACAAGATTATACTATCTGCAGGATTTTTAATTTTTGTAAAACATTAAAAAGTATTTGTCTAATACAGTTTTGGTATTTTTATACACCTTTCATTTACTTTGGATCGTCTCATTTGATATTTTTACATGATACTTTATAATCGACTTTTCGTTCTCAACTTTAAGTTATAGATTACTTATTTTCACTAAATTTTACAGCTTATGTATTGTAATAACTAATTTAATCTATCACTTTAGAAATAAATGTTAAATTTAAATTCAGAAAATAACCAAAAAGAAAGAAATGAAATAGTAAATCCAGCCTGAAGTCTTTTTCATGGATCTTCTTCAGGCAGGGATTCAGACCTGGGATTTTTTCTGAGAGGGTTCTATCTTTTGTCCCTAATATTGACCTCTCGTGACCCTAAAATCCTAAGAAATTAAGGTTTGGGAGATAAAATTAGTATCAAAAGTTTAAAGGCAATAAATTGCACAAAAACAAGGAAAATATTATTCCAAAATTCCTAAATCTAAATTTCCTTTTTTTAAAAAAAAAGTTTTGACATCTACGACATCAAAATTTAAAGAAGATTGATTTACAAAATCCTTTTCTAAAAAAAAATATAAATTAAGACAATTAAAATAAAAAGAACAATGAAATAATTTCTTTAAAATTTTCATTCATTAAGTTTATATATATAAATTTATGAAAAATTGTTTTAATTGCGTATAAAATCATCTCTAACCAAAATAAAAACACAACTTCATTTCACTTCAAATTTTGAACCACAATCAATTGTAAATATAAAGTTTAATTAAAAAAATTTTTTCTGGTATTAAAATTTTTCTTTTATTTCATTCATTTTAATGATTTCACGAATGTAGTTTACACCGAAATCCTTGAGAGATGATTGAATTCTCTGAGAAAGTTGATGAAGTAATTTAAAATTACTCATTTTTATAGAATATTGATATTGAAATTTTCATAAATCAGTTAGCTTTAGTGATTGATTTAGTAGATTGAAATGCAACTCTTTCTATTTAAAATATTAGCTACTCCGTATTATTTTCTTAAATATGATTCACAGAGCAGAGAATGTATGCAAAATTTTGAAATTTGCGATTCATTAACATTTATTGACTCCATTTACATAAAATATAATTATTGATTTTATTCAGATCACTTGTTACCAGATATATGAGTATTACTGAAGGTTTACAAATTAGCTGTTGGTATTCGATTAGAATAGATTTACGCATCAAACCCCGTTTCCCTTAAACAAATCAGTTTAATTGAATTAGTAATGTAGGTATAGCAAACGCTTCCTAGCATTTATTTTTCAAAATAATGTTAATAATAATGTTTATACGTTTAATTTGGAATGATAGTTAACTTACTTTCTAATTCGAACTTTTGTCAATGTGATGACAATATGTTGATAAAACAATTTTTTATCATTAGCGTGCAACTTGACCATGCAGCTTAAGTTTTATTTTCTATGAAATAAATTGTTGATAAATAAAATTAAATTATTATTTAAAAATTCATTAAAATATTAATTTAATTTTTTGGTTAAAGCATTAATATCACTGAAAAGATTACATTTTGGTCAACTTGATGGTAAAAATCAATTTTGTGTTTTCATATTTTAAGAATTTATAACTGAAAATGAACTTAAATTTCGTTTAATGTTTAATTAATTAAAATTTTATTTAAAGTGTTAGACAATGATACGAACTTTTGAGTCAGTCTTTGGGTTTTTCCACTTCCAATCCATTATCTCATGTAAACAAAACTGAAAGATTCGAATCCGACTTTTCAAAGTTTAGTGATTTGTTGTTGGCGGCACTTATTATGCAAATTACGCATATTTAACTAGTATAAATGCGTGTGGAATTAAAAATCTGTGGGTTTTGATGTTAGAATGAGACTCGGATGATATAAGACCATGCGGTTGGCTTGCCTTTTAGGAATTTTTAAGATGAATCGCTGCGTTTTTGGATTGAATGGTCGAATTCGAATCTGTTAAAGTTTATTCACAGTATGTGGTAATATTTAATTTATTTTGATCTTTATTTTGAGATTTAACGTATTATTTCTTTTCTTTTTGCTCTAAGAATGAGCCTGTTGACTTTTACTTAAATAAATATGAACTTTTATGAAAACTGCTTTTATCATTCTTCCTCGACAATAAATTCCACTGCACAGCTTTGCTAATTTCGGATTAATTTATCCGGAAATCTAACAAAGAATTTTAAAAAAAATCGCTTCGAGTTGCACATTTTTTACCTCCAATGTATACATATGGAAAATCTGGTACCTGTATGTCGAACGATCTGGCTGTAGATGTAGAATGCCAACACACACATATATATAAAGAGCTTTATTATAAGTATAGACATAGATTATCAAATGAAAATATCAGCCTAAATGTAAAAGCGTTTTTTTTTTCTTCCTCATTTTTTGGACATGTTTATCTTGCTCATCCAGCTCAGTAAATGGGATTTAAAAAATTAATATTGCAATTTGATTAATACTGTTCATTTGTCGTAGAGTCTGTACTATCGCTATTTAAATAACATTAGCATTTAACGTACTTTTCCGTTAGCCGGAAATCGCCAATGTAGAATTCCGGTATCTTTCTTACAATCATACTATTAGTAGTACTGTCATACCGTCAGGAGAAAAACCCTAGCAACCCTAAAAGTAGGGGTCAGTCGGCTTGAAAACAGATATTCTATTACATTTTAGGGGTCAAGAAAAGAACAGTATTTCTTTTGGCGCTAAAAGAACCGCTTTAGAAGTATCATTATAATTAGAAGAATCGCCGATTAGAAGTCTCATTTTGCTTTGCACTTCTTCCATCCTTGACGCTCATATTTTTTATTTTTTTCAATTCAATGCAACCTTTGATCTCGGCTGTGAAAAAGAATCTGTCTTTTGTTTTAATTATCTTGTAGATTTGCTTTATACAATGACTACATTTAAAAGTGGGAAGACTTTGTATTCTCAAGCGCGAGCTATAGAGTGTTACGGTATTTTTCGAACTGGAGAAAAGTGCAAACGCGCTAAAAATACCGATTTCAAATGTAATCAAGAGGACTGCAGAAGCAACAAGAATTTCAGCTTCAACAGTTAAAAATATTAAACGGCAAGTGAAATCGCTTAATGATAGTAAAGCAAGCAAGTAAGTATATTATTGACTCCCGGTAAAAATAGAAAAAGACCAGCGTTTCGAAATTGCAATATTAATGGTTTCGATAAATGTATCATAAGACAAACTATACAGGACTTTTATATAAAAGAAAAAATGTGTTCCATCTTTTGGAAAATTGCTTCCAGCAATGTTAGTGAAAAAAATTAACGGAAAAGAGAGACGCTGAGGAAAATTCTGCATTTGATGAATTTTCGATGGAAAAATTGTATAAGCTCTCGTAAGATTTTGATCGAAAGACAGGGTATTCTGTTTTAGAGATGCATATATTTCAAACACCTTATTCAAAATTAATAAATTCAAGTGTAAAACGGGGGGGGGGAATCTTAAAACGCAAGCTTTCCACTTTTAAAAACCCATGAATCTTCAAGAGAATATTTTGATATTTTATTATTATCCAATGGTTTTTATTTAATTTACAGCAGCCTTAGGTTAAAAAAAATCAATACAAAAGCAATTGAAAAAATATCGCTAAAGGCTTTCTTATGCAAGACATTATTTAAAAGCTTGAATAACAAGAAATTTCTAAGTTTATCTATTTATTTTCATTCGTCACATAAATACATATGTATAAACACAGGCGAAAAGAAATTCTCGCTTAATGAAGTGTGCTTAGTTAGCCAAATGTTGTGGTCTGATTTAATGCCTACTTCGCTCCTCACTTAGACTCGTCTACTTATCACACGGTGAAATTTCACCAGCATTTTTCCTGTTTCTACCCTCAAAAGCCGGTCAAGCAAGTTTCATAATCGACAACTCTTTCGAACCAGTTTGAAAATGTTGTCGAAATATTGTCCGCAAACGAAATTCAACCAATCATGTGAAAGTTTGAAGCGACGTCACAGAAGTGACGTCACTTTCCTAGTCTTTTGCTGACGGAAAGTGCTGAAGATATTTTGCCGTGTGATAAGGCCTTAATGACCTTTACTGTGTTGATAAATTCACGAGTAACACTTTGTATATATTTACATTGGTAGCCATAGCTCTCCACTAGTTATAAAAAAAATGTATGTAAATATTTCTAGTCTTTCTTGAATATATATATATGTCTAAATATTTTTCGTATATAAATCTTAATATCAGAAATTGGCTGATTTACGTTTTTTAACAAGCTTGTGATCGACAATTTTCGACTATTTTTTTCAGGCTGCAATTTGTTTTGGGAAATAATAATAATGAAAAAGGATCAATTAATAATTTCTCTGAATTTACTGTACTATTTTTATAAAAAGAATTTATATTGCATAAATGAAAAAAAATTAATGAATAAAATTAAAAAAATTAATTTAAAGAAAATATAAAAATTGAATCACAATATGATTAAAATTAGCACCTAGTTTTTAAACTTTTACTATCGATTATTTTCCACACAATAAAAGCTCATCCATTTGGTTTGTATACCCATGAATCACCCTCTTACACCCATGAATGTCATTTAAAAAAAATTCGGATTTTTCTCTTTGTAATTTTAATGCTCCTAACATACACTGTCATTCTAAGAGTTCGATATTTTTTGCAAAAAAAGGAAAGAAAGCAAAATGTCATTATAAATGTAAATATAAAATAGGAAATGAACAAACAAGCAAAAGAAACACAAGTCGGGGCATTTGTCATGCAGCTCATAGATACCTATAGCTGTTTGGTTCATTCCATTGAAGGAAAGATCATTTTTCTCTCTTTGAATTTAGATCTGCAATCTAAGCAGGCCATCCTAACAATGTTGATTTTTTTCCACCCACTCTCATCCAATGTTCACCTTTGTTCCCATCTTGCCTCCCCTCCCCCACTTATTTTCTTTGGATGTTCATGAATTTATGTTTTGATTCTTGTTACCTTTACATGAACACATGGAAAGAACAGAACACATTCAAAAGACTGCTCATTATTCTTCTAAATAAATAAATCTTGAGGAGTAATTTCCTTAAACATTATTCAGTTAAAGATGCTTGTAAGAAATCAATTATATTTCTTACTACATCATGAAATTAAGAACATAGAACATCATTTATTGAATATCCTGTTTGATATTTACTTGATGAACGAGCATTATTCAACTGTTTGAGCAAAGATAGTAAAGTCTGTAGTATAGGTGTTGAATAATCATGTTCAACATTCACATATTTTGAATGATTTTTTCATTGACAAATTGCTGTAAATTTATATCATATATTGGTTATTTAATTTGTTTGAAATGTAAAATATGTCATATCATAAAACAGATTACTTATTAGAAAATATCTGTATTAAATTGCAGTATCTTAATAGATATTTTTGCAGTACAATTAACTTTTAAGCTGATGAGTTATCACTGCTTTCATTTGATTATTTTTTTAAAGAATATTTAACAGGCTAAAATTTTATTCTTAAAATTTTCAAAAAATTAAAGTATATAACTTATTAAAAACTCAAATTAACTGATTTTTAGGACATTTATAGTTGGTTTAGTTTGACAGAAATTTTATCAGAACATGCAAGTAATTATACACAATACAATTCAAAGAATGAAATAAATACACATATCAGTCTTTTTCTATGACAAATTCAAATTTTTTATAGCTAAATTATAATTCCCATTGTACTGCTAAGATACTCCTTAAGGTGAAAATCAATGTAATAGAGAGGAAAATGTGTTCCCAGAACAATGAATATTTATTTTGTTTTGTTTATGAATAATTTGATGAATTTTCAAAGGCAAAGAAGCATTTTTATTTTATTGTTGTCTCAAAATAAAAGTAAAAAGTATTATGTCTGAATTATTTTTATCTAGTTAAATAACTAACATTTTTTATAATACCTTGAAATTCTTCATAAATCAATATAATAGATATTTGTAACGATTTAGCATGTTCAACATTTTTGATATTTGAAACTGGATGATGTATAATGCATTTTTAATATATTGTTGCAAGAGAAGTAAACAAATAAAGAAAAGCAAAAATGTGGCAGTCAGTTATATTCTAACTCTATTTATCATACAAAAAAAAAGCTTTTTAAAAGGAGTTAAGGTATTTTTAAAGATTTTAAATGAAAAATTTCATAAGCAGTCAACCATGGAAAAAAGAACACATTTCAAAATTTTCAATGGTAATGCTAATTTTTCTCACTAAATTTCAAAATGGCAGCAATATTTCTTTCCAGAAACCAAATTTCATTATTCTATCTATATCCATTCCTTTTAATATTATAAGCTAACAAAATTATGATCTACCTTGAAAAAATAAATAGATGAAACTTTCTTCAAAACTTAAAACAGAAATTAGATAATGGCTAGAATTCTTATTGTCATTGAAAATATAAGGTATTTTGCACACAGTTATCATTAAAGACAGTTTCTAATTTAATTTTTTTTAAAGTTAAAACAACATACTAAAATTTAGGCATGAATCATAGGAGGCCCATTTCCTAGATGATTATAAAATTCCTATAAGTACACATAAAATTATCTGCATTTCCTCTTAAATTATATATTCTAGGCATGACTTTCGTATTTTATGAAGGTTACAATTTAGGGGTGTATTTTATTTGGCATTCAGATGTTAATGATCATAATTTCCTGTATCAAATACCATTTATTACATTCTTGTAATGAATGTACATAATATATACATTTGTCAATGCCGAAAATAATAATAATAATAGAAATCAAGCATAAAAATGCTTTACATTTCCATACAATTTTATAAATAGGTTATACTTCTTAATGTGAAAGATAGTCTCTGTCCAAGTACCAAGCTGGAATCTTTACTTATCAGCTCATATAATATAAATTAATAGCTAACACAACTCGCTAACATAATATAAATTAATACAAAATGGGAATTTTATTTTCTAATAAATACTTTATAGGAAGGTAACTATTTAGTTTTTCAAATATTCTGACCCAATTATTTCTCTTCATACGTAAGTAATGCCAAATAAGCACTTTAAGAAAAGAGTCATTTGACATTTGTTTATATGCTCAAGTCACAAATTTCATCTGTTATTATAACATTATATTAATTTTAAATAGTTTAAAAATTTCAAACATCAAATGGTATTAGACTATACCTTTAGAATGAATTTAAAAAAAATAAATCTGAACATATATATTGTATTTATTTTTACTACATGCAAAAATGAAAATTTTCAAATAATTTTAATGATTCATGATGTATTAATATATCAGTTTATAGTTATTTTTGTCTGTTTAAAACTATGCATTTTAATTTGAATATTTTGATGAAAGGTAAAAGAACATTGAATAAAATTTGTAAATAATTAATTTAAATTTACTTGAATGACAAAATAAATAAACTTCTCGGAAAAATAATTACGTATGAACTTCTATAGGGAAAAAAAAAAAATTCGAATGAAATTTCTTTTTCAGTCATTATATATATATATATTTAAATCATTCAACTACATTTAGATAAAGAAAAAAATTCATACAGAGAAAACAAGAGATTATAAGTGACCTTTTTTTAATCCAATATTTGTGGTCAGTTTTATTTGACCTTGATTATATAAATACACCTTTGACAAATAACTCTATTTAAATGTATTAGATATTTCTAAAATAAATTTCAAACTCTTAAGGAAGAATAAGTAGAAAAAAAATCGGACATATTTTGCCAAACTGTTAAATAGAATTATGTTACTTATGATAAATAGCATTTCTAGGTATCATTTTAATTTAATATTTTATATTGATCTTATAACTATTTATGCATTTAGTTGATATACTTTTTATGCCAAATTAATTGAATTAATAGTTTATTTAATCAAAAAGCTTTAATTTGAATTTTCATTTATTAAACTGGTTCTTTTTAAAAACATCCTAGGGAATTATGATTTCGATAATTATATCCACTTCCAAATTTCTATTCTTATTAAAAGAAGAAAAAATAATAATAGCTAAAGAAAATAATATAATAATGTAATTTGAAGACATGCAGAATAAATTAATGTTTTGTGATTTACATTTCATGTCAGTAATAAGCAAATATCATATATGGTATCTTTATTTAATGAAATTTTGCATAGTCAAATAAACATTTGCATAAAACACAAAATTGTCAAAAAATGATGCAAGGAAACCAATTTACATTTACCAGTAAAGTAAATGCATTATTTCTTTCTTTAAGCACTCATTATAAAGAATAATAATCACTTTTTCTCTCTTTCTTTACCAGTAAGATTTCGATTTTAACATTAAAATTATTATTTCTTTTAAATAAAAATATATTGATTTTATTTCTTCCACTCTTACAATTAAACTTTAAATTTTAATACTTTTAGCTTAATGATGGTTTATGCTCAGATACAATTTAAACAAAATTTCCAATACCATTGAATATTGCTAAGCAGGAAAAAAAATCAAACTTCTCCAAAGAATTTTAACAATAAATATGTTCTCAGAATGAAAAGTAATATATTTTAACAAGTTGCTTTAATTTTACAAATGTTTTTAAACACACAAAATTATTATTTTTTAAAAAGCCATCCTTACTGATGTTTAGAGATTGGATTGACCCTTCCGAATGAGAAAATAATTAAATATGAGATGTAAAGAAAATTTATACTTATTGTTTTTATACAGCATTAAACCCACATGTAGCTTTATAAACTGGTAGTTCCAATACAATAAACAAAACATTGTTTCTTTAACAATAAACATATATGAGAAAATCATTTATGAAATAGCAGTTTATTTCTACATTTGAATACATATTTTTTTTAAAAAAATATTTTACATTTCAGCACATTTATACCATATTCATAGAATTTTTTTTAATGAATAAATTTATAGATGTTGTTTTAAATTACAATTTTGAAAAACCCTCATCAGAGATACACGAAGTTTACAAAGGGACTTAAATAAAGTTTTTAGAACCCACTTCATATTCAAAGGCATTTTCCCCTTATAATAAATGAATTCCCCATAATTTATTGTATTCAGTAAATCCTTCATTTGATACTTTATATTCAAGGGGCTTCATCCTTTGTATGTAGAGTAAATGCTTCTTTAAAATACAAATTTTGGAAAAAACCTTCACCACATATTTCATATATATGAGGTCATTCATTTGTATGTGTAAGTAAATGAGTTTTTAAACGATGAAGTCTAGAAAACTTTTTACCACAAAGTTCACACCCATGAGGCTTATTGTTTGTATGTTTAAGTAAATGTGACTTCAAAATACGTTGATGAGTAAATGCTTTGCCACATAATTTGCATTCGTAAGCTCTTGTCTTTGAGTGGATCAGCAAATGTGCTTTTACACTAGAACTTTGAGAAAATCTTTGGCCACAAATATCGCAAGCGTATGGTTTTTCCATTGTATGGGTAAGTAAATGCCTTTTTAAATAAAATTTTATCGAGAACTTTCTACCACATGTTTCACATGCATAGGGTTTTTCTGTTGTATGTGCAAGTAAATGATTTTTTGAAGTGTACTTGGCTTCAAATACATATGGCGTTTCTTTTATATGTATACGTAAATGCTCCATTAAATGCACATTTAAAGAGAATCCTTTACCACACATTTCGCATACATGGGTCTTTTCCTTTGTATGCACACATAAATGCTTTGAATAGCAATTTGAAGAAAATTCTTTACCACATACTTCACACATTTGCTGCAGTTTTTTTGAATGGAATCTTTTTCCGTTTGGCTTAAAGCGCTTCTCTAGTTTTTTAAAAATCGACCGCAATTTTAAATTAGTCTGATACATAACTTCATCAAACATTTTTTTCGTACCTTTGTTGAATGCACTTTGAATGATAAATTTAATAATATAATTTCACATGAATGTATGGAGTTTAGTATATAGGTATTTGATCATATCTTATTTTAAAATCAAAAGACGCACTGATATCAAAAAATAAAGATGGTGTACTGTTGTTATCTTTTCTTTCTGTTGCCATATTCTCACATTGACGACCAACTTTAACAAAATATTAAATATTGTGGTACTGGTTTATGACACTCCAAACTTTTCATTATTAGATTAATTAATCAAAACAATTTACTTATTTCTATATTGCCTTCAATACACCTGATCAATGTAAAAACTTTAGAAACTATATAAAACATTAATCCTCAGAAATTAGGGTTCACAAATAAACAAAATTAAGAGTCTAGAAATCTTCATAGCAGTTTCACCACTTTTCCACTTCTAATAAAGATAGGTTTTCTATCAGAAGTATTATCTTGCAATAATTTCAGTGTCCAAGGTTTCTTTCTCACTAAGCGAGAATTTATGGTGACATCTTAAGGCCTTATCCCAAGGGGAAATTTCGTCAGCACTTTTCCGTTTCTACCCTCAAGAACCGATCAAGAAAGTTTTACGTCATCGACAACTTTTTCTAACCAGTTTGAAAATGCCGACGAAATATTGCCTGAAAAAGAAATTCAACCAATCACGTGATACTTTGAAATGATGTCACACAAATGACGTCACTTTCGTTTTCGGTTACTGACGGAAAGTGTCGCCGATATTTCGCCGTGTGATAAGGCTTTTAATAAACCAATAAGTAACAGTAAACATCAGTGGTCACTTTTGTATAGTGGATAAGTTACTGGACTTCAAACCAAACATTGTAGGTTCGTTGGCGGAATTCAACCTGCAAAATTCCGCCAACACCTACGCCAAAGATTCGTGTGTAGGAAATCATATCTCCAAAGGATAAATATTCCGAACAGGTCATACAGTTTCTAAAAATGAAGTTTTAATCTCATCACACGAATATTTGTGTCTTTGTCTGGATAAGTATCTATAACTTTAGCCATTGGCCAAAGCAATTTCTTCTTAGAATCATTTTCAATCAAGACCACATCACGAGGGGACACTTGGGAACATACATTTTTTTCTGTGGTTGAACTTAGGTGAACAAATATTCTGGACGAAAACTTGTTCTTAAATGTTCTCTAAGCATTTGCTGATATACGCATCATTTTCAAAGTCAGTTTTATCCACCTCATCTAAATCAGGAACTTCCATACACCTAAATGAGGTACGTAGACTAGTCCAACAAAAACATGGAGTAAGAGAAATGAGATCATTTTACACATATATGAGGGATGGTGAATTCATGATATCCTCACAAACACCCAAAATGCTTATCCTTTCTTCATAATAACCACAAGCTTATCCTAATATTTGTGTAAGTAAGTTCTTTACCATTTGAACCCTTCCCTCCCCAAATTCTTCCCCATCAAGGAGTTGAAGGTGGACTAAATTATTCTAAATCTTAATTAAATATCATTTTTTTAAAAGTAAATGCAAAATATAGCATCCTTCCGCCCTGAATTTTGAACAATTCAGAAACACATATATAACAGCCAAATATATCGATTTAAACTTACAGTTTGGATATTGGAAAGAATTGTTACGTCGAGTCTTTCAGGAATTTTTACAAGTCGACCAGGTCTAGTGATATTAGGTCTCTGGTATCATTCAATTGAACTATAGGCAATAATACGTATCTTTTGGTATAGTTATAACAGTATTTTGACTGGGGGCATCATATTCTCATCATTACTCCTCAAGATCGTCACAGGATTGTTGATATCATTACTCGAATCTATTTCAAGGAGATAAATCCTTTGAATTTGGCGTAATAAAGTAGAAAGTGACGTTTTCCCTTTTACCAATCGTACCTGTTTATAATTTCCAGGTATAAACTCAGTTATAACTCCAAGAGGTCAATCGATTTTCTTGCGATTATTAACTTCAATTGAAACAGCCTGACTTAACTTATCCCATCAGATATTCCCCTTTTCGGTTTTTGAACAAAATTTCTAATGTATTTCGATCTGAATCTATTATGTAAATCTTTACGTAGCTTTTGTCTGTATCTCATTATTTTATTTCAATCTCTTTGTTCGACATTATCACGTCTGGAGAGCTACCATCAAGAATTTCTTGCAAGAACATCGGTGGAGAGAGTGGTCTAAGGGAATCCTGTTCTGATACGTATGTTAATGGCCATGAATTCACAACTGTTTCACAGTATACCAAGACGATAACCAGCTCTTCATGAGAAAGGCAAGCCTTTCCGAGCATTTTCTTCAAGAGATCTTTCAGAATTCTTATAAGTATCACCCACCATCCACTCCATCACGAAGCAGATGGTGGGTTAAACTTCCATTGTATTGCGTTGGAAGCACTATAAATGTTTATGCGGTTCCAATCTACGCTCTTCAGAGAAATGGCTGCACCAATAAAATTCGTGCCATTGTCGCTACAGATGATCATTTGCCTACCTCTACGTGATATAAAGCTTCTTAACGCCTTGAAAAACACATCAGAAGAAGCAGATATAACGAGTTGAAAATGTACTGCCCTATATATGGCTCAAGTAAATAGCAGGAGCTAACATTTTTTACTGCCTCTGAGAGAGAGATCCTGTCACATACATTAACTGTAATCTGAAACATAGTTGCATCATGTACTCTGTCTTCTGGAACAGGTGCCTGTGCTGCTTCCAGGTTTTTGAATGTATATCTTCGACAAAGTTCGATTACTGTTCACACTTCGACAAAACGCTTCTAACGGTTTTCTTTCTGTTTAAAATCTAATATCTTTCTGCAATTAGATTTAAGAGCATTTGAACTCCAACATGGCAGTTCTTAATATGGATATTTAATATTAGACGTTTAACAACCTCATGATGTGAAGGTAATACTACAGGATAGAAGAAGTCTATAATCTTTTCTATTTATAATTTTTGTTTTCAGACTTATTATTCCTTCTTTGACCCTACACGTTCCGAGACTTATCAACTTGGCATCTTTATTTGAGAGGAAAGACTCTTTTTGGACTAAATTTATAATTTGATTTTTTGTTTCTTGATATTCTTTCGCAGTCAAATCCTCGTTATTATTTTCTTTAGGCATCAAACAATCCATTTTAAATCGAAAGATCCATGTAAAAATTCTCACAATTTTTTCATATATCATGAAATACCTGTAGTAACAATCGTTTTCTAAGTATTCATTGACATTGCTTAATAAACAAATGGTTCTCTCCATTCCTGATTAATTTCTTTTTCTTCTACATTCTATTTGGCTGTGCCAGGCCACTCATCCATACAAGTTTTCATTCCTGCGAGAACCTCCACCATTTACTAGGTGGAAGTCTAGTCTAGTTAGTCTAGGAAGTCTAGAACTTCTAGTCTTCACTTTACAACCTCTTCTGGAGAAGTCAACCGGATTCTCTTCTCCTGGAATATATCCCCAAGATGAAGGAAGATTGCATTTTCATATCTCATTTACTCGATTTTTCACAAAACTAACTAATTTTCATCTTTGATAATCTACATAAGGACGATTGTAGAGTCACACCAAAAATAGCTTTTAATTGATAGCCAATCAAATACAGTAGCTATCAAGTTAACTAGTATTACGTCCAATACAGCGGCTGAAATTTCCAATATTGGTATTCAAAAGCGTTATTCGAGATTTAGAAAACAACAAGAACATCGCCGAGAAGCATTAAGTATGCAAAAACTGCGTATGCATCTCTGTTAGCATCACAAAATGCATGTAAACAGCAGTTATCAAATGCTTCAGGTGTCAGCTTGATCCATCTGGGAACATAAACTTGTTTTAATGATTTAAGGTCATTAAACTACTATAAAAACTTTTCAGATAAGCTTCCTTTAATATCTTCGCCCCAGCCTAAAGATTTTTTCTATGTTTTTTACAGCATTAGCTTTGAACATAGCATAACAGGGGACGCTACACCAAAATGACCGTGTGGTGATATCTTAATAAGATAAGGCAGATAATATCTACGGGACATGAGCATGTTTTGCCATGTGGTTATGTTACTAGCCTTAAGACCAAAAGGTCTTGGGTTCTATTTTGAGCACATCTCGCCTCCCGCAATGGTGACCTCGGACAATGAACCTTCGCGCAACTGATGTGGCGCCATCTACCCCCAACCAAAGTGGTCAGACTCACTTGATGCAACAATTCAAAACGCTTGGCGTGACTAAATCCACAAATTTCGAGCTGTTCATTTCAGACGAACTGAATGTCCAATTTCGCAGCTCAAAACCTCCATTAGTTAATACATCATTCGCACCTAATATAAATTCCTTCAATGGTATTTCATTGTCAACCCCAGCAATCAGATTATCCCCTAAAAATTTTTTTAAGGATCTAACAATACAGGAAGTTTGCAATCAGCATATATTTTAATATGGTAGTTCAGAACAGTTTCTTACAAAAAGGGAATTGTTTGTAGGAAACTGCTTGTCCAGCCAAAAACAATCCTAGTATGACGTAACAATCTTAACCCTTTACAATCTTTTGTTTTCAATTAAAGGAAGCATTAAAATTTCTGCCTTTCTTATAAAAACTTATTTGAAGAAATGCCTTTTTTATTTCTGTAGCGACACTAATTCTTTTCCTTCTAAAGCGAAGTAAAATGACTGAGATCAGCCCAATCAAATATAGGCCACTATGTACACATTGATTCAATGACGGATGTCTTTTTACTCTTGCTGATGCATCTAAAACTGAATGAATAGGTGGTGGGCTACTGCTTATTTTTTCATCTGGTTTATGAGGTAGGTAATTTCCCAACGCTTTTATTTCATTTGTTGGTATTTCTTCAATAATCCCTTCATTGAGCCATTGCATCATAACTCTTCATCATAACATCACCTCACAACTCACACAAATTTTCAAAAAGTATCTTTGCAGTTACCAAGTACAATCTTTCTTCTCTTAGATAACTCGAAATTTGGAATAGGCACGTAATCGTTCCACCACGGGAGATGAATCTCATAACTCCTTTCCTCTGTATATTTAAGGGTTTCCAAAAACTCTTCTTTGATAAAGTGTTCTTGTTCTTTTTTGGATGTTTTTTCAATTGGATCCTTGATTCTAATTAAGTCCATTTCCCAAATGTTAGATATATTAGCTTCTCTTACAAAAAGTGTAACAAGGATAGTTGAATTAAAGTCATTCTCTTCTTGTGTTACTTTACGAAAAAAGTCCAGCCTAAATGCGCCTCCATAACAACTAGTCTCGAAGATAAGACTTTCCGTTGTCCAGTCATTAGACGTCCTAACACATCAGTCCTTATGAGTTTAGGAATTGGCTCGGGGTTCTCTCCCAAATCATTCAAATCGATTTTTATTTTATGAAGCTTTTTAGCCATGATCCTGTGCTAATTGGAATTGAATTTTCACATATCACTGTTTGATCCAAAGCTTCAAAATTTGACCTGAAAGTTTCACTAAGATCGGCCAATTTTATCCTGTAACAGTAATGTTTGTTCTCTACAATATAACACTACCAAACACCGAATGGTTCCCAGTCTCTTCTCGCATTAATATGTAGTCCATTTTTGCTGCAAAATCTTTTAAAATATAAGATTTTTGTGATCCAGAATCTAGAATTGCTCATACTTCAACTATTTAACTATCTGAAAGAAATTTTACTTTCGAAGTTTGAAGAAAGACTTTAGGGTTTCTATTGATATTAGCTAGCGCAACATAATTTTCTGATATTTTTACCTCATCTTTATTTTGCATATAATGGTTTTTGAGGCATGTGTCTTTAATGAGCTCTTCGCACATTAAAGGCACATGCTTTTTCCCACATGTCACGCATTTTAAAAACGAGAAAAAAATCGAGCTTGGTGTCAAGAATTAGGGCATAAAAAACAAAAGCCCTTTTCCTTCAAAATATTTTTTCTCTCGGATAAACTTGTTTTCTGTGCTGAAAAACATTCCGGGCTTGAGTGTTGCTTACGCCACAGAATACACATGATTCTTTCTTGTGTTGTCGTAGTTAGTAATCCAGCCACAATAGATGATCTGGCCTTGGAAATTTCGACGTCCTGCTTTTTCAATCTAAATGTTCTTTTACCTTCTTCTTTCTTCAAACCAAAACCTTTCATAGTCAAAGATATTCGTTGCTCCCCTTCAACTTCAATTTTAAGGAACGCCGTCAAATTGTTTAAATGCTCGTGGGCTTCGGTTGGCGAGCCAGATGCTTTGTTCATGTTCTAGGTTTTCAGGAAGTCCTCTGGAAAACAGGATTCTACCATAGGATACAATATTGAGTCGCATTTATCTGTAGTTAATCCTAAAATTTCTAAAGCCCGCAAATTTCTATCAAGCTAGTCATAAAATGATGTTAGTGGGAAGTTTCTTTTTGTTTGCATAGAATTAATTTAATATATTCTCTAACATTTATTTCAACCAAAAGGTCTTCCTTTCCAATAGGAGATTTCAGATTTTTGACCGCCTTACTATAATTAACTCCGGTTGGCGGGAAACTCACTATTACTTCTCTGGCTCCCGAATCGACAGTTGTTGCTTGTATTAAATACTAGAATTTATCCTCAGTTGCTTTATCCTCATTAATATCCTCATTATATCCTTATTAATATGTTGGAACTGACTCCACAAACGCAACCAGTCTTTCAAATAATCTCTGAACTGTTTAAATTGTAATTTTGGCAAGGTGCACTTTCTTCTAGAATTGCTAGCTTTAGTTACAACAGAGAAAATTTCTCTTCGTTTAACTGTAGCCAATTCTGGATTTTTATCAGTCTCTTCGTTTCCAATTCATATATTCTTACTTTTTCTCCTCTTTCAAATTCTTTTCGTTTTCTTTTTTCTCTTTCAAATTAATACCTTCGTCTTCTTTCTATTCTTTCAAATTCATCTTTTTGTTTTCTTTCAACTGTTGTCGCCAATATTTCTTTAACAAACTCAGCATCATCCTTATACAGAGCATTATTTATAATCGAATCCTAATTCCAATACCGTGCTACTCGATGATATAAATATGCCAAGTGCATCTGGGACAGTTTTAAATCTTCCTTCTTAAATACTTTCACAACATGAAATACATTCGTGACACTCATTGCGCTCTGACGCAGACGCCACCAAATTATTTAACATGCTGGAACAAACCCTGTTTCCTTAAGAAATCGTAAACAATCCCTTGTGTTATTTTTCATTTTATTTTTAATAAAAAATATAATAATCAATTGAAAATATATGAACATTCAGGTGTATTCTAATACTTAAATTAAAAACTTTCCAATAAAAAAGTCTTTTCAAAAAGAATAACAAACTTCCAACTAGAACACAAACAATTCTACAGCTAGCATTTAGTTAATTCAGAATCAGTTTTATAACATATTATCATGGCTACCAGAATCGAAAATGAGTTAAACTAATCTAGATATAAATTAAATATCCTTTTTTAAAAAAAGTAAATGCAAAATATAACAAACTCCAACAATTTCCAACACAGAAGCGTCCTTGATTCCATTTTCAGTTAAACCAATAGGTACGGCTTGAACGTGTTTTGCATTGTATCTTTTACATTTTAATGCACTTCTTTATCTGTCTTCGGATAGATCTTCCATTAAGTATCCAGAAATTTTCTCTCAACTTTGATAACAAGATTTGAACTCCAGCATGTGAATTTTTAAATGACATTATTATATCAAAAATTCTACCAATCGATGATTTCCTGGAAGTAATACTGGAAATGAAGTCTTCGGGATTTTCTGTTTCTGTAAGCTTTGCTCTTTATTCTATACCAGTCCTTTTCATCTTTAAACGCGTTCTATATTTTCAAAGTTTTAATCAAATCTTTAGTTAGTGTTACCTCTCGTATCATTTTTATGATCCTGTGGCAATTGCATGTTTGCTCAGGATAGAGCCTGTGACCTTTGGATTAGAAGACCTATAACATAACCACAGGACAAAAGCATGCTCATCTCCCGTAGATGTTGTCTTATTAAGATATCACCACAGCCTCACCCACCAGTGAGTTAGACGAACGATATGCGTTGTTGTTGAGTGGTGATGAATTGGTTTGTTGAGTGAGTGGTTGCTGTGTATCTAATGCGTCGTACCCATGTTTGTTTGGCGAGCGGAGAGCTTTTTAGTTACGCCAAGCGTTATGGACAGCGTGCGTAGATTGTTGCGTCAAGTGAGTCTGACGAATTTTTTTGTGTTGCTGCGTCAAGTGAGTCTGACGACTTTTGGTTGTGGATAGAGGGCGCCACACATCAGTTGTTTGAAGGTGAAGGTTCATCACGTCCGAGGTCATCATTGTGGGAGTTTTTGTGTTGGGTCAGGATAGAACCTGGGACCTTTTGATTAGAAGACCGATAACATAACCACAGGACAAAATCATGCTCATCTCCCGTAGATGTTATCTGTCTTATTAAGATATCACCACAATCCTATCTTCTGCTTCACAGTCTTCCAATAGGCTTAACTTTCTTTTTATAGTTATCTTTAAGATTATGGACATTCCTAAAAGGTAATACGAATGGTTTTTGTTTAACATGAAAAGTAGTAAAATAAGTGACTTTGTTTAGATGAATTGTTCACAAGAGCTATTTATGCTCTAAGTTTTTCTTGGAAAACACTTCTATCAGCTTTGGGTGGATCAGATTTTGGGCCATACATTTTTACTTAAAAAGAAACCATGGAGGTCCGTCCATCAGCTTGAACTTAGAAGATTGGGTACAGAAAATTAACGGGATGGCAAATCAGCTAGGTTTAGACCCCTTGGAATATACTTCCAATCTTGAACCTTTGACAGTTGACGAATCTCTTTATTTTTCTAACGAAAACACGCCATGCCTCATTCATTTTAATCCAGTGAAGAGCTGTCGTGGAATCCGTCGAGAAATACGTTGTCACACCATTTAGATTTAAACCCCTTTTCAAAAATTCAGCAAGTCTTGCTCCTATGACACAGGTCAATGGCTCTAGTCGAAGAATATAATGTAAGCATGTAAATCCTATTGGGTCAAATATTTGATTTGTCACAGAAAGTGACATACGTTTCTATTGATATTTTCAGTGTAGAGACATCACAAAATAAAACATTTTACATAAGTCCTAAAACAGAGGGTCTATGTTCTTCAGATAAAAATTTCTCTCTTGTGAACACCTAATCTTTAAGTTCAAATTTAGCTATCACCATCCATTCAGTTGAAGTTTTGATGAGTTCGAACAGTTCTTTTCCGGATTTAACTTTCTATACGAAAGGACTAGTTTAAGTTTATTGCAATATTATAACAGATGTTCCCATGTATTTATATAAATGATAATGGATAGCTGCTTCTAGTAAAAAGAGACTACAATTCAAATACCAATCTTGATTGCTGAAATACCTTAATAACAGTTTAGCTTTTATCCTTCCACCAAAGACATTTCAAGTGCTTACGGTCCTTTTTTGTTATAGATATTTGAAGAAAAGCTCTTTTGATATCCGAAATGAGTCCTATCTTATTTTGCCAAAATTTAAGAGGCGTAGTCAGAATCAGTTCTTTAATGTAGACCTTTCATCAAACACTCATATAAAGATAAATTCCCTCCCGATTTACACGAAGGGTCAAAAACTGGTCTCATTGGAGAAGTGTAATTGGGTTTATTTGAGCCTCTATGTGGAAGATAGTAACCAGGATCTTCAGTTAAGTTTTCTATAAAACTTTCGTCTTTCCATTCATTAAAAACTTCATAATGCTAGAATTGATCATTGTTGAAAAAATTTTTACTGGTGGACACAAGTCTTCTACCAGCAATATCTCTTTTTATTAGATAATTCTTCTACTTTCCTCATCCATGGGAATTTGACTTCATATCTTAAAACTGTATCAATTACTACTGTTTTGAAAAAATGATCAAAAGCTGCCCTTTCTGATTCCTTTGAAGTATTGGTTCCACAAGGGTCCATAATTCCAATAGCTTCAATATTATTACTTTGAATAGCTAGAATTGTTGAAATGATTTTATTTTTTGTAACTTCTGATTTGTTCACGATCACCAAGCTAAGTAATTTTTCCATGGCACCTAGTCGATTAGATAAAGGCAAAACATTTTCGGTATAGAATTGTCCAATATAACCTGCTCGAATCAAAAGTTCTATCTGTGGGGAACTACTTTCAACATCAGTAATATCGATTCCTTTTCCTGCAATAACAGCAGCCAGGGTCCCTTTTCAATACTTGGTATATGTATATGAATAACTGATCTAACACTTGCAAATCACAAGAATAGTCTTTTGACAAATAATTTACCGACAGCAATGATGCTTTCTTCTTGAATTAAGTCCCCTAAACAATACATGGGTTAAATGTTCAGTTTTTTTGAGTAGTTGCTCCCATCTGATCCACAGTAGATACGAGTACATAGGAACGTTTTAATACCGTGTCAAAGTTTGTTGTCAAACTTTTATTGCATATCACATCTGGGTCACCAAAATGTCACGTGCTTCTAATAATCTTACCCGAATTAATCAACTTCGAAAAGATATTTAATAGATACTCTTCTAGGTACTTACTCATAACTTATTTTTAAATAAACACACGTTGTTAACAACAGTATACAATCATTTTTTGATATTTTCTTTTCTGTTCTGTAGTCACAATCTCACATTGAAAAGAAACTTTTACAAAAAGGAATAAATAAAGGTGATGCTAGTTTACATGACAGTATCTTCGTATTAAATGCATATCACCATATGGAAGTTTCCAAAAATGTAGTTCACAATGAAGAATTGTTAAAAAGATTATATTTCAATTCGTTTTAATTATAAAATATTTATTTAAACATACCTCTGATCAGAAAAAAAAAAAGACGGTATCAGAATACAGAGAATCTAATACGAGGAATGGTTGCCAAGTCGAAAATCGCACCGGAATTAATAAACTCCGGTAAACTTGGGGGTCTGGGGTTTTTGGCCACGAGGAATCGATTGGCGCCGGTTTTGAAGCGCTACGGTCGAGCAGTTCGGAGTTACAGATAGGATATTTTCAAACTTTATTAGTTCGCCATAATGGCTACTTAAATTTTCAAGCCGTAACGTGCTGCCATCTATAGCCAATATGGCGAACTAATAAAGTTTTATGTTTATGCTGTTATAGATTTATAATATGTTTCTTATGTATGTATATATGTTTGGTTTTTCTAAATAAATTTGTCTAAAATATTGAACTTCAACACACTTCAATCTTTACCTTTACTTTAACTTTGTATAGAATAGTTCCCTTTCCAAACTCTTTGTTTAGAATAGTTAACAATGGTGCACTTTAACCGGTTATCTTTTCACCAATGGTTTCACAAATTTTCTTATGTCATGCATTGTTTTGATAAATCACAATTGAAAATTTAAATCTTCGAGTTAGCTTCGATACCTGTTTTCTCCGAGCGGAGCTCGATCACCCGCTGGTAAATATAAAATGCGAGAGAAGCGGGATTTTATGTATTCGAGTAAAACGCTGCCACTGGATGTTTACCTCCCGATATTAATCAGAATAAGTCATTGTTAATGTCATACTGGTCATGTAGCTAGGGCTATAATCATTTTTCTCTTTGCTCTGTAGGAAAGACATGTGTATTCAGTTCTTATACCTTGTTATTAGCAGGTCAAAAAATTGTACACGGAAGTCTTTTTACACTCATTCAAATGAACTCACAGTTCTACAAATGAATGAGTTATTAAAATCGTAAAAAATACTAGAACAATCTTCTTGCTACCTTGAGCACTACCAGCATTAATTTTTCTTGGTTTTCAGTTAGATCACAAAAAAGAATTGCCATTCCTACATAACAAAAATTTTATAGTTGAGTTAATTCATAAACTCTGCTAGGTTTACATATACTCCCTTCTTGAAAAATTACATTTATAGGCTGAACTTTGCAACCTACATTATATAACATTTAAAATTACAAAATCAAAATTAAAGGTTTAAATTTTAATGTTAACAAGTTTAATCGAAGGGGAATTTTTATGGTTCTTCTTGATCTACTTTTGGTTTGGTGCCGCATTTCAATAGAATCAATGTTCTCAGAAGGTTCAGTTGGTCTAGCCGCCTCCGAAACGACATTAGTTTTTCTATCTGTCTTCAAGGCATCAACATCAGTTTCGGCAGACACCTCCGAAGGCTTTTGGAATGTACCGATTCTTTTACCTTTGTAAGTCTTTAGTCAAGCAATTCTTATCTTTACAGGAAAAACTTCTACGATAATTTTAAGTGGCCAAAAGATGTGTTTGACATTGCCATGTCCAATAAGAACAACGTCACCAACACCAAAAACATCATTCCTTCTTATTCCTCTGTGAACCAAAAGAGCAATATACTCTTTGCCTGAGATTTTCAAATAATCTTCGCAGATATATTACATATTTTATCAAGGAAGATCTGTCAGCATTGTTAAGATCTGAAGTTTCACTGTTGTTGCAACCAGAAATAAACATGGTAGGTATCAATGGTACCAACTCATTTGGATTCTTTTGATGATAAGGAAGTTGTCGACTCACTATCACATATTATTGTGCTGAGTTTTTCATAGTCGGCGTTCAATTTACCTAGCACAATGCGCAGAAGTTCTTTAAGCATTCTTACGATGTGCTACCAAAATCCACAACGATGAGATATCAACAGATCAATGTGTTTCTTTTAATATTAATTGTTATCATGTGAGTACACGACATGGTTTTGGTTTGGAGGTGCGTTTGAAGAATAAAAATGCATGGGCAAGAATTTGGAGATTTACCGCTTTTGACACATCAATTTTTTACTTTAGCGTTATTAGAAAAAAAATTAAGGTTGACACATTTGGTAACATATCGTCAACAAAGAGTTACAACTTTTTAAATTATCGACCTTTCCTAGCAGTCAAAGAAAGTTTTGGAGCTCGAACGATTCTGAGATGAAAAAACCCTGTTATCTTCTAAATATCAACGCATGTGTAATCTAATACTCATGCGATTAATTCAAATCAGGTTAAATTGGTTTATTTTTTTATGGAAGAAATCCTAGCAAGAAAAATTTTGATATAACCTAAAACCATTGCTTTTCTAAGTGTTGGTGATTGGAAATATGAATCATGTAAGAACATGTTTTCCTGTCAGATTGATACCAAGTGACTTAAAAAAAAAATCGTTCTCGCATGATAATTTGAAATTTGAGATTTCAGATTTCCCTTTTTATAAAACTTTAATCATTGCCAGAGTGATCGAATATATTATTTATATAATATTTTTTATACCAAGTTATATGTAAAATACAATAAAGAAGTTAAAATACAAAAAAAGTATTCAGCTAAAATAAAAACAGTACTTTATTGTATACAGTACTCAGAATTTTTCTATACATTTACAACTGGAATTATTTCCTGTACCAAAAATTACTACTGTTAATTGCATAATAATCTTCATAAAAATAATCTCAGAGACTACCTGGCTATTTCAGAGGCTTCTTGTAAAGTGTCAGGAATTATGAGATTGTTCGTTTCAGGTAAAAGCAGAACAAGGAATCCAGCTGAGGCTGATAAAATTCCAAAGAACAGTTGTGGTACAACAGGATGAGTAGCCTTACCCTACAAAATAAGAAATTTACATTGATATGTAGCCTTTTAACCCTTTCTCAGCGAACAGTGCCTTTAAGAGATCAATTATTAGACGCTTACTCTGAGATAATAGCGCGTATAGGCGCTCAGGCAGAGTTACTCTTTCTAGAGGTATAGCGCCTTTTGGCAACGTTCATTTATGATAGACACATCCTACCCTGAAGTAGAGTTCTAAAATGTTTTTATAGGTTTCATTTCATTCTAGTGTGTTATGGTGTCACCTGCTCTAAATTTAATTTCATGGGTTAATTATATGCTTTATTTATAGCTTTGGCAAGTTAAAATAAACAGTAAAAAAATGAAAAAACCAAAACGATGATAAATTACCACCATAAATTTGTGGAGATATCACAATAATGGATTCAACAATATAAAGTACCATAATTTTTAATTGAAACTGCCCAGTAATATCTATTAAGTCGTTTGTTTTCTACTCCCTTGCTTAGTTTAGTTTAGTTATATATTTATGTCCCACTTTAAATTAACAATAGGGTTATTTGGGGATGGATCTCGTGATTTTGAGCCGCGGGCAGATGACGAGGACGAAACCCGAGCTCCTCTCTCCACGCACACCAGTTCGATAGCTGAGCAGTACACGCTTTTTCTGCGTAATTTTTTTCACATAATTAAATGTAACTATTGACAAATTTTGCCCCGATTATGGACAAATGGACGATGAATATGAGCTTCGATGGTATGAAATTGTCATTGGATTCTGTTTTTTAAAATTTAGTTTATATTATCGCCCCGCTTTTGAATTGGGCTATTTTGGGACGGACTTCGTAATTTTGAGAGGTGGCCAGATGACGAGGACGACACCTGAGCTGGCTCTCCGAACTCTCAAACCACACCAAAGGAAGGACGTTTGGGCTCAACGCTTTTAACTCTCACCAGACTCACTTACACGACTGTTCTTCGGTGGAATGGGGCCTCGAACCTGCAACCCTCCTGTTCCGAAGCCGAGAACTTACCACCAGGCTTGTCATGGGATTCTGATCTGTCTGAAATGTTTCGAAAAATTTGATACAGAGGTAAACTTCAAAATATATTTAGAGATACGCACTACTAAATAGCTCGGAATCTGACAGTTACATTTCAATTCAAGCTTCGTTTAACTAATTAATGGAGCTGTAAACATTATTAGAAACTAAGTAATCCATTACAGATCTTATTATACAAACTGATACAGATTATAGACCAGGTTCTTAATCAACCATTTAAATTCAGTTTAAACGATTCATAAAATTTCACAGATTTATTATAAAATGAAAATTGATTGAAAAAGTGTTTTAAGAGATCAAGTATGATAGATTTTCCTTCATCTGTATGATTTCCTCTCCGTAGTAAATCATATACATAAATACCAAGACCACACACTAACTGAGACTAAAATCAGCTGAAATTATTTCCTCAAATGTACGATACCCTACAGAACCACGTTCTCACAAAGGAAATCAAAACCAGATTTACCAGAAACCATCCGTCTAGGTCTGGAAATCATCCAGACCCAGACGGATGCTACAAATTTTTCATTCTACAATGTTTGTTTATATGTTAATATGAGTCAAATAGATGTTCACAATGTAATTTATCAACTTTTTGCCTTTCTAATTAATAATCTCATTTCTCTGTAAGTTCATCCCCTTGTCATAACTTGTTTTTATGTATTCGTGTTCCCTTCACAGGATTTGCAGCTAGAATGTATTTGTATCGGATCTGATACCGATGCGATTCCCACTCGAGATCTCTAGATGATTAGTATCTTTCTTTTAACATTTTCTTTTCTTGCTTTTCATTCTGTGCTCATCCAACTGGTTAGATAACTTAGTATTATAGACACCTGGGATGGCTTTATGTTATTTATGATTTCAATAGTTCGAGATTCGACTTGCAATGAATTTAAAGCAATCAATTCTGCAGCTATAAAGGGAAATCAAGATTTAATTTGCAATAATTTTTGCTGCTTCTAATAGAAATAAATATAACAACAAAAGGGTTGTCAAATGTCTCAATTTTGCCAAGTTTAGATTCACGTATTTGTTATCAGTTGATGCGTAAATACCTTTGGCCAAATGTGGCGACTTCTTGCCATAGTAATCCCTGAAAAGGGAAAAACTGACGTGTCTTTCCTATCCCATGCAGAATTCAGTCAGTCTGGAAAAAGGATATCACCGATTGAGTATATATGGACCGATTGATTCAACATACCAAAGAATTGGAGAGATTTTTAACCCCTTCTTGAGTTTATAGATTTCTTTGTATGCGTTTATAAATTATTTTCCCAAATTGTTTTATTTTGCAATATACAATCACCATGATCAGAATTTTTTTATTTATTAGATGCGATTGTTTCATTTAGTTGATAAGCACATTCTGCTCTTATATCTATTACCTCAAAAGTGCAGAAATTCATTAATCCGCAGATTAGCTAGATATTTTGCACATTAATTAGTGTGGTCCATTAAAGCTAGAATATTGTTCCATTTCTCGGTTACTAGACACTCGTTAATTTGCATATTCCATCTACTAAGCCCTTGTTACAGAAAATGCCTTATTTTCACTTTGACAACAGTAATGTTTCTGTACGCTCAAATTAATAGTTTATTTTTTGTTGTCTGTTAGACTGTTACCAAATGACAAATGAGTAGAATACAATATGTTCTTCAGCATGGAAAAAAGTTCTAATACTTTCTAGCTCATCTGATAGCAGCTCAGTGAATTTTACAAAACTTGTACGTATCCTGCTTTTGAATTATTCAATAATTTGAAGATATTGTTTCCTTTTTAGAAACTTTTATTCATTTTACATCTTCAATTACGGAGTCATACTTTCATTTAGTCAACGAAACACTATTTTATTTTGAATCTTGGCTAAAAATATTTGAGATAAAGCTTTCAGTCTTCAATACGGCTCTTACTTGCATACTTGTAGCTAAATTTTCTGCTTTAAAAATATCACAACGGAATTTCACATGCTAACATGGGAAAACGAATTTGAAATCCGAATTTGCAGTGGCTACTACCGTCAGCAGACGCAAATAATGAGGAATAAAAGCAATCGATTACCAGACTCCACCTAAATTAAACTAAAAGGGGAGGGGGAAGTAGAGAAAAGAGAATGAGAGAAACAAACTTGAACTTTAGCTGCTTCCGCATAGTTAATGTGCAGATTATCTAGTTAAAAAGTTTAAAAAAAATTCTAGATCCCGCATTTTAACGGTGAAATTCAATTAATCTTAAAATTATTTAGGTAAGCTGTGCATTTACGGCTTTCGAGCTTTAATGGTAGCATATCTATACTTACTAATTCTCTGACGAAAGGAGCGATGATGGAGCCGATTCGAGCACTCACTGAGGCCGAGCCCAGCCCTGCATTCCTCACCACCGTGGGGAATATTTCAGCGGTAAATACATAAATGATACCAAAAGCACAAGTTATGCAGAATTTTCCGAATAACGACAAAAGACTTCCTATCCACCATGGATCTAACAGAAATAAAGAAAAACAGAAAGTGAATCAAAACAGCTCTGCATTCCTCAGCATTGACGAATGGAGAGTAATTTTTAAAATAGTTTTTTATTCATCAAAACACAATAAAATCTTGGGTATCCGGCCTAAAGTGGGGGAAAGGCAGATTGGATAACAAAATGCTGGATAGGCCGAAGTTCTACGAACTCATTTCTTTCCCCACCATTATCAGAAGACAAAGTTTTCATAAAAGAATCACGTAACTAACTTTTTCTCACTTCTTATTGAGTACTGAGTCCTCCATTTCATCTCAAACCTCGTAGTATGAGAACGCAGACCTGTGAACCGTAGAAGCAGTTGCGTGTGTACGTGTCCAGTTACACACGCAAATAGAAGGCTCTTTACTGGTAGTTTATATATGTTTATATACTTCACTACACGTTTCTAGAATTTATTAGAGAAAAAGTAAATTAAAGAATATAAACTATTCATATTTTAACATAAATTCTGTAATACCTAAAAATGCAGGAAACACAACAAAAAACATTAAAGTATATCATAGACCTAATTCATAAGTAAGTTGCTTCAAAACTGATTTTATTTTTCAGTGATACATGAATGCACATATATGAAGAGGTAACCCTTAGATAAGAGTCAAAACATAATTTTTAGTTTATGAAGAAGTCCGCAATAGATGACTGTTTTTGCAACGCCTTGTCTTCATTTAATTACGATAAAAACTGTGTAGGATAGTACAGAAACCGGATACTCGGGACTATACTGTAATGATTTAAAGTAAAAAACTTTGTAACTCTACACTGCGCTTGAAATTTATTTAATTTTTGGTGTTATTCAAACACAAAAAAGAAAAACATCAAATAATAAAAATAGCGTATCAATCCCAATGTATATTAAAAAATTAGTGAGTAAACAAGAAAACAAGTTTGTGAGCCACCTCATACAATTTTTTTAAAGCTTCAATCCTTACAACAAAACAGTTTTGTCTATATATGCCGACATTTGGCCAATGCACAAGTATAATGCATTGGCCAAATATTGATAAATGAAATGCCATTTTAACGCAAATATAGTTTTAATAGACAAAATTTCTACTTTCAGTTTGAAAGATAAAATTTAAAATTTTCTCTAAGGAGTGTATTTTATACAGCATAGACTCATTTTATAATGCTATGACATTTTCTCTCTATAAATTCTTAATGGAAAACCGTCATCCTTAAACTTTTTCAAAGTTGGTGATTAAAAGTTGAAATATTTCGCAAAGCACACAATGAACACAGTTGGATGGTACTGTAAACCAGAAATACAGTGTAGTTATCTATTATATACATATCATTTCTCCCCCCATCCTGGGGGAGGGGGGGTCAGTTTCGGACACCATCCATTTACAGTAATCATTTTGTAAAAAAACCTTGGGATATGATTACATAAATTTGTTATAAATGTTGCATGTCCATAGATTTTTTCTTACATACATTCTAAGAAATTTAAATGGTTTAAAATATTAAAAGTACACAATTTTGTAATAGTGTTTGCATAAATTTTACATATATTATATAAAGATTCCAGTTTCATACAAATCTCAAGTAAGAATAACACTAAACTAGTGTGCAGAAGTAAATAATTATTGCATTTAAATTATTAAACTATAAGATTTTTATCAAAATATTAAAAAAAAATTCTTAAAATTGAAATTTTTAAATAATTTTTAATGAAATTGATGAAATTAGATGCACTATTTATTTACCACACGCGTATTTTGATGTTACATGTTTATACGATGAGGATGTTTCTTCAATTAAATTACACGTTTTGCGTTCACATAATAATGTTATTAAGCAATGCTGAATATGTTTTTATGAGTACTAATTACTTTTTACACTTTTTATGATATACACTTTCGCACTTAATATTTCTAGGATTTAGGTCGAATATGTTCATTTTCTTAAAATTGTACGGTTTAATAATTTAAAAATTCCCTATGACAAGAATCAATTTGAACAAAACAAATCCCATGAAAGAAGCTATATTTGATTGGATTGCCTTCTATATTGTTGAAAATAAACGAGATCCTCCTTTTCTACTAATTTTAGGGATCCACAAAGCATTTACTTGCTTAAAATAGTTGGGGAAACCGAAATAAACACCCACCTATCTCTTACCACTAATCGCAGGATGGATCACGCGAATTTCGTTTTATGTACAATTTAATTGAGTCAAGCTCTCATCAATAGCTATTGGCCCTCCAAATCTTCATTTAAAAATACTATTTAATTGCATCTTCTCAAAATGGAAATGCTATGTCAATTTTGAGTTTTTCCTCCCATATAAAAGCTTATGAATTCTAGAAACTTTCCTAATTGCTCAAGGGTTCTCAAATATTCCAGATATTCCTCTTAATTTAGCTTCTAAATTATAAATTTATATCCAAACACAAATAAATTTATTAAAATCTCATAACTTTAAAAGAACAATTCCTGTCTATATGTGTACAAAAATTTATTTCGCGCATGCTGGAAACAGCTAACGATTTCGATCAAATTTTATACCTAGATAAAGTTTTGTTTTTTAAGTTTGACTATATGGGTGACTTTGATGAAACAACCATGCTTTTACACAATTATATTTTTATAAAGTAATATAGAATTTATTTCTGTTCAGTATTCATAAAATTGTTTTTTTTTTTTTTAACTGAGCAGTCTGTAGAGTAAGAATCAAAACGATTCAACATTTCCCTTAAAAAGATGTTCAGCACAAACTATTTTTCATTGCAAGATTTAAGATTAATTGTCTAAGAATCTCCACGATATATATAAATCTTATTTAACAAACCATCTGGGATGGGATACATCAGCAGACAAGCTATTCCTGCTGCTCCAAGGCTAATGGCCAGAGGATTTCTTCTGCCTTTGGACTTGATCAAGTAATATGTCACCACGTATGCCGGCACTTCTACAAGACCATATGCAACGTAGTTCACGAAAGGATCACCAGCAAACTCATTCGTGTTGTATGTTATCCCATAGTACATGAAGGCTACCACGCACCTAAATTGGAAAAAATAGAGAAAAAAAGGCTCTTTAGTATTTTGTATTAGGAAGTTAAGATTACATACACACTATACAAGTACAGATAATATTTGTATTTAACAAATAATCTGTGAAGATAATATCGCAATTTTAGATTAGTTTTAAATAGTATTTAGGACCGAAGTACAGCAACTATTTGTAATAATTTTGGTGATGATGATGATGTCATGTCTGCGTTACGACGGAAAAGAGGGGATGAAGTGGCTTCTGAGGATAAAGATGTCTTAGCACCCGAAGGCAGAAGTTTGATTTCTCGCCTATATGAAAATGACTGAACAAGAAAAAAAAATCTAATTAAACAAGACAACTATATTAAATTTTAAACAATATTTCCAAGATTATTTCTTCTGCGGCAGCTATGTGCCGGGTACCAGCTAGTATTTTTATGAATACTATCATATTCTAATGTGAAAAAATATGAATTTGAAACGCAACGTCATAAATTGCAACATATATTAGTTTGGCATTGGCACACTTCATTAAAGGATTTAAAAAAATATTTTCTATTTTTATTCAATTTTTTTTATTGTACAGATCGAAACTTTTTTTTAATGTGGTGTCATTCTGATTAGTCAGTAGGTTAAGAGAAGCCATTTAACTTATAATAGCTATAAATAAATAATGATTTCACTATGTGACGAAAAATATCTATATGTTGGACGATATATAGCATTAATGAGGTTCCTTTAGCACCCAGCCCTAGTGGCGACCACATCGGCCATCTACTAATTTTAGATCTATTGTGAAGTCTTGAAATTCTTAAAAGTTAAAAAACTAAAGGGATAGGATATCAGTTTTTGATTGAGAAATTGCTAAGTAGTTTTTTTATTTCAAGACCAGATCAGATTTTGGATATTTGATGTGACAAACACTTTTAACACTTCCAACAAAGTTAAAACTATGCAAATTTAGTATAAAATGAATGATGAATAAATTTATTTCTGATGAAGATCTCACTTTTTAATGCCTCTTTTAACGTGTATCATTGAGGTCGATTTTTAGTTAAGAATAGAATCAAAACTGTACCTTAAGTAATGCTTCCAATTTAAAATGGATGCAAGAAATTTGCAATTTGTATTTAAACTAAATAAAGCTTGACATTTCAGACTGGATTTCATTCGTTGCATAAGTCTATCAATAAATAGATTATTAACTATATCGGATTAACACACACTATTTTCATAAATATATAATATATTTCAAATTTAATGCTTATATTCAGATTAAGAGTATAACTGAATATAGAAATGTCTAGCATTGAATTTTTTTGATTATAAACAATCCATTTAGGCTAAAATATTTTATAACAAGAAACTACTTTTATAGCTGAATATACTATATTTGATACATTTTTGTAAGTTACAAAAATTTAAAAATTGAAAGAATCTGTGTTAAAGAGTAACACTTCTAAAATGGGCTCTGTCCCCGATATCTGTATGTACCAACCAGATAGTGATTTCCCAGTATTATTATTAATGCCTGCGAAATATTTAATGCTAATGAAAACATTTTCCTGTAAGAGTATTTGATATCAAATGTCTCAAGCTATGTAATTTCCTTATAATTTCAAATGATAGCTTAGGTGAATAAAAGTAAATCTTACCACATATAAAATACTATAACCGTATTTCTCAGTAGCCCTGGTCTTAGTAACTGCAGAATATTGGCGTTCGGATCTTCCTTTTCTTTTGCCTATACAAAAATCGAATTTGATTTCAGCATTTTTGACTTAAAAATATCAGATGAACTAAAGAAATACAGGATTTGTATGATAATATATGAAAATACGTTTTTAAATTTTTCTTCAAAAGTTGAACCAAACATAAATGAACTCTTCCTCAGCATAAAATGATAACAGCACTGGAATAGCATTTAATACAATGTTGCAGGAATATATGAAACTTTGCTTTGAATGTTTTACTTTACCGACTCTTTGCTTTGAATTTTTTACTTTACTAACTCTTTGCTTTGAATGTTTTACAACAAATATGATAGAACTTTCATTTAATTTTACGGAAGATCTATACATCTGACTGAGGTAGCACCGATTCAAAGCCAAGTCTAAAATATTTTTCAGAGAATATTTTGCTTTGAATAAAATTGTTGCAGAAATTCAGGAAAGAGCACTATGGTGTCTGAAAATTACTGGATAAAATTGTAATCATTATTATGATGTCCACAAGCGCAATTTAGTAAAGAAAAATTATAAGCTATATTTTATTATTTTGGAGTAAGTTATAAGTTTATGATATTCCTTCAAAATCTATGACATACTTCATTTTTCAGACAATCAGCGAAATCTGTCATGGAAAATTTCTACATTTTTAGAAGGAATCGATTCACTAAAATTATATTCCAAAACAGCGATTTCTGCTGCGAACGAAATACGACACTGCCAAATACAAACAATACTTCACTAGCAGACGGGGCAATATCTTTGGGTCGCGGAAAATCTCCTAGCAATGTTTTTTTATTGGATGCAATTTTCGAGAAATATTTATATCATTATTTCATAGAAATTTATTTAGAATTGTTAATCATAACCAAAAGTGACATCAAACGTTTTGAAAAGACTTATGAAAAATTACACTCATTAGCTTCAAAGAGCCAAATGAACCTTTCGTTTGCAATTTGTAACGTGGCATTGAAAGAAAATTCCTTCCATCGTCTTAGATGACTCTAAAAAGTTGCTTTACTGAATTTTATTTCAGCACCGATTTCAGAAAAAAGTGCATTTTAGTGATAAAAATTAGGAATTTTAATACCATATATATTCTCGCAGAGAATTTAGTTTTTTTTTTAAATGTCAGATTACAGAGTTGGCATATTTACAGTATTGCTTCTATAATTGCATTAATTTGTATTATTCTGAAAAAGTCAGCGTACAAACTGTCAAAATAAGATTCGACATCGTCTATTCATTCTTCTTTCACAGTACACTTGTTTCGGTAACTTTCTTTTGATCATTTTGGAATATTTCTGAAATATGTTACAAAGCGAGAATACCAAACTACACAAAAAATAATTTGTAACATACTACATTGAATTTTACTAAGTATCTCCAAAGATTCGATTTCTTTACGTTCGATATGCAACTGACTCATTCGATATGCATGACGAGTCAAAAGCGACTATTAATATTAGGTTTCGTTATCCCGAAATAATAGAAGCATCATATTGGTTAGTGAATAAGTTCCTTAGCCATTTCAGTTTTTTCATAGACAGTTCAAACTGATTTATCCTAAATCAAGATTAAGATACGACGGATATAATAAAAGGCAGTGTCTGAGAGCAAACATACGACTGGAACGATAAAAATGCTTTGGTGACCGAGAATAGACAAACGACAGCAAAGGTTTAAATGTATCAATCAATAACTAAGCCAGTAACGCTCAGTATGTTTTATTTGTGAAGTTAATGTTGTTCCTTATTTACCTGTTTCTTTAACCCTGTTTAACTGCTCATGCGCGTATAGCCAGAAATAATGACAAATCCTGAAAACTTTTGAGTTTAACCAGCAAACTAAAGTAAAATCTGTTCACAACTGCATGAATGGTTATATAAAGACTGATGATGGATAAGATAAAGCAAATTGAACACAATTACTTAGTTTCATATTCAAAAATTTCCTGACTGGCTCTATAAATGTCATATCTTAGTATAAATGGCAAAGGCTAGATAAAAATCGATTTGCCTGAAATCAACTGTTTATTAAGACTCAAGATAAAATTTTTGAACACAAAAATAAATGATGTGATAAAAACAAATTCGAAAGTATTCAGATAAAACTTCTAGATTGGGTAAGTATGTACATTCAAAATTATACTTCATTTAATTAAATAAACCTACTAAGCATCATCAAGTGATGAAAGTTTACAAAGCAAATTAGATTACCTAATTTTTACCTTACTTGTCTTATCTATGGTATCTTGCAGAATTGGCCTTATAGTCTCAAAATGAATTCCATTACTTTGTGCAGATTTTGAAAGTATTTCCATCGCTGTAACTGTATTCCCACGAGTCAACAACCACCGAGGGGATTCCGGAAGCAACCTGAAAAATTTGTGCTTCGTTTGATTAAACAGCAATGAAAATTAAATACTTTATTCTTTTTGAAATGGTGAACAGATTATTTTAAAATCTTGATTCTGTTAAAAATATTCAGATATAAAAAAATCAATTAAGAAGAATAGAAAAATTTAGCATTAGGAAATTATATAAAAATGCGAGTATAAATTCTATTTTAAATGAATATGAAGACTGGACAAAGATTTTTTTTTGTTTAAAACACATTTTTGGGAATAAATTTGAGTATTCGGAACAAAAGCCATGATAAATATTAATATAAATTTTTTTAATTATTCATAAAATATGAATTTCAATAATAAATTTAGTGTTTCATAGTCAATATTTATAATGTTTAGTGTTTTAATGCATTATATAATCCAGGTCTGAAATGAGTAAAATGTATTAAATTTTGCATCGTTTTACAAATCCGTTACAAAACCATATAAAAAATAATTTTATAAAAAATATATCGTCTATAGTTTAACATTAATAATGTATTTAAGGGAGATTATCATTTTTTATAGTATCCAAAAAGAATCAAATATAATTGATATGGATTTGTGAAACATTTTTATAGATTTCAAATATTAATTTACATTATAAAAATTCAATCTAATAACTATCGTGTATAAAGGACTTCCTTAAAAACTGATAAATTGCTCTAAATCTGAGTAGTGGAACTAGGGATTTGTTGGGGATTCTTTTTTTTCCATCATGGTCTGGTATGGGTTTTAAGTCTATTTTATCTTGTTGATATAATCTTCAGATTTAATTTATATCATGATATTTATATCATTTATGTTACTTCTCACTGACTGCACCCAAATTTTCAGAAAATTAGACCAGGTTCGAATTGAAAAAAAATGAGTCCTTAAACACATATTGCCCTAATTCCTTGAACGTTGATTGTATTTTTTCTACAAAATATCTAATATTAGTCCTTTTAGTTTTAAAGAGAGTCAATTGTTCTAAATATTTTCATGCTTAAATTACTTTACTTTTTAAGCTAATATTTTCATTCTTCTATTTCCTGATAGATTTTACAAACTTCCTCCCTTTAGATTTGCGTCGGTTCAACATTAGAACTATAGCTTAAAGATATTTAAAATTCTCTCCTTCGCTAAGTAAATGCGCCTTGCGATGTAGTTGACGGAGAGTTTAGCCTGGGTCATCGGACTTAAACTATGCTATTTGGAAGAAGTAAAAATGGCTTGAAAGTTGATATTTTGCTTGGAAAAGCCCCAATAAATTAATTTATAAAGAATAATTTATTTCTGGTAAATGTAATGAAGCGTTTTTTAACTCATTGGTTTTTACAAGCCGGTGTAAAAATCCTCGAAAAGGAAGGATTAAAATTCTTTCTTTGGACATTCTTCTAATTTATATTGTTTATTTTTTACCATGGTTGTTTTATTCGTAAAGAAACCTTAGAAATTGCTTGCAACTACTCTATGAAACAATAGAGATCTTTAAATTGCCGGATAAATTCAAACTTTTCAAAGAACTCTTCTAAAGGAAATAATCATATTGGTTAAATTATACAGAAAATAGCATTGAAATAAGAAAAAAAAAAAAAAAAAACAGCAACAAGCTAAAGATCCCATTTCAATTAGTCCTTAGTGCTTTACTATTTTAGCCTACAATTATTTTGGTATTACGACTTTCATTAAGAAAAATGAGCTTTAAAAATGAATAGACATTTTTTTTGTACTTTATATTCCTGAAGTTAAACGAATGCTTTATTTAATTATGTTTAAGAAAATATGCAGTTCATAATTACCATAAAGCATTACTCAAGAGGTGAGTGAAAGATTTCTCTCTACTGTATTGCTCGATGTTGATGGTATATGGGATTATGGTTAGGAAGTGAATGTAGACCTTAGCCTTTCTTGGTGTGGCCGAGCTTTCTCATTGATCAGAGAGAGATGGCAGAAGCACTATACCGGTAATTAGTTACCTTGACTTAGTATTCAGATTAAATTTTTGCTTCGATTAATCTATTGCTCCTCTGGAGTTTCTGGGTTCCCAGATCCTGGGGATAGCAGCTTTGACTCATATCGGCATAAACCTGTTTTATGCTGTTCACACACATCCAAAATGCGTTTAAGGCTGATTAAAACTACAACTGGGACCTTCAGTCCTAGGGTATACCTGATGTGAACAGCCTGGGCAACAGCGCCTAGCTTCCTTTCCTTGGTCATTAATATGTTTGTGGGTAACGACCTTAAAAATGCTCGTAGTGATTATACTATTCTAGAAGGAGCACAAACTAGGCCTAGTTATGGTGAATACGTGCAACTTCTTACTTTATTACGACATCGGCTGTCAATTCCTTAGGGAATTGCTTAGCAAAGAATGATGATTATGATCCTAGGGATTTTAAGTGCTACATTGAAGTCGAATATATTATGAAAATGAGAATAAATTAAGCCAAAATGTTTGAGTTAGACCTTGGCACATTAGAACTGATCCCTTCTAATGGAATTGCAACTATTTGAGTTATAAAATTTTCGAGTAGCATGTCCTAAATTTCTTTTTTAAATATTGATTAATACCAATTTAATTTTAAATACTAGCACTGACTTTTAAAATAACATGTTTTTTCTGAAATAATCGATTGAATCTACGAAATCTATTCAATACATACTTATCAGTTAAGTGACTGAAAATATGATCAATTGATATTACCTGGGTATTAGGATAAGTGAAGAATTGATGTCGCATGTTTCACAGTTATGACGCCACTGATATGACCTTGGCAGTCGATCAAATAGGCTCCATTCTCACTCAGGGCAAATATAATTATGCTTCCCGACGAAAACATTGAAATTTGTTCTTGCTTTAAAGTATTAACTGAAGCGAATTCACCTTAAGCTATATGCTAACAAAATATATATCAAAGGGATATGTATTAGTCTACAAATAATATGTCTACAAGGTATCAAGGACAGAGGAATATGTCCTTCCTTACAACATTAATAGAGGCTAACAAAATTTCTTAAAGACAATTTCAGTTTCAAATGGACTTCATGCTCCAACGGCTGATATAAAAAAAGCAAACTTCAACACCGTTTCAATGATATAAAAAATATCGTCGTAGTATTTCAAATTAAGAAACCTATCAGAAATATTAAGCATTTCATTGGGTATCACTAACATATTACTCAATGTAAAATTGAGAAATATACTTATAGGCATTGGTTACAAGCTCTAAAATTAGTCCTCTTCATTATCATTTAAAAATTAACATCACATTTCTTTCCATCCCTCTTACAGCCCTGATTAAGCACCTTAAAATACTTTCTTTTCAGGGCTACAAAACAATATTTGTTGGTTAAATATTTTCAACATCATAAACGATGTTAATGCAGAAGATGCAATTTTGAAAGAATTTCCTGTAAAAATTTGACTCCCGCGATGAGTTTGAAGACTATAGATAAAGCATGATAAATGCTTTACAAGCCACAAGGACTTTGAGAAACAGCAAAGTTTCAGGTATAAGTATCGCTATTTATTTTTAATTAATTGAATGGTAATTCTTTTTCGAGCAAATCTACTTATTAAATATTAACAATATTTTATTGCTGAGAACTTACCACCATGATGAAATTAAAATAATGGACGGAATTGTTATTACAAGTTGTACACTGAACCAGTCTTTCTGCAACAAGACGATGCCAGGCAGAATCAAGTAGCCTAAGACCCAACCAGCATTAATTCCGATGCCATACAATGATCTATAATCAGGTCCTATAACTTCCATCACTATAGGAAAAAAAAAGATTCTTGTTTTTAAAAAAAAGGTTTATTCTATAGGTACATGATCAACTATACTCTGATTTTTGTCACTTCTCATTAACTTTATAGTCTTCGGTTTTTGTAATATAAAAGAATTTAGAAAAACTTAAAAACACGCAATAGAATTTTATTTGTTGCAATTATGCATTGTTTTTACTCCTTAAATTACAATTCACTTCATAGATAGTATGGAGTCTTGTAATTTCCTCTAAAACTTATCACCAAATGATAAAATGAAGAATAATATTAAATGATTGATGAAAATAAAGACTTCATTGAAACAATTGATGAGCTGATGATAACGTTAGGATACGGTAACTTATCAGATTAGATTGCATTATTACTCTTGAAAATATGCAAGTGTGTGAAATGTCAAAAATCCATCAAGATATGAAGGAAACAAAATTATAAAATACCATCATAAATATGAAACAAGTCAAGCTTTGTAAGAGTGTATAAAAAGCTATTTGATAAGCTTAAATGGTAAAAAAAAGATCAATTATTTAATTCTAATTTCAAAATAAATAAGTGAAATAATTAAACAGTTTTATGAGCGTCAGATATTGATTTAGTTTGTTTAGTTATATTAAAGTCCCTATACAATTATCCTAACCTATTGAAATAACTTTCTGCTTCATTTAAAAGTGTCTGGTTACTGCTTCATAATAGGATCAGTAAATTAAATGACTTTTCGAAGTCTAAGTTTTAGCGAAATCTGCTAAGCATTGTTTATTAGTGGGACACTTACGGAAAAAAGCCGTCTAAGAGACCGCGCTCAAAGAAATATTTTTAAGAGCATCTGCTGAAACCGGTTGAAAGATTATTAAAAGTCACAAAGCAGTAAGCTACAGGGTCAATCCGTTCAAATGAGCTAGAAATAGAATAAGGGTGACCGAAAGTCCATCGCTAGCGGTCTCACTGACCGTACGTCCCCAGGTAAGGGTTAATGTCTCGTTTAAAAGCCACACTGTTTGGGCTATATTGAGAAAACATTGATATGAATGCTCCATCTGAAATGAAAATCAATAACTTTAGTAGGAAAGAAAATTAAAATGTTTTACGATTTTAATTGCGACTTAATTTCTTATCAATATTTTCAATTATTATCCCACACTTATAAAAGTTTATTAACTTTAAGTATCTTACCCAAAACAAAAGCCGTATTGAATGCTCCTGCGGAACCAACGGCAACGAAGAACCTGGCGATAGCAAACATGAAAAACGACGTGGAAAAAGCGCATGCGATAGCCGATACCGTAGCAATAGCATTGCAGATAGTAATGACTAGCCTTCTGCCAAATCTGAAAACATAAAACATATTAAATTAATTGAAATTATTTTTAGAAGAATTCATATTCATATGTGTGCACAAATGACGAAATATTATAAATTACATTCCCCCCTAAAAAAATGGAATATTTCATTACAAAAGTGTTATCGCTTAAGAGAACGCAGAGTGTCAAATAAAATAAGCAACTAATATATCCATGTAAGGTAATTAAATTAATCAGTCATCTTACTTTGAATTTTAAAATTGTTTTCAAATTTAGATCATTTTTTTTATTCAAGTAAATGAGAAATATGACATTTTTCCATCTGGACACAGAAATTAATTGCTCCAAATCTTTATAGTTAATAATAAATCTAACTAAAAAAAAATAACAAATCTAACTAAAATAATATCTACAAAATTACTTTCTTTAATGTATTTTATAATCTTTTTATAAATAATAATTTTTTTTGCTTTAAATTTCTAATACGTTAATCATGCTATGGATTTTCTGTTTCTTAAATTGATTATTCAATTCGGTTAGCCATTTAATTTCCATTTCGTTCTTTAAGTGATCGTATCAATATTCATTACTAGATGGCGCCCCGCATTTGCCAAAAAATACGATTCAATTAATCAAGTAATTGAAATACTTAGGTACTCAAATTTCCTAAAGTCGTTAAAATATAGTGCTTTAATCTAGAATGCACAAATTGCAGCATAATCAAAATTTTACAATTTTCCTTAGTAAAATACCCGCTGAAATACTTTCTTCCTTTAATTTCTCTTTCCCTTATGAGAGTAAACAAAAATTAAATTTCATGCATTAATCACTTTCTAATCAGAACAAGAAATATATATTATCTATTACAAGCCTGATAGTTTGCTAAGTTTTTAAGTTAAAGATAACATAATTGCAATAAATGTACAATGTATATTCGAATGACATTAATTAACGATTTGTATTTCGGTGCTACCAGATGCAACAGCCAAAGGAGAATGACAAAAATTATTCTTAAAGTATGCGACAAAGATTGAGAAATTTTATTGAGACTGAAGATCTGAAGTCTTTTTAATAAGTAAATTTCCTCTGTTCTATGGCTTGAAATAAAATCTCTATTACCGGAATCGACATTTCTTTACCAGTGATTCAAACAATAAGATAAACGCCTCATTTAGAATCACTTATTGACAACTTTGATTGGATTTGTGATTTCTGAACGTAGAATTTTTTTTAATTTCGTTTTTTTGTGACATTGAATTGTACTTTTATTGGAAAAAAATACGATATATTGTTTGACAACGGATTTTAAAACCTTTTCATTTTTGCAGTTAGAGTGGGTTTAATTAGTCAAAATAAGGAAAGGAGAAGGATGTTTACATTAAAATAAATATTCTCGTATTACTAGAAGACTGAATTGAAATATTACGTCCAGAAACAACATGATATTTACATACACGTAAAAAAAGTATCTAATAGGGCGGTAATCAAGGTGAAAGAATTACGAAGAATTCCGGAAATGCCATCTTCCATCCGTGTCTCTCCCCTTAGTCAAATAGGATCGTCGAAAAGTGATCGTTTCAGAATACTGAAACGAACAGTAACAATTATATTTCTTTAAACTGTTGACCTGGCTTTCCAAAATAGGCTTGTAAGTTTGCACCCATTGATTTGGTATCTTGTCAGAGAGCGACAAAAGTTCAAATGCTGTTTTTTTTTTAAATATAAAAAAAATCTAAGTAAATAAAAATAAAAATCTAGTGATCAGAAGGGGAAAATCCAAATTTAAAATGGTTGTATATATAAAAGATTTGTAAAATGAACTATTGAACATTAAAATAGTTAAATTTGGTTAGAAAAAACTAACTTTGAAAAACATTTTTTTTAAAATTTTACCTTCTGTTTAAGAATTATACTGAAGTATATGTTATATCGTAGGAAATGACAAAAAAAAATGATTGATATCGGCATTTTTGAAGCTTTTTACTTCTTAAGAACATGGGGTTGTTGTTTTTGTGCTCTTATTTACCCGCTTGAATTCATGGTAAAAAAAGATCCGATTGTAAACACTTTATTGTACGATTTCAAAGGCCATCATAACATATTAAGGTTAGTTTAGTTTTTTTAGGAAAAGGAATATTTTGAGCAAAGTACAAATTAAAAGATAACTACATGAAACTTGCCTAAGCATATAAGCAGCACATAGAACTAAGCAATAATAAGAAAAACAGTATATTATATATTATATTATATAT
>JAPMOQ010065289.1:0-17199 GCA_026543055.1 Argiope trifasciata | reverse complement strand
AAAAAACATCGATAAGTTTTTTTAGCTGATTCAAAATAACATGCATTACAAAAATACTGCATAACGGTAAAAGATCATGCTAACATTAGCATGGAAATAAAAGAATCACTGCTAGTAAAAAAAAAATTGGAATACTTTCTCAGAAAGTAATGACTGCTTGTAGTCTTAACATCTTTTTCAGAATGATGTAATGATATAGGGTTAGTTTCATATTTTATTTTGCTGTATAATTTAGGGAAAATGGTAAGCATTTTTTACGTACATTAGAACTGCCCTGTTTGTTGGCATATTTATTGTAAGCCTGGTCAATATTGTAGAATGATTTCTTTACAATTTGCAATATCTCAATTAAAAGTTATTTTAGAAACATATGAATTAATGTGAAAAGTTTAAACTTTGCGATTTAGACTTAATTGTTTTGATTTGCATGCAGCCCATATTTTTTTATAACTAGATGTTGGCAAGTGGTATTTTGAAAACTTATTAGATTAAAAAGACATCTTTAGTATTTTTCACAGGAAAATCGGGAAAGTAGATTTCGAATTGAAAGTATGTTGAAAAAGATAGCCATGTAAACCTATTATAGGATGCCGTATGAAAGCATTTACAATATGCGTACTATATTGTATTATACAATTCAAAATATAACTACGTGTTCAAGCGAAATACACATTTACATTTGCTTTTCTATTACGAAGTCAAGTGAATCTACTCCATTGCCACTTCTGGTGCAATTCTTGACAAATCCCTAATTTCAGATATTTGTTTAAGTACAAAGAAAAATGAAAGAAAACAGAAGGCATTCCAATTCAAAATTACACTTTATTGAATTAAATGAATCCTGCATTTACATTTTTAGCACTAGTGAGAATAATTTGAAAATAAAATGTTGCTTAAAAATTTATAATTTGCAAGAATTAAAGTTTGAGGTTCTCCATTTATTTTCTAATACACTTTTAACTTTGTCGTATAATTTATTATAAGAATGGAATTTGTCTCTGGCATTTTTTTGCATATTTTGGAAAATTGATCCAAGCTGTAAATGTTACATGTACTGAGAGTTATCGCACGAAAAATAATGAACTCCTCCGTAGCAAAGTTAGGAAAACCGAATATAAATTTTGGAGACTACTTTTGGACGATTGAAATAAAAAAAATTAGCATAAAACTACATCTTTAACAAGAGATAAGACATTTTATATAAAATGCTGTGTGTTTTGAGTTATCGTGTTTATATGCATACGAAAGTACTGACGGAAAGACAATGAAAGCCTTAACGGATTTGGTATAGATTTCAATCCAAATTTCTGTTTTAAATACATGTAATAATTGTGTTCGTCTGTCCTAAGACAGCCAAAGAAATTTCTTTTGAATGATTTTTTGTTCAAAATTTGATAGATATCTGCAAAGACCCATATAAAAATTTAAAGAATCATAATTTTTATTTTAAGAATTTTTATTTAAAAATTTAAAGAATTTGCAAAGATCTATAGTGGAAACATAAATCAAATTTTACCTATCTGAAGGAATTCCTGAGTTAATGTGTTCAGAGGTGGCACAGCATAATTCCGAAAGTATATATTTTTGGTTAGAGAATTGTAAAGCTTAAATATTAAAAAAAATCTTAAGTTAGAAGTTTTTGACAATTACATTATGTGTACTTCATATACGATAAAGTAAAAGAATTTAAAAACTTTAGTAAACAATTTTTACAAGATTACATTAATAAAACTATTTTAAGAGAATTCAAAGGTACATTTTCTTCACCATGGTTTATTAACGGGGGTTTCATCATTTAGGAATTTAATATTTCTCTCAACAGTTTTGAAAATATTTTTTTCTTGTTAAAATTTGTAAAATCCACATAATTTATTAAATATTTTATCATAAAACAATCTACATTTCAACTGATTTTATTTAGTATTTGTCACAAATCTGCAATTTTGTGTGTATAGACCATTGTGTATTAATCAGTCGTATTTAAATTTTCTGATATAAGTATGTTGTAAAGAAAAAAGTTCATTCACATTAAGGAGTTTGATTTTTCTTTATAAAATTAGCACATAAGAAATCAAACACATTTTTTAGAATTTTGAAACTTAAAATCCCTTTTTTTTTTTTTTTTTTTTTTTTTTTGTAAACAAGAAATGGAAAATCTAATGTACAGAAATTTGTTGTCAATAAAAACTTTTGATGTGTTTTGTGGAAGATTACTAATTAAAAAGTTAAAATACTAGAGTTGTAGCTGTGGCATAATAATCATTATCTGCTTCTAACATTTCAGTGAAATCACGTAGTATGCAAAGGAAGTGACGAGAAGTGCTTTTTGCTCCTTTTTTAGAATTTCTTCCTGTTTGTGTGTTTTAGTTATGTTAAATGTTAGTTAATATTTAAAATAGTAATTTTAACTATTGTTAAGTTAGCTAAATTTTAATTTTATTGTTTATCTAACTTAACTATTAATTTTTGTTAAAAGTTAACTAAATATTAATGTTAAATAGTTAACTTTTAGTTAACTTATTTCTTTTACTGAATTTACCGGTTGTGATTGAGGGATAGGTTTAATCCTGATAGACTATCAACACTGTAGAATAATGGAAACTCAAACTGAATACTCTACGAGTTTCCTTCCAAATGCATATAATATTTTATTTCCTTGTACATTTATCTTTTAAGAAAGTCCTTTGGAATAAGCGAAACTGTTTACTTTGAATCAATGAATATTTCGCAGTTAACAAGCTATTTTTTCCCTCCTAAAAGTCTATTTAGTAGTTCCACCCATTCCCCCCTTTTAGCTTGATTCGAAAATAAAGTCGATTTATATTCTAATCAAGCTATTATATATAGGTTTTACGGAACGCCAGAGAAAATTCAAGAAAACAATAAACATTTTGTTGTCCACGCCAAAATATATATCTACGATGAATTAATCAGTAAGTGTGTTCAAACGAAATGATTTAAAGGATATCCATATTACTCACTTCTCCAAGAACAGTGGACTTGTATATAGAATCATCGTATTCCCATGAATCACAGGCAACTATTTCGTTTTTCCTTGTAACGTTGAACGAATTTCTCGCCACTTTTGAGATGTTCCAGTGTTTATACCTGTCAAAAGAAAAAAGTTGCGAAAAATTCCATCATTTTACACATTATTATTGCACCATATAGAACAAATCTTGAATCTTTAAACTATATATTGTGAAAATTTTGTTATCACAAGCAACAGAATTTTCATTAAGTAATTTTTAATTACCACAAGATAAAATTAATTTCGTTCAACATGTTTAATTATTTTAATAATCCTTTAGCGCACATAAATATGTTTGCTACTTCAAATTGAATGATTGGAATGGAACGATGTATAAAAACTGAAATGATGTTAAAGACTAATATACTAACTGCCGTTTCGGTCCATAATTTTTTTCCTACTGCTCCACAACCTTAAAAATTAAAATATTTATAAAAATTTAAAATAAAATCGAGTTCCTAAAAAATCCAAATATTTAGAAATGTTAAAATGCGAATAATAAAAACACGCATTATTTCCGTAAAGTAAGATGAACTAAAATGCTCTTTTAATGTTTGTATAGGATTATAAAAACCAATAATTTTAACAATCTAAAAAGATTAATATGCCGATACTAACTGCCAAATATTCGATTTCGAAATTCGGACACACTACCTTTAAAGGAGCCTTTCTTTACCATTTAGTGGTTACAGATAGGGAAAAGTGAAGGATATAATTTAATTTGATAGAGGCTAATCATATGTGCTGGCTTTGACAGCGAGCGTCCCATTTTAAAATAATCACTTCCAAACTAAAATCTCTTGCGTTATCCTTTTATATGGATTGAAAAAGCATTACACATGAAGGATGGATTACAATTAAGGTGAATTATAGGGAATTTTAATTCAAAATGCATGAACATTTTGTATTGCATTTAATTCAAAGATAGAATCCGTATTTCAAAGAAATTACATATGAAATTAAATAAAAATTCAAACCAATTCAACACAGATTCTTTGTACTTTTTTTTTGCTTTTTTAAAATAGTTTATAGTAAAAACATGATTTGACCATGTTATGAAAAACTGGTAGAAAATCGAGCCAATGCTGCTATATTTATTAAAGTTTTAATGTGAAACACGCTACGATCGAAATGCCATGAAAATGAATAAATGCTTCCGTAAAGAACGCTCGAATATTCTAACGAATAAAAGGACAGTATTGTTATATTCCAACTAATGAAAAGATTCTAAGCAAATATGCTGTTATAAGCGGTGAATATATGTTTAATATACTAAGATTCATATTTAGAAATCAAAATGCTTAACGCATGATTAAGTAAGAAATGATTTATATAGAAATTCAAAGTAAGTTAAGTAAACAAAATCAATATTAAAGCTATCTGAGAAATATACCTAAAAATATTCCCTCACATTGCAACTTTTGTTCTAATTGTTCGATTCCAACTAATAGTCCATTTTAATGTTTTTTATATTATTCGTTTAAGAAAAAACAAATTTACTAGGAAATTAAATTTTTGGTACAAATTTTGGAAAATATAATTGCAATTTCCTCCGATCAACAGCATTTGAATTATTTCATAAAAATATTTATTCTAAACCTCATTTAGGGGCATATGATACGAAAGATGGCTGGAAATTCTTTTCTGGACACCTTCATTCTGTAAATAATGTGCGAACTTTAAAGTTTCTTTGACTGCTTTCCCAGATCTAATTATTTGTTTCTGCTCTGTTTGGCAGATAGCATTTTCCTATTCCAATATTGGCTTAATCTTAAAGAAAGTTACTGAAATTTACTATCAATGCAATAGTTCGCAGAAAGAGAAAAAAAAGGAAAGGACAATCCTTATTATTGCACATTACTCTTTATGGCAATCAGTTTTTCTAAAATGCGTGCACATATACGTATTTTAGCCCCTTGAATGCACATTTATGTGAAATGACTTTTGTATTTGAAGCGCATTTATTTTTTGAAGGTAGAAATGTTGATATTTTTATTTAAAATACATTTATTTCTTGTTATTCAGAATATGTACTGTCATATGATACTGAAATATCGTAAGCTAATTAGAATTTAAAAAAGAAAAAAAAAAAAAAAACGGAAACAAATGTGGAATGCTCTGGTACTTCAAGTGTACCATAAGGTTATTAATAACAAATAATCGACTGATAAATTGGGTTTTTAAGTACTTAAATAACCGAATATGCAATCGTAAAATCAATTTAACTGTTAAAATCAGTTATGTAGATTTTACTTATAGAAAGTGAGCACACACTATTTTCAAATTCATTCCATATATTGCTTTTGCGCTCATGTGTTTCTGTCTTCGAATATTTATAAGAATTTGGTTCAGTACAAGTATTTTTAGAAAAAAGTGACTTATACCAATTAATATTACAATTATTTACTCACAAAGAATATAACAATAATCGTGTATTCTAAAAGATTTACAGGAGCTATTGAGCATTTTATATATATTTTCAAAAAATTAGAACACTAGTGAACATTAAAAAATAAACATATTTGATTCGATGCTTGATTTTCTTTATTATGAGAGAGAGAGAGAGAGAGAGAGAGAGAGAGAGAGAGATAATCCCTTTCCGATTTGGTATAGATGTAGAAAGAAAAATTACACAGCAATTGATTTGGAAGAAGCAAACAAATGAGAAAATACGAAATCCTATAGCATAACCGGATGATAAAGATTAAGAATATCTGGAATACAATAAAATGGGGGATTGTATTAAATAATACACTCCTCATAATAATTTATACGGTTTATAAAAATAAGGTTAAATAGTATGAACACGAGAGTATAATCGAGTTATTCTTTTTTTAAGTTTGTTATTTATGGAATCAATGGATAGTTAGGATTATTGGCGAAATAGCCAAATTTGGCTATGCTGCGCCAAATATATGTTGAATGTATAAATACATGTTAAAAGTGCTACTTAAAATTATTTAAAACCGAATTTGCAATGAGATATATTCTCAATGTAGTAGTAAAAATTAACAAGTTTGAAGAAAAGCACAAAGAGTAAAATCAAAAATTACTAGATTAAAAACTAATGTAAAATTATTAAGTAAAAGACAAAAGATTTCACGGTTTAAGAATAGAACAAATAAAACACTTTTAATTTTAATTTTGTGGATATAAAGGCATATGAATAGCCGGTTAACATTCCAGGCAAACGTTTCTTTCCTTTTGAAAGAATATTAGCTCCAAGCTTGATATTTGAAGATTCGAGATTGATTCCCGATTTTTTCGAGAACGGTTTTTTCAGCTTTTATTTCTTTCTATAGAATCATTAACCCCCACGTGTTGGAAACTATGATTGAAAAAATAGACAATGTTATTATAATATTGTATTTCTTAGTATTGCAATTCGATTCCTGTGTCTAAAATAACATGTTTAAAAAGAAATTAATAACACACCAGGAGCTCCCAGGAAAAAGAAATTCGCCCATCTGATCAAACTGTAAAGTAATGATTTAAAGAATAAGAAATATTGGAAGTTGATTATGATATTAGCAATTAAAATCGCCCATGAAGAAAAAAGCGAACAATAAAATGACGAAAATTCTTACGTATATTCAGAAGAGAAAGACGACATGATTGAGACGGAAAATTATTTATAAGGATAAGTAAAATATAAATTTAACTTGTCCAAGTTCACGTTTCCTGTAGACAAAGCACAACATTAGTTTGAAGCTGCTCAGAATTCGCCCTAATTTTAAATGGCTGCATCTGACTGAAAATGAAGCCTTTACTTCAGTTTTTGGACTCGCAGTACTTTTATTATTGTAAAATATGCAAAACCTAAATTTACTGTTATTAGGCAAAATATAGACATCAAGAATATAGACAATCACATTTGTTTGATTTGGATATAGAGGAGTTAAGCGGCCTTATAAATCTGCTTTATATTGATGTTTTTCATATTTGAATAATACATGAAAAGAATGAAGAAATATTCTTAAAATATTGTTTTAAAATACTGTATTCTTTATTTTTGTTTGTTGAATTCTAACAGTTATTAACATTAGCGTAAATTCCCAATACCTTAACGAAATAATTGTTCTTTAAAAGATTGTTTAGGGTTTTTCTTATAACATATTTTCAACATTTAATATTTTTGGTAACTGCATGATTTTCCAAAAGGCACTATATTTCCAAAATAAATTTCAATGTCTATTTACAAAAGACAAAATAAATAAATAATAATAAAGTCTTTTTGCTCCTATGTCTTTGATCACATGTAGAAATTCACGTCTCCCACTACGTGCTAGTAATAAACCTATTTAACCCTCTGCATTAACATCTCGCTATTTCCAGGGGGACAACTCAAATGTAACAAAGTCTGTTCATTCCGCGATATACGCTGGTATGTGTTTTTCTTCCTTCATTGAAGAACTCATCCCGTTTTTCTCCGTTTAACCGTTGAAATAAATTATATACAGTATTAGATGTTTAGTTTATGTTTTGGACAACAGCTGTTGTCGCAATTTAGTGGACAACTAAATTGCGGCATTTAAAGGCAGGTGTAATATCACCTACTTAATACTACCGCTGAAACTTTACTTTTAGCTCCTTTTTTCTTATAGAAATGCCTGCTAGAAAGCTTTCAGTGATTGACAAGTGTATTTTCTTGAGGACTTATCACATTCTAAAAGCGTTTTTAGTTTTGATAGCGATAATAACGATAATTTTGATAGCTCCTCAGATATTACTTTGATCCAAAATTCAATAAACTTGCAAAGCTTTCGTCAGTGGTGCAAAATTGATATGAAGAATATTTCTCCCCCTCCTCAAATTTTATACATTTTACTTTATATTATGCAATAAATAGAAATTAACTAATTCTACAGAAATTTATTTGAAAAAGTTTCCTGATGATAACATCTGAAATTGGTTTTTCTATTAACTTAGTTTCTCATGATAAGAATCTACACAAAAAATCTTTTCTAGAGAGAAAAAAATACAGTTTTTCAAGTATCCAATATATATATATATATATAGCCTTAATATATGCAAAAAAAAATCGATTTCGGTCAACAAACTGGGCAGTCAGAATGTTAAGTGAACAATGGCTCAACACGCAAGTCTCACCTTGAGCACTGCTTGTCATTAGGAGGCAAGGCAATTTCCTTCCATTCCTCTACAGTCAGATTGGAATTTGGAGGTCGGGCACACCAGTAATCCAAATTAGGAGCAAAGAAAGTCATAGCAAGATTGTGACATGCAAAAGGAATGAAAATTCCGATGCACACCAGCAGGATCTTCCTCTGCCAGGGACCTTCCCCTCTCACCAGGTTCATGAGATCTTCCTTTCCCTGGGCTGATCCCGGAGCAGGATTGCATTTTTCTATCGCCATTCCTGTTAGAATGCAAATGAATATGTTAGCACAAAAAGCAAAATGGCATAAAAATGGGGATAATTTTCTATCACAAACTACCTTTTTGAATCATCTGAATGTCTATGGTAGCTGAACAAATCGATCAATGGTTATTCAATTTATAATTCACCATTTCTAAACGTCCTCTAAAGAAATGCTGTCCGATCTTAAAATTGAAAAATCCTAATTTCAGTTGCTCAGTTTTAGCATTTTAGCGAAGCTATTAAATATATTACATTTCATTTAGTGTTAAGAATTACGTTTCCACGAATGTTCTAAACAAGAATTTTTCATAACTAACGACGCGTAAATAGTTGGCTCAGTTCCCAAATAACGCTAGCGAGTCGATCAATATTTGTTTAAAAATAGATTTGGTTTCCTCTTATAGGAATGGGCAATGGCTGCATGCGATATTATGGAAAAATGTTAGAAATTCTGTTTCACAATAAAATTCGGACGATAATTTAATTTGTAATTAACCGAAAACAGGCAATCTACATCCGACTAATAATGAAATATATTTTAGGCCTGTGAAAAATGAAATATTTCCTTTGTTTCAATTTTATAGAGACAAAGACGCGCTAGCCTAAGCAAAAAACGACGCATGCGCAAAGGAACTAAACTCCACAGGATAAAGGAAAGATGTATTCCAAAATTCTTTATAATGTTTAACCCTTTGCATTTAAAAAATAATTTGATGCATAATTATTCACTTAATATATGGACCTTTTATTACATCAAAAAATAAACACATACATTTGTTTTAAGTTGATTTTCCTTGAAAAAATGAATCTAGATCTTTCCATTATATAAGGTATTTTTAATAATTAAAGTTAAAAATAAAATGTAAAAATGTTACCCTGTCTTAAAGGGTGAATGACAGGCCCATACGAGTGCAAAGGGTTAATAGTGCAGAGTAATTAGTGGTTAATTTTACAGTATTAACGCAAGGCTCTAAATTTTTTGAAATGATCACCTACCCTTATCTAAGATCAGATTAACATTTTTCTTATTGGAATAATGGATCTCTAAAGGGCATTACTGCAAAGAGCTCCAAAATGATGTTTTTATTCCCTTCTTCGTTCAATGGTTTAAAAAGAGAGGTATAGGCAGTTTTAGTGTAGTAATATTAAAGTCTCATTTTAAAGAAACAATAGGGCTATTTTGGGATTATCTCTTAATTTTTAACCCCAATCAAACGACGAGGATGACACATGAGCTGTCACCCCTTTCCAAACTTCCACACCGAACCAACGGGAAGGCATTTCACCTCGACGGATTTAATGAGTACCAGACCCGCTTACGCGACGGTTTTTTGGAATCGGGTATCGAAACAGAAATTCTCCAGTTCCGAAACTGATTTATCACCAGGCAATCAAAGCCCTCATTGGTAGAGGCACAACATGTGCTTGGACACCATTGGTAGAAGATGCAAAAGTAAACTCAAGTGCTAATAGTATATAACTTTCTCGCCTATGAAGTAAACAAAAAATATCGTAATGATAAAAAAAAAACATTCGATTTTAGAGTGTGCGTGATAATTTTTCACACTTCAGATACCCCTGATAAAAAAAAATCGTTTTTCAGGGTTATGACATTGGGTCTATGTGTGAAAGTCATTAATAAAAACCAATGACAATTAAGTGGATAAAAGTTGGTGTGCAACCAAAACACGGAAATTGTTAATTTAAAAAAAAATTTGAACGAAACTATCTAAATGTAGTCTATGACTTTCCACTCGTTTGTAAGTGGATATCATTCCAAAAGAAGAGGGGTAACTATTGAAAATGTTTTAATATAACGGCTTATAAATCTGAATAGAACTTAATTCATCAGAGTTTTGAAGGATTTTAGGTATAGGAACGTTATTCAACGCAATAAGAAGCAAGGCATGTGGTAATGTCTTTAAAATTCTAGATCTTTATATAAAATGTAACGATCGCAAATTTCAAGTCAACATGCGAGAACATTACTATTTTTTATTTGTCTTAATTTAAGTCATTAACCACTTAAGATCGATTTGAAATGATCACGAAACTTCTCTATAGGTCTATCCCTTTATGTATATAATTTTTTTTTTTAATTTCAATTTTTCTTGCTGACAAACTAAAGTTTTGTAGTTCGACTGATTTTGAGATGGGAAAAAAATTTGTGGTCTCATAGCCTCGTGATTGTTTCAAGTCGGTTTAAACTGGTTAATGACTTAAATTAAGACAATTCATATTAATTCAGAGAAAAAATTATTTGTAAATCAAGTTGTAACTTTAGTTGGCGATAAATCGTTACATGTGACAGCATTTTGCATTACTTTACTGATAACCCTAAAAGTGAAAAACTAATTCCCCAAAAGCGATAATTCGCCAATTTTTTGCCAACGCATTTTGAGACTTCAACAATTTGTTGCTTGCACATTCTGAGGCTTCAAAAACCCAAATCAAAATATGTTATCACATGAGAGTGAAATTGTCTCTTACCTTATGTTGTCTTTGAAACGAATGTATTCCGTTTTCCTATAAACACACTAATAGAAAGTACTAAGCCCATTTTATTGCATTACTCATTACACACATAAAAACACAACAGATGAGAGCATACTAAGCCTCATTTTAACTCTAAATCCTAATATACTAAAAATTAAGAGTAAACCAAGTCTAGTTGGATACACATCTCCAATGTCCAACCTTGCTAGTGATGAATTTAACCTGCATAAAAAATTCAGGCTAACTTATTATGCATAATGTATTAAACTGATTTTTTTTATATCATTAATTCAAAATATGCAAAATAAATAAATCCTATATTAAGCATCTTAAATAGTAAAGAAGTATTGATTTACATAAAAATACATTGGCGAATGAAATAGATATGCTTTAGAAACCCATATTTTGCAGAGAAAATGTTGATTTAAATTTTTCGCTTCAATGAATTCTCTGTTGATTTGAAACTGTTTGCAAACTATCTGTCTTTTTTGATAAAGATTCCTAGATTGTATACTTTGATTTAATTCAATTTTGGTAACTATTCATATACTGGTATAATGTTGAAGCTATGCTCCACAGTGGTGATTATTATTAGATTGGTATGCTGTTTTCATATTTATAAAGAGGATATTGGAAATATGGAGATGGTGCATTATTAATTGACTCAGTGCGTACGGGTAATAAAATTTAAACGGGCTGAACGTTGTGGCTGGGTTACGAAATACCACATTTTCAAGTTTTCTTTCGGCTAAATCGATGCGTAACAAATTAGTAGCAACTATTTAGTATTAAGGATAGCAAAGAAATCTTAACGACATACTTATCAGACATCACGTTTTGGGGCAAACGTATATTCTAAAAACATAACTATTTTTTATGAAGCAATAACAGACGGAACACGAAACAAGAGAATACTCGCGTGAGTGGTCCGTACCAGATGGGACGCGAAACACGAGAAATTTTGTGAGTTGACTTAATGTCTTAAAACAATATACCGCTGCAATTCTCATCGATCACCATTGTACAAGCGAATATACTTTACCAAATATCACACTCCAAAAGAATATGAAAGTTTGTGAAATAAATAACAAAATGTAATAATACATAACGCGAGTATAAAATATGTAGTAATAAATACTTTAGGTAAATATAATACCAAAAGCCAATTAAAAAATGTGCCAAGCGTGTTTTTATAGTTTTCAAATATTGCAGGCCTTGGGAGCACACTGAATGCGCAGATGCATATGCATTGTGTTAAGTGTATATTTTTCTCTATTGTTAATGAAGAGCTGTATAGAAATTGGTTACTAATACATGACCAATAAAGCTTCAAAACTTTATTAGGTATTTTTTTACGATGAAATAATAGTTATGCTGTTTTCTAGTAAAGCTTTTTGCTATATCATATATTAATCAGAATTTCTATTTAATGCAAAGAAGCATTGGAATTTATTGCTCATAGTTGTAATAAATGTGTCAATAAATGACAAAAAATCCCTTAAATTAGTTTAAAAATAAGTTTTTAAAAGTTTTTCAATTCAGAATTGGAAAGCAATTCTACTGTATTAACATCTATCTTTCAACACCCCAATCAATAATTTTTAAAATTGTTTTGAACTATCACTAAAAATTTGCATCATTTATACAATTGGCTACAAAACTTTAACAATTTATCTTAAAAAAATTATACCATCCAATTAAAAATGAAAATTTAAATTTCATTATTTTTATTGAATACCAATTTGACCACCCCTCTTTTTTTCGTAAAATTAAACTTGGCTTACAATAACTTGCCCCAAATAAAAAAAGTATTAATTCAAATATTCTAATTAAGAAAAGGCAGATCTAGAAATAAATATAGAAAATTAGTATTCTTTAAACTAGAGTTTAGAGTAAGTCTACGAACTTCAAAATTGAGATTTTTTATAGATTACAGAATTTTAAAACTTACTTTTTGGAGATTAAGAGGAATCATTATGAACGTTCTTCATACAATCATATAAAAAGGTATTAGGACACTTGATGTGAATAACTGTAAAGCTATTTATAAAACTATTTATCAAATTAAAATCAACACAAAGTGAATCAAGAATTATTTTAACATTTAGTGAACAGTGTTGGAGGATATTTTTAATTGATATTTTGGAATTATAATTTGATATAGCTTTTCAAATGTAATTCAAAAGCACGTACCAGTAAAAAAAGTATTAGGACACTTTAAATGAGAATATCTAAAACATAAATAAAATTGAATTTACTACTACAGTTTTAAGACAACAATTTTTAACTTAATTTCAACAAATACGATTACTTATTTGAAAAAAGTGGAGAAGAAAGGATATAGTAGTTGATTTGCAATATCTTGTTATAAATCTTAAGAAAAATGGAAAAAAATCATTTCGTTCTATAAGATATATCTTGATATTGTGCAAGTCTACTATTTTTAACATTATTCATGGTTCAAATAAATAACAGTTGAAAAATAGCAAATATCAGGGCTTCCAAAGATACATAATAACCGTGAAGAGAGATGGGTTGTGAAACAAGTTCACTTTAATCCAAAAACTTGGGGAGTAAAATAGATTCTGTAATACAACAGTAAGTTTGTAATATCCGCAAATCCTGAAATCCAAAAACTTTCAAATTTTTGTGTATATTTTTCGGAACAATAAACCTCTCTATCAGGTGAATAATTTTGCATCGAATCACTTTCTCGAGGGCAAAGGGTTAATATATAATTAGGTATCGGTTTTCACAAATGTATTAATGATGATGAGACTTAAAATTAGTTTTGAACATTTGATTTTAAACAATAGGAAAATATTTATTAAAAAGTAGCTAATACTTTTGCATAATATATTGTATTACAAAAAAATCTTCAGTATTTCTTAAATGATTTTAAAACTATAAACAATTTTAAAAAATTGCCAAATTTCAATTTTTTTTTCAAAATTATCTGCATTAAGGTAACTAATCATCAAATTTTGAAAAATTAATTAAAAATGGTATTGAATTAGTATCAATGGAATGCTAATTTTTGAAATTTATGTATAAAAATATTATTTGAGTTTTGAAATTACTGAAGACAAACCACAAAAACTAAATTCGATATTTATATTCATAAAATCCATTAATTGATTTAAAAAACTCACAATTCTTTTTTTAAATCTTAAATTAGTTTAAGTAGGAAAGTTTGGGATGAATTTAACTAGGTTAGAAAGAGATACGGAATTTGCCGATATAGCCAAAATAATTTATACTTACATTTAAATTAATAAAACTCTTTATTTATTTGATTGAAATTTGCTATCTCATAATTTTAGGTAAGAATTGAGATATAAGAGCATAATTTAGAATAAATTTTTAGATTAATAGACAAGTTTTTAATAAAGATATTAAAAAAAATTCGAAAGATTAATCTTAAGTACGAAATTAAATAAGAATGAAGATATTAAATAGAAATAATATAATAAATAGAAATAATATAATAAATAGAAATAATATAATAAATAGAAATAATACATTAAATAGAAATATATTAAATAGAAATACCTTTATGTAAATTCCTATGAATGATGAAATTCGAGAAATTTGTAAGAAGGAATTGAATTAAACTGGGAACACTTGTTAATTAATAACAATTGGAACAAGGAATTAAATACTTTCTGAAATTAAACATGGAATTTGTATCACAAATGTTAAAAGACATTTCAAAGAGGAAAAGAACGACAGATATTCATACCTTTCGAAGTAAATAATTTGTTAGCGATGGTTGCTTCTCGAAATGAAAGGGACCGAAAATAAGAGTTGTATTCTAGAATAAGGTAGCAAACCCTCTTGCATTAAGAGCGTGAAAGCACAGGAAATCATTGGCAAACTAGAGCTTGTCTCTTCTAATGGATCACGTCCGCTGTTAAGTGACCTTAAAAATGTTATTCATTTCCAAGGTTGACTAAGGAATATGATATAATCGAAATGGATTTAAAAAAAGAATGAATGAAGTGTTTTATTCAAAAACATTGACAGCTGAATGCATAACTTCAAGAAGAGTGTAGTTTTGTGATTTTGAATAGTTATGTTTCGTAGTGATATTCTAGGGCATTGCTGAGGACATGTGACCTGTTGGAAAGGTCTCGACTTCGGAACCAGAGAGTTTCAGGCTCGAAACTGGATTCAACTGAAGAACCGCCGTCTAAGTAGGTACGTTGAATCTGTCAGGCCAAACGTCCTCCCTCTGGTGTGGAGAGGGTGTGCAAGCTCAGGTGCCGTCCATGTCATCTGACCATAGTCCAACATTATGTGGTCCTTCTCAAAATGGCCCTAGTGGAGGTTCAAAACGGGAAGTTAACACAACTAACCTAATCTAGAGCATTGCTTGAATTAAAGGAATAGATAGCCGGCGTCCTGGTATAGATATAGAGCGTCTTTCCCGTCATCTGGATATCTCGGGTTCGAATCCTGGTTCAAAACTCATCTGTGCTTTATCTTTAAGGAGTGTGATTGAGCCCCACTGTAAAAGAGAGGCATTCTAGTTAATCTGAAGTATGAGTATCCAAGACGTACTCTTGACCCTAAATGAATTTATTGAAAGCAAGGGACTCTCTCGGCATAAAATCGTTGATAATAATTTGTCTGGAAAGTGCCATAAGATACAACAACAGCGGAATAGAGAACCATGATACATGGTAACCTGAAAGTATTGTTGGGTTCGATATCTTATTCCAAAGTTTAATTATATTAATGAAGACAGCGTTTCAAATCAAGGTGTGGACAATTTTTGGAATCATAGGCATATCTGAGAAGATAGGGAAGAATCACACACACACACACACAACAACAACAACAACAACCGTGATATATATATCTATACTTATAATAAAGCTCAATGTGTGTGTGTTGGCGCTCTACAGGTCAGACCGTTGGACCTACAGCCACCAAATTTGGTACACGTATACCTTAGAGGTTGGGAATGTGCACCTCGGAGCCCTTTTTTCGAATTTTTAATTAGAATGTGAATTAATTAAAATATAAGCGAAATTTCGACGTTTTTCCGCTATAACTTCCGAAAATATTATCGCATAAACACGATTTTTACATCAATTTAAAGATTAAAAAATTAGCTTTCTAATGGTAACAGTGTTTTAATGCATAACTTAAGCCTCTATTTTTAACGAATTTTTAAAGAAATATTTTGACCATGTTTTTTTTGAGCACGTGAAAATAAAAGAAAACAATGCCGGAAGTTCAAATAATAATAATAATAAAAACTATCATCGTAAATCGTCTAAAGAAATGATACTTTTAGCACGTGACTGGATAAAATAAAAGAAACATAAAATGTGATATTTTCTTTAAAAAAATAAATGCAACGCAAAGGTTTCTTTAATCGTTTGCAATATCTAAATCATTTATTCAACAAATCTTCTTTATTTATGGTAAACCTGATTGAATTTAGACAGGATATGCATTGAAATCCCGAGTTAACGGCATATTTCTATAACCGTTTGCAATATCTGTATCATTAATTCCATAATTTTTTTTCCATTATAAAATGTGATAGTTTCTAAAAAAATAAATGCAAAGCCAAGGTTTCTATAATCGTTTGCCACATCTCAATCATTTATTCAATATTTTTTTTTTCCTTTTTCGCTTTTTAAAAAAAAAACCTATTTAAGATTATGGCAGCATCACGGAAAGAAACATTTATAATTTCAGGCCAATCAATGCCCGGAATGACTTCAAGGCTAATGAATATGTGACTTAATTGAAAATTTTAGAACGTATTACTCATGGCGAACCAGCTGGTCGCCAAAGGCGGCTAGTAGATATATATGCATATGTATGAGTGTATATATGTGTATGCGTTTCGCAACTAGCCTATTCAGGAGTAAGATATTTTTTGACGTAAAGTATTTGGTTATCTTTTATATCTCTGACTGTGATATTTGTAGGACAATATATGGGAATCATAAAATTTGAAAAGATGAATTTCATTCCAAATGAACAACAAAATCATAAGACTCTGTTTGTTACGATAGTAGGCTTTCACTTCTGCAAACAGCAGATGCAATTTTGTTAATCCTGCACCTGCTAGCAGAACAATGATGTTTGTTGATATCAAAAGCATTGTGAGTAATTAAATTCTTAAGTGTCATAAATAACTATTTGTTCAAAAGAGAACGTGGTTTCTCTTAAAAAAAAATCACTCTCCAATTTATTTTCCTAACCTTAATATTAAAAAAATATATATTAGGTTGTTCGGAAAGTAATTTCGTTTTTTCCTGACAAAGGA
>JAPMOQ010065277.1:0-13667 GCA_026543055.1 Argiope trifasciata | reverse complement strand
AATAAAATTAAATAATAAGTTATCATTTTCTTTTCTTTATTGTTTATTTGGTTTAATTTAATTGATTTCCACCTGAAATTTAGTAGTTTTATGTTCCATGCCTCAAAAGGTAAAGAACTGATTACAGATAATGATTATGGAAGCATTGAGATAACTAGGCGTACCACTAAAGCTAAATTATTTAGTCAGTTCTGAATTGATACTGGCATTTGGCTTTAGCAGCCTCATTGCTTCACAATGGCCGAAGAACATTAAATTTCGCAACTCCCAAACACAGGAAGTGCAAAAGGTTGCTCGCTGCGTTTAAAGGTGGAGGAAACGCTCCTGCTTACAGGCTGAATGGAAGCACTTAAAAGCTCCGTTGCAGCTGGAGCAGAAATCGCCAGTGACTCAGCTGGGGAAAGAGGGGTGATTTTGGGGCGAGGAAATGATGCAGCTGGTATCTTCGCACGTTTTGGAGGGGAAAACTTCCTGCAATTACGAACTGTAAAGTCATTAAGTAGTCCGATTCCACGTTTTCGAAGTCAATTTAAATGTCGGAACTAAGTTTAGGGCACTTATTGGCTTTTCTGAACAAAATAATTCAATTCTCAGATTTAAATTATATGATGACGTTCAATTTCTCATTATAATTGGCGAATTAATTGTATGAATTTCAGTGTTAGGAAGTATTATTACTGCTGTATATATTTATAAAACTTTTAATTCATATAATAATCTACACAGGTTTTAAAATACATTATTTTCCATATTATTAGGAAATTCGGCATATAAATTATTCAGAGGGAGTCCGTCTGCCCAACTGTTCGAATATATTTAAATACACTAATCACAAAATGAAAAGAGTTTATGCGTAAAATTCTTAAAGCTGATTTAACTTCCAACCTATTGATTAATCTTAACTATGCTGATTTAACTGTATTGTCTACAATATAGTGTAGACAGTATTCTTGCGTTGATTTCCGATGCATCTAAAAAAAATCGATTTTTCGGTTTCAGTTTTCGAAAACTATCTATCTATCGAAATCATGATCATTAATAATAGTTCAAGATAAATCGGAATACAGTAAATATATATCCACGATTAATTTACTTTTCCGTTTCCATTCTGGTTACCGGCTAATGTTTATTTATTTATTTGCTCTTCATTCTTATTGACCTTCATTAGAAATTTTGTTAAAATTTCTAACGATACTGTAACATTTTAATATAGAAAAGTACTTGTTTTAAACGCAATGTTATAAATTGTAACTTGCAGATATTGCATTGGTATCGGCTCATTTTATTAAGAGTTTTAACGATATTATTTTCTAGCTATTTTTACTCAGATAATTTTACTGTATAAATAAAAAATTCCTTTTATTTGGAGTTATTTTATTCAGTCAATATGTTAAGAGATGCAATTTATAACTTTTATGTAGTTGTTTCTTATGGCGCATGTAAGTAATTGAAAAGTTCGCTGTTACAGAGATGGCAATTTAAGCCGATAGGATGCATCTTTTTTATTTATTAGCGCCATCTTATACCCAGAATAAGACTATGCGACTCACTCGTCACAACTCTTTTTTATGGGGTGGACTCATTTATGCATTTTGATTCACTCATCAATAGATGGCAATTTAGACCTGAAAGATCACCTCTGAACCAGTACCCTCAGTTATATTACTCCAGACATGAAGGATCTGTAACAACTACAGATTTACACATGCATTAGTCATTACCACACATATACGAGGAATCTTTGGCTTGCGGGTTTGAACTCGCAATCAACCTCTCCTTACCAACCAGGCTATATCAGCTTATTTATAACTTATAATTGCTATAAATATGTAATGACATTGCTAAATATCGATATGTGTTGGACGATATATTACGATGATGAAGTTCCATCATCACCCAGCTCTAGTATACAGCTGTCAAATTTTCAGCGAAATCCAACTTATAGTTTATTGACTATCTGTTGGTCTGTACCTTCAGAAACAGATAAACGTTGTAATTTAAAATTAAATGACTTAAAAATATTGGATTTCGTATTGAGTTTTGCGATTGCAGTTCTGCGTATATTTTTTATCTTTATTTCAATCGGTTGTTAAACATATATCTATGTGGAATGAGCCACTATACTTCTGTGTCCACTCTACTCAGTGTTCTGAGAAGAAGCAAAACAGCGAAGCAAACGAAGAAATCGCTTGGAGCGGGAAGAGAAGATCGTCGGAGTTGAAGGATAACAGAAATTCAATGTCCTCATCAACTGTACCCAGCCCTATACATTAGTTATCTTTCTTAAATGTTTGCGTAGCCCTGTGCTCATCTATTAAAATATTGAAAAGGCAAACGTCTGCGCTCGATGGGGAACACGATTCTGCATCTATAACACATATTCGGTTTTTTTTAAATACTATTGGCACATGTCAGTGATTCATCGTTAAATTTCTTGCTAAGCACGACACTATAAATTCAGTTTAATTCATGCCAAAACTTTGTCGTGACTATTGTTTGAAAATGTCTTGTAAAGCCTTTCCTTGCATGAAAAAAGCACGAGAGAGTTCATAAGAAAATTTTGGAAACCATTCCTGCTTTTTACATAGTTTGATGAATTCTTTATAAGATTTATTGATAATACTATTGTTATTTTCTGTAATTATGCTGCATTAATAAATGCATAATGCATATTTCAAATGAAATGATGTGAAAGCAGGGAAATCTCATTAAAATTACAATCAGATAATTTTCAGAATTCATCGTAATACAGAATTCAATTTTACATATTTATCATGATAATTAAAATATTTTGCTGACTCCAAGCTGTCATTTTCATTTGCTTTATAATTCTCTTCTGAATGAGAACTTCTGCAATACTTTCATTGTTCACAACAGGAAGTTTGACCTTAGATTGCGATCTTGGATAATACCACTGGATGTAAAACGTGGCTTACTGTTCTGACGACGCAGGAAACACCCCGCTCAAGCAATAGGATGGAAGATTTAATGGCTTCGTTTCAGCACAGCATAAATCATCAAGAACTTTGCAGATGGTATGATTTCGATGCCATGGAGTGGGGTATAGAGTCTTTGCAGACTTAAGGGGGAAAGTTCCATTAATTAGAAACTAAAACCATTAAGGAACTAAAGTTCATACTCTCAAAATCAATTTCAGTTCAGAATGTAATTTTAAAGCACTTACCGGTGTTTCGCATCTGATAATTAGATTAATACAACTGAATGATAACTGGAGCTCGCGATTTCGTTGTGTTTGTGTTTAATATAGTTAATATTAATAAGGTAATTAATAATTTGTATACAGCCTTTTTCATCAAAAGATTTTAGCTATACATAAAACTCTGTATTGGTACTAATATTTTAAAAGAACTATTATTTCCAACATTCTTTTAAAGCTCTTAGTATATGTGATGCATCAGAACACGATGACTCTTTTGGATTTTTTTATATAATACTTTCTCGCATGCACAGTTCAGAGAAAGCTTATTAATCGTCAAAAAATAAGAACACGAGATTTTGGAGAATACCCATGATTGAGATATCTTTAAATTCGAAAAATAAACTTTTGGAATATATCCACCTGTCTGTCTGTGACAAGACAAGTCTGAAATGCGTTATGTTAGATAGATAAAATTTGGTATATAGTCTTTATATCAAATGCGCACATGTCCATAAAATTTTGATTTAAATATATTCAGAGAAAGTCCGTTTGTTCAAATATACATTAGTAAAATAATAACAAAACGAAGAGGGCTAAAGAGGTAAAATTCGTTGCACAGATTTAACTTCCACAGCAAAATCTTGTCAAAGTTTTAGCCAATATTAATCACGGACCTATATTTTGTTTGTCTGTGCTTTTATAAAAATAAACACGATAATTAAAAATCCGATAGGCGTTTTTGTGATTGCAATTTTTGTATCAGTTGGCTGAGAAATTATATCAGTATCTGAAATTCGATTTTTGGATACTATTGAAACAAGCCAGAGATTAATCGCCAAATAATTCACCAAGGATCATCTGATAGATTCAATAAAAAAGTTAAACATACGCCATATGTTAATATTTTCTAATTATCGTTCACCCATACCATGTATGACCTTCTCCGCCATGAAAAATTTATTAGATAGGATGGGAGCAATTTTTGTGCAACCACCCCAGATAGTTACATAAAAGTGGTTTCAATGAATCTTTATAAAATTTATTAATAAAAATATTGTTTTTGCTCTAAATTTCCTGCGTTAATACATAATGCAAATTTGAAATGAATGGAAATGAAAACAGTAAAATCTCATCAAAATTAATATCAAAAATTTGTAAAATTCATCAATAACAGAGATTTAAACTTTACATATTTATCTTTATAATTCATTTATTTAGCTACCACCAAGCTGTAATTTCCATCTACCTTATAATTCACTACTGAATGAAAGCTCTTGAAATGCTTTCCATTGTACACAGCAGGAAGTTTGCCCTTTAAGTTTCCATCTTGAATAATGCGACTGGACGCCAAAAGTCACTTATTATGTGGAGAATACAGAAAACATCCCGCTTAAGCAACATAATGGAAGATATAATGGCTCCGTTTTAGCACTGCAGAAATCATCAGCAACTTAGTAGAAGGTATGAATTCAATGTCAGGGAATGTGTAGTGGAGTCTTCGCAGACCTAGCATGGGGTCGGGTGGGGTGGGATTTCCTGCAGTTGGAAACTCTAAAACAATTAGGCAGCTAAAATTCACCCACTCGAAATCAATTTCAGTTCAAAATGTAATTTTAAAGCACTTACCGAGTTCCTGATCTGATAATTAGATATATACAACTGAATAATGGCTTGTGATTTACGCTTTCACCAGAATTATGATTAATTATAAAATAGCAATAAAAGAAAATTAAGAGTTACTTTAGCTACTTATTTCACTAAAAGGTTTTGGCTGTTTATAAATCTTTATAATGATATTAAAAATTTAAAGCAATAGTTAAATCCATTATTTTTTTAAACTAAGCAAATAAATTTAATCAAATTATTTGACAATCCTCTAAGGTAGATTTTAACTTTATAATCATTTTTAGGTAAAATAAAAAATATATATATATTTCTTCAATTTTTTTAACACGCTTTTACGACTTATTTCTATATTTTGGTTTTACCGATATTTTTTCAATTTTTATGTAAATATTCAAAAATATAACTATTTTTGAATGTTTTTGAAAAATTCATAAAGAACGTAGGAACATACTTTAATGAAACTCAATTCATTTTCATTGATTTTACAAATATATCTGGAGTTTCTTCCGCTGTTGTTGATGATGATGAGTTTTCTTTTTATGATTCCATCAATTCCAATATTAATCCTCTTTTAAATATATATATTTTTTGAAAGTTTGATGCAGCTATAATTGAGGTTTAGCTTCTGAAGCAAACAAAGTCAAGAAACATCGTAAATTGCGTCCATTTTTAAGAAGCTTCAACAAGAATATTTGAAATTTCATACTTTTTGTTAAAAAAAATATTTAAAAAATCAAATTATGAGTAAATTGCGAGGAAATTAAGGCGATGCAAGGCGTAGTAAAAAAATCTACTATCGCAAATTTCAAGTTATCATATGGGAACATTATCAGATTTTAAGTCATTATTTGTCTTAAATAAATTTTTAATCAGTTTAAACTGGTTTGAAACATTGACACACACACACACACATAAGTATCGACACATGCGTAATCTCGTTAATCACTTAATTAATGCAATACGTTTATCTCGTTAGTTAATACAATATTAAGAATTCTTAGAATTCATAGAATGAATAATTTGGAAATCAAGTTTTGACTTTAGTTGGCAATAACTCGCCAAATGTGACCGGCATTTGCATTATTATCTATCAACAGCAAAAGTAATGAATTGGCAATTTGTTGCCTACGCATTTTGAGGCTTCCATAATTTATTGTCTACAAGTTTGGAGCTTAAAAAATCCCTAATAAAAACAACATCATGCTAACATACAATAATAAATAAATAAAACAGTATAACAGTTTCAAGAGTGTTCTTGCTTATACCTCTTTTGAAATGTGAAGCTTTAGCAGAAAGCCATTAAAACCAAGCTACACGAAATATTTAATTAAAAATTTCAGCAATCATCAAACCCAGCAAATCGATTTTCTTAAGAGACAGCTCATATACAACACAATGGAAAGAAAGTAAAAAAAAAAATTCCATTTATTTCCATTCATTGAATCTAAGATCAGCACGGGTCACAGCTTTATAAGTCAACGTGGAAAAAAAATAATAAAACTCACTCCGAATATTATTCCAAGAAAAAGTCATAAAAATAAAAAATTACCCGGGAAAAAAAAGGAGAAAAATCACTTTCCCGAAAGAAAAAATAGTAAAAAATCCTGCTAGGCAATGTTGAAACATTTTTATCCATAAAAGTATAATAAATTCAAATAACACTCTTTCTTAACCGGAAAAAGGTAGCGCCGAAAATCCATGTTGTGGATTTCTTGAATACGTAATAATCCATAAATCATACAAAAGCAAGTGGGGGATTTCGGTTTTAGCTGAGGTTTTCATGAGATATATTTAATAACAGACAATTTCTTTCCTTCAGAATTTGTTAGATTTTTATTTGTAATTATCTAATGTGTGCTCTAAAATGGATCTAAATATTTATATCCAAGAACAATTTTATTATTTAATCCAAAGTTTTAGAATTTATGTATGTTCCTGTTGATTTATCATTTTTTCTTAGAACTGTAAAATCTTAAGATGTTGAATCTTTATTTCTTCGAAGAATAAACAAAATTATTATGATAACAGATTTTGACGTATAGTTTAATTATAAAATCAATATTAAAAATATTGATTAACAACAACTGTATAGTGAAAAATGGGAGAATTCTTAATTCATCTTACGTATCTTAATATTTTATGATAGGTAATTAAATACATATCTTAATTATTTTAACGGATTTGAAGTAGTATTCGAAATATTAAAGGTTAGCTTTGTAGATTTACGTATTTGCTATCTAATAAGATATTTGTTAGTTGTTCATTTGAATACAAGAACTTCCATCTGTGTCGAATAAACAACGGAGTAGTATGTTCAGTTTATTTTCTTTTCCTCATTTTATTAGGGAATTTGAAAATATTTTGTGACAGTTAAATGTATCTAAAATATCCATTGATGTTGTTTCAAAACCAAGGCAATTAATTTATCATTATAAATAGTTGTTGTCCAACAAACAATATTTCTCTAAGTAAAACAGCTCCTTAAAGCACTATCCCACATTTGTTTGATCTTGAATGTAATAATATTGGGTTTTCAGTGGAAATGAATCAATTTTACTAAAACTGTTATATGTTAATATTTCGTTACATACAGTTTGCTTATCTACTCATTGAAAAATATTCATTTGATTTTAGAATCTTGTGCAGTGCAGACACCCTAAAACAATCGCTTTTAGAAAAACTTCTAAGCCCCGATGAAATTGCTAATTTGTTGCTAGACCTTTCTCAGAATGAACCAGATGATGATGATCTTACTTGAATGTATGATGAATGTATCTAGAACATCCGTTGGTGTCGTTTCGATACCAAGGCAATGTATCATTATGAATAGCTTTCGTTCAACAAACTGTATTTCACTAAGTAAAATAAACTTCTCAAAGCACTATACCACATTTTTTTGATCTTGAATGCAATGTTACTGGGTTCTCAGAGGAAATGAATCAGTTCTACTAAAATTGTTGTATGTAAATATTTTGTTACGACGTTTAGTGTAAAACGGCGGCTAGTGGAAAAGGTCTATGCGCCAATGATATTGCTAATTTGTTGCTAGACCTTTCTCAGAATGAATCGGATGATGATGATCTGTCTTATTGTTACTGAGATTCCAATGAAGGTGTGCATTCCTGAGGTTCGGTGCCTGGACCATTGGGGCCGTAGCCGTGTAATATAGCCTTTAGCAAAAGTATACACCTGTGTCCGGAAGCTCTTATCTGGTTTATGAACTTACCACCACAAAGACATCAGCATGAAAGTGACGGCGAAGAATATGAATTAAGTGCAGATGAAATTGATAATTTTCCAATAAATCTTGATATATATGTCGCTAGGGATGGTATAAAAGGAACATCGCATAATGGTAATGCTCCTGGCAGATTTGTGGCTCGAAATGTGACTTCTTAGCAATCAACTATTGCATTATTTGGTTTATTGGTTTATGGCATTATTTAGTTCAGTTATATTAACGTCTCGTTTTAAAGCAACACTAGGACTATTTCGGGAAGGGCCTCGTAATTTTTAACAGCGGGTAGATGACGAGGATGACTCCTGAACTGGCACTCCTTCTTCAAACTTTCACATCACACCCCGGGAGGAAGTTTGTCCCCGACGGTTTTAACGTGCACCAGACCCGCTTACACGGGGGGTTCTTCGGTGGAATCAGGTCTGGAACCTGCAACCCTCAGGTTCATACTACCAGATCACCAAGGCTTATTGGATTTTTTATCGTACGGTATTGAGAAAAGTTGAATATCACGGTATCCATTGCAAATAAGGTATGCACAAAGCATTAGATACATAGACGTTAAATTATCATTAAACAACTTGCATTCTCACGAAAATAACAATTTTGCTTTTTATTCTAATATTTATAAATATTACCGTTTCATTTTATTTTACCAGACTGTGTAATTTGTTTTGTTACGATTTTTTATGATATAAAGAGCCATAATACATGAGAATTACATATAATAATATGAAAAAGTTAGAAACTAAATCCTACTGAACAGTAGTCCTGCAAATATTTACTTATTACAATTATTTTATATATTTTATATCGCAGTATGAAAATGACTTAATTCCCGCACGTTCTACTGTTAATGGTTTTTATTGTTCGCTTTATATTGCTACTTTTCAGCAATATTTTAATACACTTAATCTCAAATTTATAAAAATAATTTTACAGATATTTTACTGGATACCGAAAAGATGCCAGATCAATGATTTCTTAGCTTGGGTGATCATTTGACGAAGAAGTTAGCGGTTAAAATTGTTACCGAAAATACAGGAATTATGACACCTGCATTGCACGTTTTTTCATATGTAATAATGAAATTCATGTAGAGTAAATATAAAACAAATCAAGCTCTAATTATCATCGGAGCAGTAACATTCAAATTAAAATAATTGTCCTAATTACTAAGCATATCAGTAGTTTTTGAATAATATTAATTTATTAATTTTTCCTTTTATGCTTGTCTTTTTATACCAGTCTTTTTACATGAAATATTTGCACTTAGTCTGGAATTATTGAGATAATACCGCAGCAACTACGGAGTGTTGAATTGTTGTGTGCCTTGTTCTTGTTCTTGTTCTTGTTCTGATTCTGCTTCTGCTTCTCATGCTGTGGTGTCGTGTCGTAGACCGTTGTTTGAAGTCGTGAATCGGCTGCTAAAGCAAGAACAGCCGTGTTGAAAATATTGTAGAGCAAGGCTCAGAGGATCAACTATCCTGCTGAATCCCAACTGACCGTTTTTTTTGGGCTGTGGACATTTCCATTTTTGTATTCATATAGTAATCATCTGAATATATAAGCAATAAATTCAGTTATCAATCTTGAATTGTTTTTTAAATTTAAATAAAAAGCCAAAGAAAAATTCAAATAATAACGTAGCGAGAATCTAGCAGTTCCAAAACCGATATCTTGAAGCTCCTAATTTTGAGTCAAATATGGAAAATCCATTCAATATTCAGATATTGGGGGAATAAATATAGCATATTGGTAGAGTTTTGATTTTTGAATCATAGACAGGTTGATCGGAAAATTTATGCTCTCATATTCTAACATAAAACGAATGGTGCAGGGAGTTGAAAATCTTGCTATATATATATATGTGTGTGTGTGTGTGTGTGTGTACAAACATAATATTTCACTAGAGAAATTAATGAATGAAAAAGTATTAATACTTCTTCATTCATTATGAATGTTTTGACGCTTCTCGATTACAAAACAAAAACTCATTAAACGATCAGATTTGAAAGACTGCAAGAAATAATTAAAGTCAAACGTGGAATGGAGTTAAAAGCAAGTGCCAATCGAGTGTGAAATCTTTTGACAATGCTTCATTAAGAACGCAGGGAAGTTGAAACAAGGATTTAAATGCCTCTTTTCAGAAAATTTCTCTGAAGCTATTTTGAAAGTATAAAGAATCTGAAGAAACTATTTTTGAGATGCTGATTTCTTCTTGGATCGCTTTAATTCTTCGTCCTGATTGAATAAGAGGCATGTTTCTCTTATGGTATTCCTTTCCAATATAATGCATTTTCTCTTAATTAAAGGGTGTGCAGTTATATGAGAAGTATTTAGTAAAGAATACATGGATTTTATTATAAGAATGAATTATTTCAAGATATTTTCACAAGTAAAAGCGTTCAAAACTTAAAACAAGTATTTGTTATTTCAAAGTATTTTTAGAAGTAAAGACGTTTAACACTTTGCAAGAATACAGTAATATTAATTCATTATTTCAAGACATTTTCTGAAGTAAAGATGTTTAACACTTAAAAATGAATACAATACTAAGAATTTATTATTCAGAAATAAAAAAGTTGAGCACTTAAGAAAAGAATAAAATTCTAAGAATTTATTATTTGAAGATATATTCAGACGTAAAAACATTCAAGACTTAAAAAAAGAATATAATAATTATAAGAGTTTATTATTTCAAGGTATTTTCAGAATTAAAACCGTTCAGAAGTAAAAAATAAAAATGCAATTCTAAGAATTTTTCATTTCAAGGTATATTCAGAAATAAAGATGCTTAAAATGAAAAATTCGAATTTGTTTCTCTTCAACTAATTTTTATAATCCTAACTCAGTATATCAACTAAATAACTTACACGTTTGAGAATAAAGAAAGTTGGAATTTTTAGCTTTAAGATGTATCATGTGTTATGCATGGTGGTAGTGAAGAGATTTTTCTCAGATCTCGAGGGATGGAGAGAAGTAGTCACGAGATGTTTAAAAAAAGCTAAATAAAATAAATAACAAAAATATCCGGTTTACCAGTTTCGATAAAGAAATTGAGAAGAAGACCAGATTCCTAATCAATTCAGTAACCACTCTCATCTTTTCTCATTACAGAATGTGAATCTATTTCTTTTTTTTTCTTTGTTTCCTTTTTTTTCTTTCTTTTTCTTTTTTCTGTCTTTCTTTTTTTCTGAAAAAAAAGTATTTTCTTTTCTTTTTTTTAAAAAAAAAGTATTTTTTTTTCTTTTTTCTTATTTTGCTGATAATTATGATACTTTCACAGAATCTGAGTGGAAGATTATACAGTCGGATATAAACATATTCTGTTACTTATCAGAAATCTATTATTGTTTTGATTCTTTGTATATATTCGAGTGAATCGATAATAAACACGGAAAAGGTATATTTCCCTATCTGACATAAAAAAGAATATTAAAAAACTAACCTTGTTTAGCATTTCATAGAAAATATCGAAATGAATCTTCTGTCGAATATACTGTCAAATGACAAATAATATTTTATTATTTAAATTTTAATTTTTTTTTAAATTTAAAGAAATTTTAAATATTTTCTGAGATTATTTAAAACTAAAATTAGAATATGTGAAAGTTTAATTGAAAGAACAATTTGGATTTCTTTATTTCCTACTCTTTGAAAAATAAATATATAAATCCAATCGTTAAGTATACAATTTCGTAATAACGATATAAGATCAATAATCAAAAAAGGGCCAAATCAGGTTATTTTCAACGAGCTAATTAGTTACATTTTTTAATAAGTACCGAATAAATATATATCAGAAATCTATGTGGCAATGATAACAATTATTGCTTTAAATATCATTTAGGTTAATTAAAAAAAAGAAATTAATTTCGCTGTTGAAAATTGTAATCATGTCATGTAAACTCTAAAAAAACCACTTTATAAGAATTAAATATTGAATTGCTTCTAAATCTTTGAGGAACACTAATATGCCTCAGGGATAAGATATGGTTTAAGCCCCACAAAAATCTAAATGTTTGTAATCGTATCATTTATTTAGGGTAAAGATTGTTATGATAAACTTATTAAAATCATCCATGAGCATATGAAAGCAAAAATTTTAAAATTTAAATCCAAAGCGATTTATTTGCATTTAAGAATTTTATTTCCATTTGAATAGGTATTGTAAAATATTTGACATTTAAAATTTTCATTCTTGCTGTTGGAAACAAAAGTTACATCCTCGTTTTTTCTTATTTCACTTACAGCCTTCAATATTAATTTAAATCATCGATTTCAATACATTCATTTTGAAAGATGTAGAAAGCATTAAAATTAATATATACATACATTTCTTGCAAAACTAATGTTCGGACAAAATTATTTTTTTCAAAATGATGATGAAAATGATAACAATAACAATTAAAAATATTTTCTTAATAACAAATATCAAGAAGTTTTTAAAATATATTGAAATATGAAGGATAAAAAATAATCAGAACTGCTTCCAATTCTTCAAAATTATAATAAAAGGAAAGAAATAAGTTGTTACTTTTATATTATACGGGAGCAAAGAAAGAATCGCCAAAAATTCGCAAAACAATCATTTTTCGGAAAAAGTGAAAAATCGCAAAACTAATCATGTTTAAGCACGTTTTCAAAGAGCCCGCACTTAGCGACTTTGTTCCCATTGGCGGCATTTGTTTTGTCATTATCTTCGCTCGGTAACTTAACTCGCGTTTGACTCGCATTGGCGACATCTTGAGCTTATATAACAGAAAAGTGCATATCAGTCGAATTGAGTTTTTCTGGTCTAAAAATATGGCTAAAGCTTTTACATGCTAGTTCAAAAAATTCTTAATTCTGAAGAAGTTTGTGATTTATTTAGAATGAAGAGCACCTTCTGTATACCCGCACACAAAAAAGCTTTAAAAAGTTTTGTGTATGTTATATATCAAAGATATATGAGTTAAAATTAAGGTTTACAAAAGTAGCCTAAAATACATTTATGATCACTAACATAGAAACCATACAATAGTAATATCAATAACAAAATTTATCGACACTAACATTTCAGAAATGAGTGTCCGTGTCCTTGTTCATGCTAACAGCCTGCAAGACAGACATTTAAAGCTAAATTCGGCAAAGATATATTTCGGGTAGAGAAAATTTATAATTCGCAGAGATTTGTTTTAAAAATTAAATCAGAATTTTTATCGATGTAAAATAAGGTGAAATGTTGGTGTTTTACTCTACAGACTTCCCAAAATATTATTGCATAAAATTAACCATTACATCGTTTTCAGAGAAATAATTTAATAAAAGAAAATAAGGAATGATAATTTAATAATAAGAAATAATAATTTAATAATAAGAAAATAAGGAATAAAAAGGCATGAACTAGAAGAGAACAATTTGAATAAATAAAATGGAAACGAAAATTGCAATGAACGAAGTAGAAACGAACAATTTGGATATGCGGACTGATATGCATATATCTGCAATGAAGATATTGCAATTAGAAACAAAATTACTACAAAATATAAAGATATTCATACCTAAGAAATACGTTCGTGCTAATATTCAGAAGACAGATAATTGGGGTTCTGTTCAACAAAGATTAGATTTTAGAGAGTGGATATATGCACTTAGTAA
>JAPMOQ010065270.1:669-23160 GCA_026543055.1 Argiope trifasciata | reverse complement strand
TTAAATACACACACAATCCAGCGCTATACATATACGTCTTAAACATACATCTTCATTGATTATTGTCATTACTGGATCATTGCGAGGAAATCCATCCTGAAGAGAATCGTAGTTAAAAGACGGCCTGGCGGCATAAAAAAGAATTTGGGGTTGGAAAGAAAATCATCGGAACTTATCTCTCTAAAACTTTCTTTCCTCTCTAGTCTCTAATTAATGTAATGTATCCTCCTTCACCCTCATCCTCATAAAAATTAGGACTTCAGTCAAAATTATGAACTGAAAGAATGCTCAAATTACACACACATGGCCTTTGCGCTTCGTCATACAGCCGAGAAAACCAAGTAAGCCCTTTTTTAATAAGCGATTAAAACTAAACTTTGGCAAATAATTACAATTTTATTGACAAAATTGTAATGCACGTATCTAATTCGTTGAAACTTTCAGATATCCTGTTTACATACAACCTATTTACCTTCTGTTCTCTATATAGATCCTTTAATAGATTGTCATAAGGTTGAGATTAAATAATTAGTATAGGCTTAGAACGATACACTAGATGTTCCGATCATATGCTAAATTTTATTCTTCTTACTCCTTAGTTTTTGAAATTACAAGTTTCAAATTTTTAGTTTAAATTCTTAGTTTTTAAATTTTTGTACGTACGGACATAAAAACTTTTCTCCTGTGGATTTCGTTCAAATCGTGATCGAAGACTAGAAATATGGTATTAAAATTAAAACTGCGTACAAAATTTCTTCATATTACGTCATAACTTTTTTTGTATAATTGCATTCGGACATAATTTCAAAAATGTGCTTTTTGGTAAAAGAGAGGCCGAATTTTCAATAATTACACTATTTACATCTGGCTATTTTATATCAAACTTTATAAGATGCAATTAAAGCTTTTTTATTCACCGACAGTTTCTTTTAAAAAATGATTTTGATTTTTTTTGTGATTTTAATTTTAACTCGAATAACTCTCCTTGTTTGTTGACGTACTATGAAGCGTTTCCAAATGTCGTTTAAGCTTAGTAGGATTCATGCTGTATGCGGCCAACATTTTTGAGCAAATGATACACAGAGGCCTTTATTCTTCATTTAGTTCTGTACTGGTAAACCCAAAATTAAATATTTTTGAGAATGTTTTCTTGTTTTTAATTTTTGAACCCCGCTTATCTGTGTATTTGTTGATGCGTCACTATCGGCTAAAGGCCTTATCACACGGTGAAATTTCGCCAGCACTTTTCCGTTTCTATCCTCAAAAACCGGTCAAGCAAGTTTCTTAATCGACAACTTTTTCTAACCAGCTCGAAAATGCGGTCGGAAATATTGTCCGCAAACGAAATTCAAACAATCATGTGAAACTTTGAAGTGACGTCACACAACTGCCGACGATATTTTGCCATGTGATAAGGCCTTAATGCTCGCTTTCTAGCACTTAAAAATTTATCGATGAGTCTGCATAAATCTGTTGCCTTGAATATTTTACATGGTGAATTGCAATTAATATGAAAGCATATATAACATACTCATTCACGATAGACACGATAGTGATAGAAGAATAGGCTCGAACGAGACTGGCAGGAATTGAATCTTGCTTTATTGAGCATTTTCATTTATCTTATGAGAAAACATTTGCTTTGCGCATTATCGAGATGGTTGTGTGGATTCTCTTCCACAAACATTACTTTTTTTCTTTTGTTTAGTCATGCCTTTGTTTCATTTCTTTTATTATTCGAAAAAAAGTATTCCCAATTTCTAAATTTAGCTCACTCCATCTTGATTAACTTTCATAAACGAATTTTTCTACCTCCATTTTCCTTTAATGTTATCTCCCTTTTTGGCCTTCATTTCAAATATAATATTTAAATTTTCCAGCTTTCAATCATTTAATCTGTTCACTGACAGCTTAGCAAAATACCAGATGTGGTTTTTTTGTCAACGATGGCTCGCTTTTACTCTTGTTTTGGCAGTTGTTTAAAAATTATTCATCACCAGAATTAAAAAATACTCAATATACATTATTGTTGTATACATTTTATTGAAAGTGTGGGGTTCTGTGAAAATTATGATTGAAAGCTGGGCAGCGAACACTGAAAGACTGAGGAACTTTCAATTATACAACATAAAATCACAAGATTTTAAATCCATTTGAAGAGTATGCGACCTGAGTCTGCAAAGGAAACAAGTTCCATAAGTAAAAAAAGAAACAATCAATGTAATTGCAATACTACATTTTTCAAGGTGTAAGGTCTTTTCAGAAGGAACAGATTGTTAAAAATTGCATGCACTCTTTCTGTATCAACATTTACATGCGACAATTTCATTTTTTGTTTGGTTTTATGGCGCAAAAGCCCCATTCTGCACCACACACACGATTTTAAGAAGTTTTCCAGGGTTTTAAAACATTTCAAAGCGTTAAAAAGCTAAAAACAACTTTGAAAGAACAGAAAAATCTCAAATGAGCTTATCAATGCCGATGTCATGCAAAAAATAAAATTGGTTTGCATGTGGTTCATCACCCAGCAAGTTTTCAACTGAGCTTTATTATTTCCAAAATGACTTCATCTGCATGCGCTAAAATTTGGACACGTTCGCAAAAATGTGTTTAATTTAAAGAGGACAGTGACCATGCGAATGAAGAGGTGCATTTTTGGAATTTAATAGAAACTTATGCGTCAATCTTGTGTGGCCGATCCAAAGACAATTTGAGTGCCTCTGGTTTCAATTACAAGACTTGGTAGCCTTTATCATGGGATGAATATTATACAACTTAATATACTTTTGTTGGTTCCAAAAGCTCTGTCACCTTTTCTGCAGTCAGTTTTTACAATTTGAATGAAATCATTTAGTGGGAAGAAATTTTCGATCATAACTGCTGAATTTCTAGCGGCTTTATCCCCTCTTTCCTTTCTAGCAGTTCCCAAGTGTCCGGGAATCCAACAGAATCTTACTCGTATTCCTCTCTGGGCTCAATAAATAAACAATTCACTGGACTTCAGCAACAAGGGATGTCTTGATTAAGAACCATTCCTTAATGCATCAATGGCACTTTTTGAATCTGTATATAGAATATTTCTTTTATAATATTTTTCTGCCATTCTTTTCAGGGCCCAGTATATAGTCTCAATTTCTGATGTAAAAACGGAACAAAATTCATTTAATCGTTCTGAGATTATATTGTTTCTGATAACTACAGCCCCAGCAACTAAAATTATTCGCCTTGGATTCGCCAGTAAAATCTGGTTCTTAATCCAAAAATTGTTGTCCGTGAGCATGAAATAATGATTGGTAAATTTATTTTAGTGTTGATGATTTGCTCTATTTTTCCAAAGTGTCAGTAAAATTAATATTTATTTTTTTACAAGGAGGGAATTTGTCAGATTTTTTAAGCATTGGGAAGTGAAATATATTTATATCACTAAGAATTATTTCGATTGTAAAACCAAAAGTGGAACAAAAAGATGATCTCAATGAAAATAATGAGCCAGTAATAAGATTTGATACTTTCTAATGCAATGGATGTGAATAATCACGTAAAAAAAACAGATTAATTGCCAGTTTTTCTCGTCTAAATTTTGAAAGAAGCTAGTCACATAAAATAAAAAGACTTAAAACGGGGAAAACTCGAAATGTTCCAAATGAAAGCCGTAAACCCTGATTATGTATAGAATCAAGAGGCCGCCATGTAATTTCTCAGCAGATTCATATACAGCACTACCATAATCCAGTTTTGATCTGATTAAATCTCTATATATTTTGAGTAAACAATTACTTTTTGCTCAATACAGTTATTTACAGAGAATTTTCATTAAGTTCAAGGAAAGTATACATTTTTTTTTCAGATAATTTATATGCGAATAGAAAGTTAATTGCGAATGCCATATTATTCCTGGAAATTTTACTTCAAAAACAAAAGGAATCACCTGATTGTTTGGGGTCCGTCTGCAGGTGCTATAAAAATGAATTGCAACCAATTTTTGAGCAGAAATAGTAAAACCTTTAATTTTCCGTCTTTCAAAAATCTTGTTAATAGCTTCTTGAAAATTTTTCTCTATTAAATCCATGTTTTCGTTGGAGCAATGTATTTGAAAATAATCGACAAACAACCTTTGGGAACCGTGAACAGGAGGTGGGAGATTTTTAATGATATCGTTGATTTCAATAATGAATAAAAACACTCTCGTCGCTTCCCGGGGGAACTCCTTCGTCTTGCTAGAAACTATCGGATAAAATATTGCCCACTCAAAAAGGAAAAATTATCGTTCTTAAAAGTTTTTCAATAAAAATGCCTAAATTTCCACGAACAGCGATTCTGTGCAAATCTCGCATAACTCTGTATCTTCATTCTCTATCGTATGCTTTTTCCGTATAGTACAAACATTATTGATACCAGTTGTTTCCTGCACATAAAAGCGTCTCTGATGGATGTCTCTAATTGCAAATTAGTATCCAAAGTGCTCCTACCACAGCCAAAAGCTATTTGAAAAAGTGGATCACTATTTTTTCTCTTCAAGGATGTGGACTAAGCCAGCATTAATCATTCTGTCATAAATTTTGCATAGACAACTAGTGAGTGCAATTGGTCGATAGTTGTTTGGATTATTAGCATCTCTTCCTGGTTTTGCATTTCACCACAAATAGAAAAACTATGCTCGTGACGAATTCGATTGAAAAAATTCAGGATATTTTTTAGAGATTATCGAGAGAAATTATACATTTTTAGAGATTATACATTATAGAGACTAGATGAATTTGCTCGAGATTTTTGTAGCGCCCTTTTTAGCTCCATATAACTAAAATCGGAATTCTATTCTTTTATAGAGCTCATAAAGAAGTTTAAACTATGTTTTTCTTCATTCGTTTTGTAAGACATAAACTCTTATTGATACGAAGCTGCACTAGAAACTATAGAGAATGTCTCCAGCTTGTTAGCCATTCAGTTTGTATCCATCATAAGTTGTTCATTGGACTTTAAAAAGGAGAAAGGAACATCGATTTTGAAAATTGCAGATATCTTCCTGGTTTTATCTCACAGAGTTTGGAACAAATTGTTCCTTTCGTAGACAAATGATATCCACGCATTCATTGGCTTTTACGATTGATCAATCTTGCAGTTGCAGTAGCTTATTTAATAGAAATAAAATTATTCGTAATGGGATATCATCGGAGAATATTCCATGCTTTAGCTTGTTTCTTATCGGCCGCTCTGCACTTGTCACTCCAGTGTTTCGGAATCTTCCCTGATGTCTTTGGAATCGCCATGTTATATATATATATATATACACTGAAGTGACAAAAGTCATGGGATGACTGTTAATATCGTGTTGGTCCTCCTTTTGCCCGGCGAAGTGCAACAACTCGACGTGTCATGGAGTCCACAAGTCGTTGGAAGTCCTCTGCAGGAATATTGAGTCATGTTGTCTGTATAGACGTCCATAGTTGTGAAAGTGTGGATGGTGCAGGAGTTTGGGCACGAACGGACCTTTCGATGATGTCCCATAAATGCTCTATGGGATTCATATCAGGCGATCTAGAAGGCCAGATCATGTTCTGGAATTGTCCGGAATGTTCTTCAAACCAATCGCGAACAGTTCTGGCCCGTTGACATGGCGCATTGTCATCCATAAAATTCCCATCGTTGTGTGGGTACTTGAAGTCCATGAATGGCTGCAAGTGATCTCCAAGCAGCTGATCATAGCCATTTCCAGTCAATGATCGGTTCAGTTGCACCGGAGGACCGAGTCCATGCCATGTAAAAACAGCCCACACCATTATGCAGCCACCACCAGCTTCAACAGTGCCTTGCTGACAGTTTGGGACCATGGCTTCGCGGGGTCTGCGCAGCACTCGAACTCTACCATCAGCTCGTAACAACTGAAATCGTGACTCATCTGACCACGCTACGGTTTTCCACTGGTCTAGGGACCAGTCGATATGCAGGAGAGTCGCTGCAGGCGATGTCGTGCTGTCAGTAAAGGCACTCGAGTCGGTCTTCTGCTGTCATAGCCCAAGGAAGACAAATTTCGCCTCACAGTCCTATCAGACACGTCCCTCGTACGTCCCACATTGATTCCTGCAGTTATTTGACGAAGTGTTGCGTGTCTATTAACATTGATCATTCTACACAGACGTCGGTGGTCGCGGTCGTTAAGTGCAGGTGGTCGAACACTGCGCTGTCCATGATGGGATGTGATGCCTGAAATTTCATACTCTTGGCACACTCTTGATACTGTGAATCTCGGAATGTTGAATTCACTAACGATATCCGCAATGAAATGACCCTTGCGTCTAGCTCCAACTAACATTCCACGTTCAAAGTCTGTTAATTCTCGTCGTGCCGCCATAAATCACGAAAACCCTGTTCACATGAATAACTTGAACACAAATGAAAGCTCTTGAAAACGAACAGCGCATTTATACTTTTTCGCTGCGATACTACTGCCATCTGTATATTTGCATATTGCTATTCCATGACTTTTGTCACTTCAGTGTATATATATATATATATATATATATATATGCGCGTGTGCGTGTGTGTGTGTTCCGGCGATCTGTAATTATATGGTATTTTAGTATATACAGCATCATTATGGCTATATGTTAAAATAAGAGGAAAGTGGTCACTGTTGAATAAGTTATTTGCAACACCAAAATCAAATTTCACTGCTGATGTTGGAGAACATAAAACGAAATCTCTTCTAATAAAATATTGCTGATTCTTTTTTTACTTCACACTATACACCCACTCCACAAACAAATCCGGCGTTCTGTAATTACCTACAATCACCCTTCAAAACTTTTCCTCATGTGAAAAAGGAATATATCTCCAAACCTTCTCCTTCCCAGGAACACATATTTGCTATTAAGTTAAGAAAACTTAAGGTTTTTATTATAGGCATAAGATTAATAGGTGATGAAAATAATACAAAACCGTTAAGCTGCATTATAAGTATGCGACTTGAAAGCTTCACATCAAAATTTATATCAGTTTTACACGCAAATAGATATAGAAAATTGTCATAGCTCCTGCTTGGTTTCCTGAAAGCAAAATTATTATGAAAAATGATGAAATTGCGATGGTTGGTTGGTTGTATGGAGTTGGTTGTAAGAGTCAAATCTGGTCATACTGCTCCGATTAAATGGTAAAAGTATAAAAAATATGCAAAATACTCACTTATTAAATTCTAAACTCAAATGTAGGAAGAGAAAATTTTGGAAGTATGACGCAAAAAAGGACTTCAATAATTTAAAACTTAAAACAATTATTCATACAGTTATGTTATGTACATGAACTTAAAAAAGAAATGTTCCACAAAAAAAAAAAAAAAAAAAAAAAAAAAAACTGCGGAATGCAAGTGAAAAAGGCAAGAGTTCTTAAGAATTTAAAAATGCTTGGGCGGTATTTTTCAGCCTCCAAATCTTGTAATGTTGGAGAAGACGAATTAAAAAAATTGAGAACGACTAGACTTATAAACTGGATATTCAATGAAAATACGGCAAACAGTAAAATGTACTTGGCAGCTTTTGCACATAGGTGGATTTTGCTCTAATATAAGATGTTTATGGGTGTTTGGGTGTATGAGCTCATGCCTTCTACGGATATGGGTCAATTTTACATCTATCTGAAGTATGGGTATGATTAAATTGCGAGTTTGGGAAAAGTTACTAAGCTAAATCCTTGAGTGAAAAATATCCTCTTCAACATTTAAAAAATGGGCATCTTAACACCGAAAATGACAAACAGACTCAAAAGCTATTTCAAAGATGTTAAATTCCTTCTAAGATATTACACTACTGATTTCTGTAATTCCGTAAAACTAAAGAGTGAAAAATAATTAAAAGTTTTTAAAATGACCCCTATTAGTGCATTTATAAAAATGTGTTTAAAAAATTGTTTTTATTATATCTAAATCTTTTAATGTACCAACGGAATCTCCTGTCACAAAAAATATTCCTAGATTAAATTATTGTTGATTGTGCATGATAACACAGTTTCAGCTTTCATATATAATTCGTTGCGAGATTATTTAAACTAGGCGTTCAAGAAAAAAAAATCCTTCAAAATCTCCCTGAATATGACATTCAACGATCCTAGATATGACAGTCCAACAACTGTATGATCACTGGAATGTGTTTTTATTTTGTTCAAGATAAATAAATAACGTTTCATTTTTTACAATCACGGATGGAACCAGCAGTCATTGTGGTTTTTATTTTCCTCTTGTTCATCTCTTCGTTCTTCTGCCATCATTCTCTGGCAGATGCCAAGAGAACAGGTGTTCGAAGTAGGTAAAAAAATGTTTACGTTAGTTATAGTTTTTGCAAAACATGACTCAAAAATAAGTTAACACAATTTCTGACCTTTCACAAATGTTTTTTATTCATTGGAAAATATGTCAACAATTCCCAAGTATATTATGAATGCCTGCCATTCATCAAAATCTCTTGAATGACAGGCGTGCGTCGAAAAAAGTGGATTCAAATATCGTCAGCCAGCGACGAGTCTCTACATTCTACTTTTCGACATCGAATCAAAGCCACGGTCTCTTATTCGTACGCAGCTGAAAACTTCGTACACGTAAGTGCAATAACTTCACAATTTTTGTTCTTTTTGATCGAAATGTATTTTCGGTATGTATTTGTAATAATAATGAATTTTTACTATGCTTCCCTTGCACCCCTCAATTGCCGTGCCACTGGTTTCAATTGATCTTTTCTCCTTCTAGCCTTGTCTTTCTATCTGGTTGAGGAAATTCTATTTCTCCTTCTTTCCCTCAATAGCAAGTGAAAGAGCTTTCCACGAGAAGCTGTTGTCTTTCCACTTAGATTCTGCCTCTCATGGATATCCGAAATTCTATGTGTAGTCAGTGCGAGGTAATCCGGGTGGCCGTTCTCAGGGTATTGTTTTGATTGGCAGCCGTCCACCTACATTGCTCGTGTCTGAAAGTACAAATGAAGATGTCGTTCCTTGGGTCTTGTCCTTAAGAGACTACTATCGTTTCTGATCAGTGTCCGCGGAAGTGATTCCCAGCATACAGGTTTCGATTCATACAATGGTAAGTGCCTGGAGTTGCCTACCATACTTTGTTAGTCTTTACGATGGTCGATGCCGGTTTTTCGTTGTTGTTGTTTACTTGATTCTGTTTCCATATCTTATGGTTTCCATAAAGGAGATCCCTCTACTGGATTTGAGATAAATTTTCGATCCGCAACATAGTTCGACTTTGTGCAGGTAATACAAAATTGCCAAAAGGGATCTTTCATCCCAGTCCATTAAATTGCTTTGCTAAATACCACTTTTACTCGCTTTGCAGAGTAATGTCCAGAGAGCCAGTAATGTGTTACTTGACATGCATTGAAATTATACTTGACATGCATTACTAAAAAATATTTGACTTGCATTAAAATTACAAGATCCTACTTTCTCTCCTGCCTCACTAGAAACTTGAAAAAATAAACTCCTACAGTTAAAATAATTGCATGCCATATGCTGAGGATACACGAAAAATCCTAAAACAAATAGGTTTAGTTTTCCTTCAAGTCCACGATTCAAAATACGATATGTGCTAATTGTTTATACATAAATTACAAAAAAAAAAAAAAAAAATTCACCTCTTCTGAATTCCCCCAAAAGGTGCCTTCTGATACTGAGCAATCTCTGAACAATGCCCTGAAGCTAGCTCTTACACAAGAACATTCTGTCCAAATCCAAAAACTTCCCGATATTAAAGTTTTCAAAATGCAGTCCAAAAGAGCTTTGTTCCCTTATTCATGACATATCAAACAGTGCTGATCTCTAATTCCGTCATGTGAAGATGAGGAAGATTCTGGGATTAGTTGCGAAATTCCTTCCTTAAAAGGAGTCAGATTCTTTATCTTTTCGTGTACTCTTCACGGTGACGAGATCTAACCACCATGCCGGAAGCATCTCATCATTAGTTACGAGGTGCGCCACCCATCGGGATTTGCTTAAGGGATTTGCTTAGTAAAATTCAAATGTAAAAGATTATCTGAGAAACAGTAATCTTCTCCAACAGAAGAGAAACGATTTATTGTTGACTAGCCGCCTTTGGCGACCAGCTGGTTCGCCATGAGTAATGCGTTCTAAAATTTCCAATTAAATCATATATTTTTTAGCCAAAATTTAAGAAATAGTTTAAGCTAAAAGATTCAGTTATTAGTAGGTAAAGAGTCTGTAACTTTATTCGGAAAAACTTTTTGAGTTTAAGTCTCTAATAATTTATTAATTATGCTTCCAAAATATTAAAAATGTTTTTTTCGGTGATATTGCCAAAATGCTAAATATGTTTTTTAAAGAAAGCGAAAAAGGAAAAAAATTATTGAATTAATGATACAGATATTGCAAATGATTATAGAAATATGCCATTAAGTCGGAATTTCAATGCATATCCTGTCTAAATTCAATCAGGTTTACTGTAAATAAAGATAATTTATGGAATTAATGATATAAATATTGCAAACGATTTCTTAGAATCTTTTGCCTTGCATTTATTTTTATAGAAGAAATCACATTTTATATTTATGTTATTTTATCCAGTCACGTGCTGAAAGTTGTATTTCTTTAGATTTGATTTATGATGATAGTTGTTGTTTTTTCATTTAAACTTCCGGCATTGTGGCATTGTTTTATTTTATTTTATCCAGTCACGTGCTAAAAAAACATGGTTAAAATATTTCTTTAAAAATTCGTTAAAACTAGAAGCTTGAATTATACATTAAAACACTGATACCATTAGAAAGCTAATTTTTTTTATCTTTAAATTGATGTTAAAATCATGTTTGTCCGATAATAATTTCGGAAGTTATAGCGGAAAAACGTCGAAATTTCGCTTAAATTTTAATTAATTCAAATTCTAATTAAAAATTCAAAAAAAGGGCTCCGAGGTGCACATCCCCGACCTCCAAAATATACATGTACCAAATTTGGTAGCTGTAGGTCCAACGGTTTGGCCTGTAGAGCGCCAACACACACACACACACACATTGAGCTTTATTATAAGTATGGATTAAAAATGTATGCATGTGTAATGTATGTACGTATTATATGTAAATGAAATGTATATCTAATACTATAATACGAGGAATGGTTTCCAAGTCGAAAATCGCCCCAGAATTAATAAATTCCGGTAAACTTGGGGGTCTGGGGTTTTTGGCCACGAGGAATCGATTGGCCCCGGTTTTGAAGCGCTACGGTCGAGCAGTTCGGAGTTACAGATAGGATATTTTCAAACTTTATTAGTTCGTCATAAGGTCTACTTGAATTTTCAAGCGGTAACGTGCTGCCATCTATAGCCAATATGGCGAACTAATAAAGTTTTATGTTTATGCTGTTATAGGTTTATAATATGTTTCTTATGTATATATGTTTGGTTTTTCTAAATAAATTTGTCAAAAATATTGAACTTCAACACACTTCAATCTTTACCTTTACTTTACCTTTGTATAGAATAGTTCCCTTTCCAAACTCTAACTTTGTTTAGAATAGTTTACAATGGTGCACTTTAACCGGTTATCTTTTCACCAATGGTTTCACAAATTTTCTTATGGCATGTATTGTTTTGATAAATCCCAATTGAAAATTTAAATCTTCGAGTTAGCTTCGATACCTGTTTTCTCCGAGTGGAGCTCGGTCACCTGCTGGTATTATATATAAATGAAATTTCTGTTGCAAATCATATCTAGAAGAATCTTTTAAAAATTTGCTAAAGTTATGGGCTATTGCACATTAAATATATCATTGAAAAATTTTTTATTTGAATTTTAAGTTGATATATCAGTTTTTTTTATTTTAAACTATTAATAATTTTTTGTAAGTTTATATTTTCGGAAGTTTTCACTAAAACCCTCAAAATTTCACTTCATTTTTAATTATTTCAGAAAACGTCAAAAAACTTCTTTTTAGTTTCGCGTACTTACCGTTGAAAATATATTTGTGTCAAATTTAATAAGATTAATTTCAACAATTAGGTTTGTAACTCAACAACGGAGACTCATGAAAAAGGACGCATTTCCAGTTACAGTATTCATGGATTTAACTGTTATCGTGAACATTGAATTCAGCGAATCTTTTATCAGAAATGAAATGTGATATTACGTCATAAACTGCTTAAATTTTCTAATTCATCTTGGGAAATTTTAATCAAATTTTCTAGACTCGTGAAGCACCACATGATTACTAATAATTTTGCCCCCAAAAAGCATTAAGATGAAATCTTTGAACAGTTATGTGTGTGGAAATGTTGATATATTAGAGAAATAAAATTCCATTCGTCTCGTCAAAACCAGCATAAGCTTGTTGAAGATTTCTGGTGCTGATGTTCTTCTCGCAGGAATATTGATCGCTGTCTGCTGTATCCACCTGCAACCTCATAACTTTATCAAGAACAGAAACTTAAGATAGTAGATTAGCTTTCTGTTATTTTCTGCTAACCATGCCATTTCACTCGGTGAAGCACTTAGTTAGATTCTTATTCTCAAGCTAAGGATTGGATGGATTTTAGTGTTTATTGGCACAAGAGCCGTATTTGACTATACTGCGCTACACGTATGGTTAGAAGGTATTAATCGACTGCATTTAGATGTAAATGTAGATGTTTTTTTACTGTAAGATGTAAAATTTCAAAGAAGTAAATTTAAAATTGTGAACAAATGTAAAAATCAAAACATTTATTGTTAAATACTATGGTAAAATCCAGTTGCTTTTAAAAATTTTAAAAGGATTTTGTGGGGATACTCCCCTAAAAACGTTTACATGTCCACTGATTAAACATTAAAAAGCCTAAAACGATGATGAATAAAATTCGGACACTCAATCCAAATGTGAAGTACTGTTAAAATCACTTAGCATCTCGACTAGAAAGAAGCGCGTTCACCGAATAAAAGATGGTTACGACTCAAACGTGTATGACCAATGGGGTGTCTAGACAATTTGGCATCTAACTTTCTTACAGGCAAACAATTACACAAAGAAATAATAGGTTTTACAATATGAATTCTATCATTCTTTTGATCATTCCATGGCTCTTGTCATATGAGTACTTGTAAATGTATTTGCTGCATCACTATACGGAATGTTGCAAAACCGAAGACACATATTTTGCTGCGCCATCCACCATTTCATTACCTATTATTCCAACATGGCTAGGGATCCAGAAAAAAAAGAGTATCTGAAAATCCCTATCTTGTCAAGTCCTTAAATGTCTCAGGATTGTCGAGGCAACCGGATGAACCTGATTTTGAAGATTGAAAAGCATTTTCAATGAACTCATTTTGTCAGTGTAAATACGCAATTTACTCTTAGAAGAGAGTGAAACCCTTTGAAGAGCATAAACGACTGTTAATAATTCGGCATATAGAACTGAAAATGATGTATCTAGACGTTAACTGAATGTATCGCTAGCAAAAATAATACCACCACCAACATGGCCATCTGACTATGAACCCTCCGTAAAATTTTTTAAATATTTAGCATACTGATAACAATGAGAATTCTCATAGACAATAGGTGTAGTAAACTGCTTCATAAAACCAGAGAAGAGATTTAAAGAGGGACACTACCTCCCTGACTTCCTTACCTGCAGCGCTATCCATTCGAGAAATTGGCTGTGTCTCTGAGAATACGATATTTTCAGCAGACATTTGAAAAGCTGTATCGATAGGGTATGGTGTGATGTGTTTTATTGCCACAAAGTCCAATTTAAGACAAGCTGCGCCATTCACAAGGATTTTTAAATAATTCCATTATAAAATGTGTAAATAAAAGGATGTATTGTAAAAATGTCGAAAGTCAAGAAGATGTATGGTTTAAAAAGATTTGACACAAGAATATAAGTAAATCTCACATATTAAATGATATGAAAAAATACCAAAGGCTTTTAAAAAAATCGAAAAGTTCTGAGTGAGCTTTCTCACCCACCAGGTCTCGTTAATGTAAAATAGACGAATGAAAGTGAGTTAAAAGATCTGAAGTAAAATTTGGACATTCGATAAGAATATGTGCTATAGAATTGATCATTCCACAGTTCGTACAATGAGGGTTCCGTTTACCGAATGACAAATGTCTTTCAGTGAGTACAAATGTAGTGAGTTCAATACGTAGACAAATTAATTTTGCATCCAGGCATAGATTCGATGAAACCAACCACATATTTATTGAGTTGAATAGCATGTAATTTATTATCAACCTCTTCGTCTCAAACTTTCTGCCACTTTCCATTGATATATTGTGCTGTACAGTGTGTGGCAGATACCCTAATAAATACATCTTACAACACTATTTTTAAATACGCCGTGTCCATTTTCTAACAAAATGTTGTTGAAATTCGTTCAGATAATTTTGAAATAAAAAAAAATCAAAGAGAATTTCGAAAGGCCGACCTCAACAGAAAACCTCGTCTTTGCTGGCATTTGCCGTCGTAGTCAGGGGAAAACTTAAACTATTTTTATTTCGTCCATTTCATTTTCAATTTCCAAAAAACAATCGTAAAAGGATTTGTTTTAGTCGTGTGTTTATTGGCACAAAAGTCATATATGGCGATACTGCGGCATAAATATGGCTAAAATAGAAAACATGAATGAACACCAAAACCACTAGTCTTTGGGAATGTAAAAAATAGAATTATGAAAAGTTAATACTGAGAAAAACTAAACTTAATCAAATGCGAGCATGGAAGGAAGTCAAGTATTTAGAATTTGTTCACCCTAAACCACCCTTCTTGAAACTTGAAATGAGACGCATTTTACAACGTTAAACATTTTCAATCCTCCAGAAACACTATATTTGTACTTTTGCACTTCGGCAGTTTGATCTCCGTTTTCTGCTTATATTTTTTGTTCATAATGTGTAACTATCTATTATTGGATCTGTGTTCTTACCAAGATTTGCATTTTTCAGATTTTTTAAAATTTTAAATACTATTTAAGACTGCTCCAGTTTCTTTCCTTTTTTAAAAAAGCTGTTGTGCTAATACTGACTGCTGTGTCAAAAAATCCAATGACCAGCTAACCAGCAATCATTATAAATTTAAAATGTAAACGAAACCTTATTTCTATTGTTTTATTTTATTTTTAAAACAATGCAAGTGAATGAAAAAATGTTTAAAAAAACAAAATTGATTAAATTGCAATCATATTTTTCTTCTCAAATTAGAATTAAAACAATAATTTTATACTATTTACAGACCATTCGAAGTGTATGCTGATTCTCAATTACTTCTAGCAAATCCCCTATGGAAAATATAATCAAAATGAAATTCACCGTTCCTTGCATGGCGATCTTTCTGCTCTTATTAGCCAGTGCTATTGCTGAAAAGGGTAAGGGTTAATATCTATTTAAAATAATCTCAATAAATCTAATAAGTTACAAAATAGCATATAATTTATTGAATTTCTTATATGAATGTGATTACTAAAAAAAATCTGCTCTTGATATACAAATGCTTATTTTATGGAAAATGAAATAATTTATCTATTTAAAACATGTATGTACATACATGCCATACAAGTCACGAAAATCGCTCTTCTTACTCATTATCGAAGGGCACCAATCAAATGTAAAGTAACTATCATAGGAGCGTTTCAAGCTATTTATTGAACATTTTGGCAGCTGTTTACAGTTTCATACAAGTTTCGATTAGCTAATTAATGAAATGGAAAATATTATCAGAAAATCTCCGGAAAAGACTGAAAAATTCGCAAAAAGCTCCTTTCATTCAGAGAATAGAATATGTGGAAGAAATCTAATTTACAGAAGAATGGGTTAAAGTTTAATCGAGTATCAAAATAGGTTTAACCATTGTCAGATGAATATTTGATAGGAATTATCTACGAAGACCGATATTCACATTTTAACTATTATCTCACAAAAAGGATTTTTGATCCTCTTAAAATTAACCTGATGACAATTTCATTACTATACAATATTTTAAATATAATTTTGCTCCCAATCTGTTTTTGTTATGATGAAATTCATCCATCAAAACAATTACTCGCTTGCTTTGGACAATGTTAAAATCAACATCTATAAAATTGCTTCCTTTAGACACGAACACCAAGGCAGGAATTTTTGTTCCATTTTCGATATTTGTTGCGTTTACACTTTTTAATTTGTGAGCTCAGTAGTAATAGATTAGCCACCTTTGGTGATCAGCCGATTCGCTAATATTGATGCTTTCAGCTTCAAAATCCAAGGTTTCAATTTCACTTTCATGATGAATTTATGATTATGATGATTATTTCATTTTAAATGATGAAAACACAACTAATTTATTTTATTTCAGTCACTAAATGTACTTTTGAAAAAATTATGAAGTTTAAATTTTAAACAGGGTTTTGGTACTAATGGATCATTATCTGTAAAATATTATTAACATTCTAACTTTTAAATAAACAAATAAACGTTTTTTTTGGTTTGAAATCGAACCAACTGATGCTGAAAGGAACAATTTAAGTCCTATAGTTTGGTAGAAATAACTATTTTGAAATAAATTAGCATTCTGAATAAAGCAATTAGCATTTTTTGTTCGAAACTTTGTTGAAAAATTTTTAATCATTTTTGTAGTAATTTTTTCTTTAAGTACCAAACCTTTGAAAGCTCATAATCGTATATAATGGGGTGTTATTATTTTTTTACAGCTGATGAGGAAACGTTTCCTTTAAGTGATTCGTTGGATGAACTGGATGCTGTCGAAAGTAGGATGTCTTTATTTAAAGGTGAAGAAAGGTAAGATATCTGCCCTGCTGAAGAGAGAAAAAGAAAGGGTATATAATCAATATGGCGTATCTTTCAGATTTTTTTCAGCAACTAAGGTTCTGATCGTGGTAGTGACGATACTATGTAATTTAGCTCAAGTACCTGTTATCTAATGCTCTCTAAAGATGAGCAACTTTACTTTTTGCAAGACGCTCAGTGGATTCACGAGTTGATTCTGGACATAATATTTTCACATGAACAGGAATTATTCAACTTTAAAAGTTCGAGCTTCAAAAGTTGTCGACGAAAAATGAATTGCTCTATGAAAAAGCGAAATTTTCTATCTAATATTCATTTCTAACCACTGTTATATTATTAACATTAATCAAGTATTGTGAAGAAAAAGTTTCCCTTCAAACATAAAAAAAGGCATTAATCATCGAAAGAAAGTCGCTAAGAATTGTGTTTCAGTTACATTCTGGTAAAAAAAAGTTCTAACTTTCGTTTAATTTTTAAGTTTCTACAGTGCAAATTTTGAGAAAAGAATTTTTAAGAAAATATTTTAATTTTGTAATAATAATAACTATGTCGAAATAGAAAAAAAATTATTAATAAATTACAAATTATAATTCCCAAAAAAATAAATTAATTTTGAAAATAAATTAATGCCTTTTATTTTTAAAAAATCTAATGGCGTTTTTCTAGCAATGAGGAACTGCATTGATAAATCAATGCAATAACAAATTTCTTCACAGAAGAATTTTTAAATAATTTTAAAAGAAGAATTTTTAAAGAAGCAAAGCAAATGCATCTCGGGATTGGATTGGATTGTTTAACGGCACAAGAGCCAAAAATAGCTATACTGCACCATACGTACGGTCAAACTAGAAAGTTAAAATTGTATAAAAAGTTCGAAAACTATATAATAGAGCCAAAGATACATAAAGTGCAAAAGATGAAACTATAGAGCAATGCCGGGATCTGTCTGGCACCAATTAAAATAAGTCTAGATAAAATGGTAAAAGCCAATTGATTTTAAAAACTTAAAAGTAATTTTGTGAGGATTTTCCCCTGCCAACGTTCCACTGCCCAATAATGAGCAATTAAAAAATGTAAACGATGAAGATTAAAATCAGGACATTCAATTAAAATACGAAGAACTGTTAAAATAACTCGGCAACTAGAGCAAAAAGGAGCTTTATCACTTGATAAAAGATATATGTGTGTTGAGTGATTGTGAAAAAGCGGAATCCAGTCAATCTGACCTCGCAAATGTATCTCAGACACGCATGTAAAGACGAGATCGGTTCTAATTTTCATAGTTTTCAATTTTTATGGAATGTACTTCTAAAGCTTAAGATACTGATCTGAACTAAAATAATTATGAAATGTGTTTTGTTTATCGACAATTAGATTTACTGATACCATTTTGATCATTCTTCGACGTTGAGTAGAATTCCTGGGTCTCCAGACATTAATAATTGCTTCAGTCATTTATTTTTGATTCTTTCTTTTTAATATAAGCTCTTTTTAGATCTTAACATTTTTTGTTGATTTAATCGAAAATATATAAAAATATAAATGAATGTTTTCCTGTATGTCTCTTCTGCGCTGCCGTACCGAGCATCTTACCAAAGCTAAAACTTCGACTACTTATTGCTTGCAGTTACACGAAGGCTACAGGCATTATGCAATAATCTAAAGTATAAAACACATTTTTAGATCTATTTACCGCATTTTATGAACTATGGATTGCCCACCATATAACTTGCCAGGAGACACCGCAGATTCAATAACGATGTTAAATTCAAGCTAGACGCTAATATTTTGTAGCTATTATACATAAATGCAATGTCAGCCTTTCTATGAGGCAATAGATTTTATTAGTGAGTGTGTGAGAAAGTGTTCGAGGAACTAATTCTATAAGTATGAAATTTTAACTAAACATTTAAAAAAAATTTCCGAAAATAACTTCCGAATATTTTATACAAATAATTTTGCACCATCTTAGTTTTCAAATGTATAAATATTTTATGGTATAAATATATTTTATATGTTTAATCCATTTTAAAAGAAAATATTTAATCACCTTTCCTAGTATTAAAGTTAAGAATTCTAAACAAATATTAAATTAATCGGGAGGTACAATAAATAGTTTCTTTTATTACCATTCTGAAAGAGCACCAAGTTTTACAATTCTATAAAAATGCACAAATCTAATATTAAAAAAATTGTTTGTAGAATAGAACACTAAAAATAGAATAAAAACTATTTATACTTCACCTTTATATATCCATCAATTTCAGTGAATGTATTCATTGTCGACAAGAAAATAAATAACATTCTTCCTATCATTCTTAATAAAACAAGATACATATTTCAAATTCGTAACGATGTTTCATTATAGAATTTTTATTTAGTTTTTTATATTTCGTTTTCTTCTTTGGCAGCAACGCGCCGTGTACCAGCTAATGATTTCATAAATAGCAAAAGGTGAATAATATTTCATATATTCCCTGCAATGAATATTACTCCATTTCTTGCCTTTTTTTTTTCGAGAAGTTAATTTTCAAAATGGCGCATGTCTGTCTATTTGCCATTTAATTGCATCCGAAAGAAGAATTTTGTTTCAAAGGCGATGGTTTTTCAGATCCGATGACTGCATACCGCTTCACCATGACTGCACCAAGAATCGTCATGGCTGCTGCCGAAGTGACACTTTCAAATACAGATGTTGGTGCTTTTACAAAGAGGGGAACCACTCCCTCCCCACAAACGAAGAGACGTGTTCTTGTCAGGAAAAGTGGTACCTTCGCGTAACGGAACAGCTCTTAGACAAATTGTCCAAATTCTTTCAGAAGGCAGCCCTTGGTTGATTGAAGCGAAAATGTTTTTGAAATAGTTTGAAATAAAGAACTTATTTTAGTCATGCAGTGTCTCTGAATTTTGTTCTGTTGTTTTTCTAGTAGCTGAAGTATATAGATTTTCATTTGTTGATAAAAGCGGTGTAAATATGTATTAAGATCCAAAAGAAATGATCCCTTCCTCTGATCTGCGGTTTTGTATTCGAAAAAAAATGCAATAAATGAAACGAATGTCATTTGAAAATAAACTAAGTATTGTGAAACCTGTGGACTCTAATTCGCTTTTCTAAACCCTGGATAAAAGTACCATTTGAATCCTTTTAAGAACTAAACAATCAAGTTTTAACCCAAGTATTTGGTTTCACAGAATCATGCATCCGGCAGTCCAGACATATTTTAAAATGCTTTTCGGCCTTGAGTGGTTATCCCTTAATACTGTAATTCATCATTGTTATTTTTGGTACTGAATTGGGCAGTTTTACGCAATTACATTCTTTAATGCAAACTGGTGCATTGAATGGTGTTAATTTTTAATTATTTCTGGTGTTACGTAAGCATATTGTCTCGCCTCTCACTTATAGAGCCCTCTAGATGCAGATGTAACTTTTCATTAGACCTTGTAACATCATTGATGTAGCAGCGACGCAAAAGGCTAGCTCTCAAAACTAGGTCCAACAAAGCGGAGAATCAATATATTCTTTAAATTTCAAAAAGTTCCGTCATCATTGAAACCTCCACATTCTGCCCGAGGGACTCGGACAGGAAAAAAAGTGAAAATTATTATAAAAATCCAGCTCAAAGAGCAAAAGACTTGAATAGAATCAAGATAAAATCAAAATTAACAACTATTAAATTCTCCGCTTTGTGGGAATTAGTTTTTAGCTTTCCTTTGGCGTCGCTGCTACATCAGTGATGTCACAAAGTCTAATGAAAAGTTACATCTGCCTCAAGAGGGCGCTATAAGTGAGAGGCGAGACAATATGCTTACGTAACACTTGAAACTTTTTGCCTCTTATTAATTTCTTGAGTTCATTTCCTTTATTTGGTTCTTAATTTTGAAAGAAACTATTAGTGTTTTTTGTCGAAAGACGGAACATACTATCATGCTTCCTTTCGGAATTGATTGCTCGTCAGAGGTTGGATGTTTAACATCCCCCCCCCCCTTAAATGAAGCATGCAATCTAAAATCTTCTGATTAGTGTTGCTGATAGCTAATATTCAAATAATTCCTTTTTTTAAAAAATACTTTGAAACTAAATCGAAAATGTAAAATTAAATACCGCTTTACCTGTAATGGCATCCTACAAAACTATACATCCACCTACAAAACTTACTGTGGATGCCTACGTGTGTTGTCGGCTTCGAAATCGATTGTGCCAATGATTCAAACTGCATGCGCATAGCATGTGCGATGGTGCTAAAATCTTCGAGTAATATGGTGTAGTCTCATCAAATAAAATGTGAATCAAAGACTCAGAATAATAATTATGCAACTTGATAGAGGAACATTGATGAAGTTACCCCAAATGACAATATTAAGCAAAAGTTTAATTTTACGAAGAAGACGATATTCAACTTTTACTGAATTTCGGCTTAAAAAAACTAATTCATTATTTTATTTTATAAATTTTAAACTCTGGTGCAGTGGAAAACATTTCATATATTAATATCTGAGCAAATTCAAATTAACACATTGAAGGCGGGAAATCTTGACGAAAGTATGCTAGGTAACGCGAATCAAATCGTAGTACTACGACTCCCGCCTTTAATGTGTTAATCTATCCTTTCGAAGAAAACGCATATGAATTTTTTCATGAAATATCTCGAATTACTCAATTTATGAGTATCATATTTATTCAAGAAATACTAATTAAACTCCCTTATGAAGAGTAATTAGCTCAAGGAAGGCAAAGAAGAATCATTTTAACACATTTTCTATCCTCCATAACACTATGATAGACGAAAAGATCTCAGTATTTTTAATGATGATTATTCATTCGAGCACTTAGTAATTGTTTTTTTTTTTAGAAATTGATTGTAAAGACGGGTTTACACAAGGCTAAGTATTACGCGCAATAGAAAATCACACCTAATTCTGGAAAATCACGTGTCCACAATGGGACAATGTTGAATGCTTGTCAAATCAGGACAACCATTGGTCATTGTCTCAACTGTTCATACGATGACAATACAAGGACAACCATATAGAGGCAACGTTTGTGTGCAATAGTTAGCCTAGTGTGAACCCACTTTAAGGAATGGCTGTTACTGAACGCTTTGAACTGTGCAATTTGCAATCAAATTATTTTTGAATCGTTTGCTAGTCATTTTTTTAATCAATGAATTACATTGAAGAAAGCCATTGTAAATTTTCAATCCAGCTCTTGTATACAATGTTACGGAAAATTATTTAAAATGAATGTGTTTCATCAACTTAACGCAATCAAATGAAAGTTCACCTCTTTGTCTCTTCGGGTCAGTGAAATGAGGTGAGAATCGTTCACTTTTTCAGGGAAGAGGAAAGGAAGTGCATCGAGAAGCACCACGAGTGCACCCACGACAGGCACAATTGCTGCAGGGGGGCACTCTTCAAGTACAAGTGCCACTGTCATGAGGTGCAGGACGAAAAGGGAGGGAAGAAGGAGAGCTGCGCCTGCCACAACCCTTTCCGCTACAAAGTCGTCGACCTGGCGGTGAACGTCGGCAAGAAGATGATCTGAGGTGAACGTCTATTCAATAAATGTCTGTCAAATGACTGTTCAATAAAGTCAGTATATGAAATGTCTGTTCAATAAAGACCGTCTATCAAATGTCTATTCAATAAAGTCCGTTTACCAAATGTCTGTTCAATAAAGACATTTCAGAATACGAGCCATAGATCCATCTCCAATTTTGTAGCTTTTTTTTTTTT
>JAPMOQ010065262.1:0-15016 GCA_026543055.1 Argiope trifasciata | reverse complement strand
GAGCTTTATTATAAGTATAGGTATAGATATGCTACTAGCAATATGATGAATCCGGATTGATACAAACCGGAAAAAATTAATAAATTAAATCAGTGACAATTTATCTCTGTTTTTACTACTAATAAAATAAATGTGTGTGGGGCTACCAAACTTCTGACATGTATGCAAATTTTAGAAGGTGGAAATGTGAAACGATTTAAAAAAAATAATTAGAATTTTAATAAATGGAAAATAAAGTTGAATTTTGATATTTTTTTCTGAATAGCTTCCGGAAATATTATTGTATAAAATGAATTTTATAATGTTACAATGTTTTTAAAATATTGTCTATTATACCAGTTTCTTATAGCGGTTTGTTTTCTGAATTTTAGAATTATTAATAAAATATTCTTTTTATAATTTCTAGCAATTTATTACTTTATTGTCCAGAAATTCAAAGTCTTTTTACAGTTTTATTCAGTATTTAATCACATGATTTTCTTTTGTTGTTGAGAGCTAAAAAAGAATTCTATTCATGATTTATGCAATTTACAAATGTAAATATAAATTTGAAGTTATATCGCGATATTAAAAGGTAGGCTATCTGAATACTTATTTATCATTTGATGTTATGAGATTGTCACCCTTTAGAAAAATTAATACGCACATTAAATAGAACTCAAATATGATAATTAAAAAAACACGACATTAGTGTTAGTGACGTTTTTCCAAAATCATGGACATGAAGTTATACCTAAACGATCTATCTGAAATCAAATGTAATTTATATTCTGTGCAAAACCAAGTTGGTCCGAAAACAATTAGTAAAAAATAAAATAAAATTATATGAAATGACTATTTGGTACGAATCTAGAATCTAAGTGGTGAATTCCAGTATAGTTATTAATAATATTAATCTCATTATAATATAAACGTTAACTGTAACCAGAGGGTTATAGTTGCTCTGGCATGAAGCGGTGTTGTTGTTGTTGTTGTCAGCTCCCGTAAAATATTATTAAATTAAAATGCAGATGATTCACCCGCAATTAATATAAAAGCATTTTTTACTGTAACTATTCATTTTTTAAAAATTGAAAACTGAGTAATCATCATTTCAGTCTTACGTGTACTACAGAATAATTTTCACAATTTATATAATATATCAAGAATTATTCAACAAAAATTTCTCAGATTCCCCTCTTTTATTAAATAGTGATACTCAGATGTTCATAAACCAGTCAGTTTTGAAGTCTGACTTAGTTGATGATTTATATCTTTTTATTTAAAACATTATTGTTTGAATAATATGATTCACAGAGCAGAGAATCTAGATAAAAGCTAAATTTTCTTCATTTATTAAAACATTGATAGATTTGTAGTGGAAGCTTTATAAGCCAGATAACATACTCAAGACTGAGTGATCACTTTTAGTCTTGTGGTCATGTCATCTGGCTACCATCCGTAAGGTCCCAGGTTTGATCCTACCTATCACCAAATAGCAACCGTTTCTAATTGTGAAAAGACATGATAAATATTTCACCGTTAAAATCAAGGGCAAGGATACAAATATATCCATTGATAGATTGAAACCGGCATATCTGTTAACGGACATTCCCCTTCTGGAATCAGGTCATGCCCAAGCATTGCCCAAAGAAACATTGATGACACCAGATCCAGAAACTGAAAAACAAACATCAGATCTGTTAAACAAAAATGTTCAGACGAAAAAATGTACTCGCTCTGGTAGACATGTAAGATTTCCAACTCATTACAGAGATTAAGTACATTCTATTCATTGTTGTAAATTCATTTGTATATATATATATTTCACTTACATTTGTATAAATTGCATGTTATAAACTGTATCGTAACCCCATTACTGGGGAAGGAGTGATGTAGCAGCTACATTTCTATTTTATAATCTTTGTTTTTTATAGTTGTCCTTTTAAAAAGTGGCAACAGTAGTAGCGTTTTGATGGAATAAAAATATAGCGACTTGATTTAGTTTCGCTTACTTAAATTTCAAATATACTATGAAATTATCATTCCGAAAAAATCTATATTAATAACCTATCTCAATGAGTTCCACATAACAGCGCTACAGATTCATGTTATCAGGGGTGTTTGTGCTCCGGGGATTTTGAACTTCGATACCCGGAAATTCCGGGGATCGTCGTTCAAAAGGAAGTAGGAATAATAATGAATAATTTATTTTGATCTGGGTAATTTTTGTTTGCTTTGAAAGCAGAAAACGCAAGGTCAGTGTGTGTGGTGAAAACTTTTCCTTTCTTTCTCCAAAGACAGTGATAATGCGTGAAAAGGGGGGGAAAAACTTCTTTTTGTTCTTTCCTTATTTCGAGTTATGACTCATTCCTCCGGTTCTCGGACATTCTCTTCTGGATTCTTTTCGGCAAGTAGGCGCGGCAGAAAAAAAAGGGGGGGGGAAGACTTCGATGTGCGATCACGTGACTCTGGGTTCAAAGGTCTTGTCTCTCCTGGTGTGGCGCCAATAAGTAGAGAAGGGGGATTTTTCGCCATATTAGCTATTTGTCATTGATCGCTTCGCAATTTTTTTTCCTCCGCTGTGTAAAATTTTCGTTCCATTTATTGATGCACGTGTAAATTTTTCGTTTTTTTTATTGAAATATTTTTTTATTTATGTACGCAAGAGAACTTCACTATGAAATTTCTCGATATAAAGAGTGATATACAATTAGACGAAGGTGTCCGGAATGCATTTAGGTGGAATTGGATTGAACGGAGAGATGGTCATGGGAATACCATTGGCACATGGTGCAAGAAAATAAATGTTGCTGGACAAGCATATTATGTTTTTTGTAACTCACTGCTGAATTATGGTGGGGAAGGATTCAAGTCTTTCACAAATCATTCTAAAACTGTGACGCACGTAAAATATTCAAAGTGCATTAGATATTCAATGACTTTAAGTAATTATACTAATTCAAAAAATACTGATGACTTACTGGAGGCTGATGCTCGGCCATTGGATATAATGACAAGAAAAGCACGCTAAGAGGTATTAATAACTTCGTTTATCGCCGAGAATTCTCTTTCTTTCAATGTAGCTTCCAATTTACTTGAACTCTGCAAACAGTTGAGCCGCGATCAGACGGCACTAAACTCATTGGAAATGTCCAGGACTACTGCATGTTATAAGATGAAATATGGGCTCGCAAAAACTATTAAGGAAAATATCATTAAAACTTTAAAGGAGACTCCATTTTCTCTAAATTTGGATTGAAAGTACTAGCAATGCTCAAGAAAGTATACTGGCAATATTGGTGAAGTTTTATGACAACAATCAAAATGAAGTTCATCATTTTGCATCTCTAAAGATGGAATCTTGCAATTCAGAAGCTGTTTTTAAAGCAGTTGTTAATACTATTGAAGATAATCATATTCCATGGGCAAACAATTAGTGTATTAATGGAATCATGTAACACCATGCGTGGAAAAAAAAGGTGTTGAAACCAGACTACGATCAAACAAAGCACCCCACTTATTAGATATTGATGGTGACACATGTCACACAGCTAATAACTGTGCAAAAAAATTTGCTTCATGTTTTGAAAGATACTTAGAAGATTCGTTTGATGACATCTATTTTGATATGAAAAGCTGCAGTAAAAGAGAAAATTTTTTCAAAATCTGTGAATCCCTTGCCATTAAAAAACTTAAGCCCTTGAAGAGACCAGACCATAGGTGGGTGTACATTTTATGTGTTTTAGAAAGAATCAAAGAACTGTGGGATGCTCTTATTGCATTTTATTTTCACTACTTGGATAAAACTGATAAAGGGTATTATTTTTGTTATGTTAAAACTGTATACAATAAAAGAAATATTTCTGCAGCTCAGAAAAAAATTGTTGAAGGGGTGTATTCTTGCTTGCATTCCCAACAACTCACAAAGGATACTTTAGCTCGGAAAAAAGAATACTAAATGGGTTATTTGTTATGCAAAACAAAACTTTATTGCATATGGCATTATATTCAGCAGTATTACCAGAGTTCAACACATATATTTAATTATTTGGAAAAAAAACCAATGCTTCATTTAATACATTCCAGTATTTATAAATTGATGGGAAAAATTTTCTCTTTTTTTTATGAAACAAGAAAATATAGAGTGCACATCTTTTGATTTATTAAAGGTTGATGTCACAAATCCAGAATTCCATCTACCTAGCAAAGTAATATTTGCTGGTGCTGAAGCTTCCACTCTCCTGAAGAAATTATCAAAAAATCATCCAATAGCAAAAGAATTCCAAATTTCTCTGATAAAAGCTTATACTAATACAGCACAGCATATGAAACAGAAATTACCCCTTAAAAATTCATATCTAATTAGTTTTACAGCATTAGATCCAGAGCTAAGAGGTAAAACCAGTACAATATTAGCTTTTGAAAAATTATCATCTTTTATGTCCCATATTTTTAGTGATAATGAAAAGTCAAAAGTAGAAGCTGAAATAAGGTTATACCAGAGTGATATTGATATCACCAAAGAAAAGCTCTACACGTCTGATGAAAGTGGAAGTCAAGTGTACAATTTATAAATATTGGTCTAAAGTTTTTAATTTAAAAGATGATTTCACAAATGATTATAAGTATCCTACATTGGCTAAATTTGTCAAAGCCTGCCTTAGCTGCTTCCATGGTCCATTTGTGGAAAGTGCATTCAACTTAATGGATACACTTGTCATTGACTATAGAACCTCTCTTAAGATTGATTCCCTAGATGCAGCGCAGTCTATTAAATATGATTTAATGGTTTCTAAAGAAACCTCATGTGAAAAATATGGCTCAAAAAATCCAATGACTGATCCAATTCACAAAGATCTCTTACTGAATATGAACAGAAGTTGGAAAACATATCAAGAGGTCTTAAAAACTTGTATTTCAGATGAGTCACCTATAAAAGTCTCTGAAAAACCTTCTTCATTAGCAGAAAAGCAAACTGCTTCTACCTCTGCATGTGCAGTTCTCGAGGAAATTTCTTCAACTGTAAATGAGGAAAATAAAAGTCAACTTTCTTGCAATTATGAAGTTCACCACAAAAGAAAGACAAACCCACAAACATCAGAAAATAAAAAAAGCAGCAGAAATTAGATATTTTTTTAAAGAATTAATTCAGGTAATTTAAAATATTTACATAAAATGAAGTAGTTTATATTTTTGAAAATTTATGGTTATTAATTTTGCAAAAAAGTAATTTATTGAACTTTTATAATTAGGTCATTCAATACTTCATAATTGTAATTTTTCATTTCTCCCCCCCCCCCCTTCTCGAAACTCCAAAATGTCGGTAGTAAGTCCGTAAAAGTTTCAGGGGATTTTTTGGGGTCCCACAAACACCCCTATGTTATATACTATGTAGTTATTTACTTTATTTAGACCCTTTTTATAGATCCATTTCTATTATTAAAGTTTTACAAATTAACCGTTATACCTTGAATTGAAAATATGTATATATTGAACCATATTTGTCTTAAATAAAGCTGATTTATTTAATAATATGGTAAAAATCAGAGTTTTTTTCTTTAAATTATCTTTTTAGAAAAAAAAAACATTTTATATTTATTTCATTTTATGGAGACATGTGCTATAAATTACTTTTTATATTTATATTTGCTATAATTTATTTTTTAATGTAAATTTTTGTCAATCTGATGGCAACATATTGATAAGATATTTTTCCCCCTTAACACGTGCTCGTGTAGATTAAATTTTATTGTTTTGTCCGAAATTGTTAAAAAATTGAATTTTTGAAAAATATAGTTATATTTCTGTGAAAATTCATTAAAAATAGAAGCTTAAATTCTTTGTTATAACACTGATATTATTAGAACGCTAATTTTTAAATCTTAAATTTGATGCATAAATCACCTTCGTGCAATAATATTTACGGAAGTTAGTGGAATTCAAATTCTAACTAAAAATTCGAAAAAGGGCTCCTAGGTGCGCATTACCGTCCTCCAAGTTATACATGTACCAAATTTTGCAAATGTAGATCCAATGGTCTGGCCTTTAGAGTGCCAACACACACACACACATATCTACACATTGAGCTTTATTATAAGTATAGATATAGATGACTAATGAAATTAGGAAACTTTATAATTTTGAATTCAAATTTTTCTTAAATATATTTATCAACTCAAATAAGTAATAAATGACGATCGTTTGAAGCATTTTTCGAATTTGAATAATCTCTAAGGGTTTAGAAATTAACCATTGGATTTCGACAGTAGCGGTCATCCAATATGTTGAATTAAGGATGATGCATGCACTAGTTAAATTAGTTGCTACTCAGCTGCTTCAACTATTTATTAGTTGCAATTTGAATTCTAGGAAATACGGATGTTTTCATCACGAAAAATTTCTTAAAGATTGCGCAGATTTAATTAGAATATTCTTAAATATTATTTTAACTTAAGTTTTCAACATTTAGAAAACAACTTAAATAATTGAATTAAATTTTTTACTATTTTTCTTTCAGATGCCGAAAGCCAAGCCTTCCACAAGCAGACGGAGAGGTAAGAATAATTCATATTTAATTCATTTGATCTTGCATTCACATTTTAATACTTTGCATACGTAATTCTACACATATAATTGCTGACATGTGAACCGTATCAGGCTCGAAAGTTTAGTTCAATAGCATTGGTATTTCAGATTTGTGCAGATTTTGAAATAATAAATTAATAACGTTTAAGGAAGAAAGGTTTTCATTTAAATTGAATGGATAGATTAATATACCATTTGGGATTTTCCCGTGTGTTGCAATATCTTGAAATAAATCATTTAATATAAGAATAACTTCATGATTTTTAGATAAATTCATAAAATTGATATTCTATTTAAAAAAAATTTCTTTGTTCTTTATAAAATTATTTTAGGTGTTTAAATAACTCACACGTAAGTACTTAAATATTTGAAAGCAATTAGAAATTTCCAGTAATTTTTATCTTTAAATAATTCCCTTCTATCATATTAAGTGAATGAATTCGTTTTTTTCATTCTAGAAATTTAATTTTCAAATAAACAGCCCGTAATTTTTTTTTCATTATAGAAATTTAATTGTCAAACAAAAAGTCCGTAAAACTTCGGTGACATGAGCAATTCTGTGTGGAACATTTTAAAATCTTTGTGGAGGATGGTGGCATTTGTGCCATTTTTGTTATAGTTGCACCAAATATTCTGTCTGCTTCAAATCAGGGAAACTAATGATCATACTAGTATCCAAATGTATAAGATACAGAAGTGACTTAATGTGGCGAAACAATATTCATTATAATTAATCAACGTTAAAACTGTTATGTGGACTCGTAAAATCGCAAAATACCTAACATTTTTTATCTACCGAATTCTACATTTATAAAGCATGCAACTCATTAGACTCCAAAATGCACTCCATAATATTTATTTATAGCTTTAACCCTTTAGCTCTCCGAAAAGTAATTTACAGCATAAATATTTGCTGAATAGGGAATTGTGTATTGCTCTGAAAATTTAATACTAGTTCGAAATTTTTTAATTGAAAAATTAACTACATATCTCTCAAATATTTTTGCCAGTTAACATTTAAGAAAATTATTTAATAAAACGACAATATGATGCGCTGCCTTGTATGGTGCCTGAGAGGAGACATCGTATTGCATTTATTTTTTAGAAAACATAACATTTAATCTTTATTTAATTTCATCCGATCACGTGTTGAAACTTACGTTTTTTTTTCGATTTAATTTGCAGTCATAGTTAATTTATTTTTTAATTTAGACTTCTGTCAGTATGATGGCAATAGTTTAATAAAAGCTATTTTTTTCCCTTTGCTCGTTCATTATTTATCATTTGTTTTAAAATTTTATTGTTCTGCCTGAAATATATTATTGAAAAATATGTTTAAAAATTCGTTAAAAATAGAAAGTTAAGTTAAATGTTAAAATACTGGTACCATTAGAAAGCTAAATTTTTAATCTTTAACTTGATATAAAAATCATGTTTGTACAATAATAACTCTGGAAGTTATAGCAGAAAAACTTCGAAATTTCGCTTAATTTTTAATTCAAATTTTAATTAAAAATTCAAAAAAAGGTCTCTGAGGTGCACATTCCCGACCTCCAAGGAATAAGTTTACCAAATTTGGTAGATGTAGGTCCAACGGTTTGGCCTGGAGTGCGCCAAAACACACACACATTCAGCATTATTATAAGTATAGATATAGATTATGCGAGTAAGTTTTGGGGAGACAAACAGTGGCTTTTAAAATTTTAATTAAATGTTAGCGTTTTTCGCCGTAACTTCCAAAAACATTGTACTACAAATATTTTTGCAAAATCTTAATTTCCAAAAATTATCTTTTCAACTATATTAACACATTAAAGGCGGGGGATCTTAACGAAAGTATGCTGGGCAATGCGGATTAAATCGTAGTACTATGGCTCCCGTCTTTAATGTGTTAATGATTTTATATTAAAAATATATTTTCTATGTTTAATCAATTTTAAAAGTAAATATTTTAATCACATTTTTTAACGTTAAACTTGAGAATTCTGAATGAATATTAAACGAATCAAGAGATACAATAGTTTCTTTCATTACCATTCTGAAAGAACTCCATGCCTCAAAGAATACTCCAATCTAATATATAAAAACAAATATTTGTGTGTCCGTATTTTGTGTACTGTCGTAACGTTCATCCTATTTCGATGAAACATTGTCAAGTTATTGATTAATTGCACTTAATATTTTTTTTCTACGGCATCAACGCGCCAGGTATTAGCTTGCACAAAATAAAATCTCCTTTTGTCTTTTATAAAAAAATAAATTATGATTAAATGCAAATTCAAAATTAAAGTAGCATGTCACTACAAAAATCATTAAACAAGTTGGTAGATGAGCGCTTTAACACTCAAATAAGAACTCACTCGTGTTAACACAATTCAAAGTTTCATTTCGTTTTGGGCAGACTTTTTAATTATTGAATACTATCCGCCTTTGGCGAACCAGCCGGTTCGGCATAAGAATTCGGCATTTTTAATACTCTTTAAAATGGTCAGTTAAATACTTTATGTAACGTCATTGCCAATTAACTACTTCGTGTGAGTTTTCATTGTCAATTAAATTATGTAACTTGATTTTAATAGCTACTTCATTATAATATTTTTAAGGTTCAAATTTTGATAGTCATATAATTCACTCATGCAGTTATAAAGGTCCTTACTATATGTCTTACTACTTACTATATGTTTCTCTAATTATCAGTTGGTAGCAAAATTTCAACTTTAAATTAAAATGGAAATTATTAAACTGCAAATTGATATTAAAACATTTTTTTGCCGAAAGGAATTTTTTTTTAAATATAAGTAAAAGAGAATCATTGTGAGTACTATTGAATAATTACAATAATTTATGTAATATTCCAAGAATTATTCAACAAAAATTACTTAGATTCATCTTAAAATTCAGGATTTCTTTTCACTTTTAAGAAGGATTTAAAGGGTGCGAATATTTGATTTTAGTTTAGTTTATAAACATAATTAAAAAAAAAACTTATTAAGTCTCAATTTTATATTTCTTTTAGTTCTAAGGCATAGGTTCCCAACGTGGGCGATAACGCCCCTTTTTGGGCGCTTGAAGCTTTCAGGGGGGCGATAAAAGACCCAGAGAAAATTAGGGGAGGTTGATATGGCACGAAGGAGCGTTAGAAGATTAGCCAAATATAGTGTACAATAACTTCAAGGAACGATTCCAGGACATTTTAAGCATGGACATACCAGACTGGGTTTTGAATCATTTTTCCAATGTCAACACTGCCGGATCACCTCAGTTAGAAGAAGAACTAATAGAACCGACGACAAATGAGGATCTAAAAATAAATTCAAGAATTTTGGCTGCAGAAGTCTATTTCGCAACTGCATTTAGGATTATGGTCGATTGTTATACGACTTTTGATGGCATTCCCCTCTTCATATTTAGCAAAGCGTGGATTTAGTGCTGAGGCAACATTGGTAACGAAAAAGAGAAATCGGCTCCATATTACTGAACGCAGCCACTTAGGATTGTTTTTAAGTGAAATCGAGCCTGATATTAACTAGTTCCTTAAAATGCATCAAATTCAGCCTTCTCATTAGTTGAGTTGGAAATTTGATGTCTTTAAATTTTAATAAACATACTTTTTCATATAATTAAGTATGCGTTTTGATAGGTCTCTGAAACTGTCAATTTATTCATTTAGAAAGCAATAGTTTATTATGAATTAATTCGTTTCATCAAAATCCCTGCCTGTCCTTATGACAGGTAAGGTAAAATTTTTCTTCTTTTTTTAAATAAAGAAGAAATTCAGAAGCGTTTCAATTCCAACAATATTCTATCTATTAGAATTTTTTTTAATTCTTGTTTTCACCATGCATAATGTACGCTCTTATTTATCTGGAGTGGGAGGGGGGCGATATTTTAATATTCATTAGAAAAGGGGGCGCCAGTTCAAAAAAGATTGTGAACCTCTGTTCTAAGGAATCATATTCTGCGAAATATTCTTGACATTTCAACTTTCAAATAAATAAATGAAGGTTTGTATCTTCTGCTATCAGAATTGATCGACTTACAAAGTTTTGAATAGAAATGTTTCGAATATTCAACGGTCTGGACTGTAGTGCGCCAGCACGCGCACGCACACGCACACACTCATTGAGCTTTATTATAACTATAGATTTTTCAAAGCATGTGATCATTGTTCCTCGTTTATTTTTCAGTCTCTCCGAGACATGCTGTGGAAGAGCGTCCAGTCATCCGGCAGGAGGATATCACCACACCTGAACGATTCAGACGGGGTGGCAGGCTCCGTTCCGTAAGTTTCTTTTTGTTTTCCGTTGCCTCACTTGAAAAATGTCTGAATATTAACACCTTAAAAATCCCCGTTTCTGTGCATATGAATCTTTGTAGATTTTGTTTCTTTTTTATTTAGCTTAATTCTGGTGAAAATTCGTACTCCCATTATCTCTTAATGTTAGCAGTTGCAATGCTACATTTGTTAACACGTTCTCTGCCACTCACTTTGTCTGATATCAGGAAGTTAACAGAAAATAGTCTAGACATCCCATAAAATGGGAAGAAAGAATAAATAAATCCATAATTTTCAGATTGAAATATTGATTCAATCTGAATTGAATTTTCAGATTGAATAGCAATCGGGTATTTTGTGAATTATGAATTTATGTTTAATCTATGTATAATTTATGCATAATAGATATAAATGAGAATTTTATGACATATTTTAAAGAAAAGATTGAAAATACATTTTAAGAGATTTGGTCAAAAATGCTAAACTGATGCTCCATTGGACACTTTCACTGCCACTACTCTTGCCTGATATCAGGACCATCTATCTAATGAGATGACCCCCTTATTTGCTATCTCTCAACTGCAGTACAGAAGCTGTCATCTAATAATAAAAATGGTTTGGTCCTAGAAAAGAACGCAATCTACGAGTTATCTTGTCGTAGGCAGTCAAAGTGTTAAACAAGTGATCTTTGTTAAGACAAGAACTGAGTTAAGCAATTTCTTTTGTTACGAAATTCAACTTTTTTAATACTCGCCTTTTCTTTATATTTACCCTTTATGGAATGATGCAGAAAGATTATGAAAGTCTACTATTGCTTAATATTTATCCAACGTATAAATTTTTCATTCGCTTAATTTATTTTGAACTAGCCGCTTTTGGTGACCAGTTGGTTCGCTAATCTTACTGCTGTTTAAAATTATGAGTTAAATACTTTGCGTAACATCATTGTCTATTAAATATTTTATGCGACTTGTCTTTTAATAGCTTCTTCATTAAACTACTTTTAAGATTCAAATTTTAAGTTATATAATTCACTCTTGCAATTGTAAAAGTCTTACGGCTCGTAACGTACTTATGTATAACGTAACTATATGTATCTCTAATTATCTGTCAGCTCTCGCATAATTTCGATTTAAAATGGAAATGATTAAACTGAAAATTGCTTGGTTTTAGTAAAAAAATGTTTTATCATTTTTTAAATATAAGTATTCATTATGCTTCGCTTTTAATTTCAATAATTTATGTAATATTCCAAGAATTATTCAACAAAAATTACTTGGATTCATCATAAAATTCTGGTTTATTTTACTTTCAAAAGGATTTAAATGATGTGAATAATATTTTATTTTCGTCTATAAACATAATTAAAAATTAATAAGTCTAAATTTTAAACATCTTTTAGCTCGAAGGAATCATATTCTACGAAATGTTCTTAGACACTTCAACTTTTAAATAAATGAATGAAGGTTTCCATCTTCTGAAATCAAATTTGGTTGAATTGTGAAGTTTCGAATAAAAATGCTTGGAACATTCAATATTTTCATTCTTATGCCTGTCAATATTAAGAAATCCTGGACATTGATTGGGGTATCATCTTTGGAATGGTCAAAGAAGTGGTTTAAAATTACTCGTTTTTATTGAATAATGATCTTCAAATATCCAGTCAGTTTTAGAAACAGAGTTTATTAGAGTTTATCTCTTTTTATTTAAAAGCTACACATTCTTCATTTTTTAAAGCATTGATAGACCCATGTTACTTATTATGTAGTTATTTACTTCATTTAGATATTTAGATGCATTTCTATTATTAAAGTGTTAGAAATGAATCGTTGAACCTTGAGTTGAAAAAATATGTATATTAAACCATGTTTGTCTTAAATAAAACTCTTTAATTTAATTAAAATTGCGTGACATTTACAATATTATTTTCTTTATATTTTCGTTTTTGAAAAAAATTTCATATTCATTTCATTTTATGCAGACACGTGCTGAAAATTGCATTTTTATATTTCTAATTTGCAATACTTATTTTTTTAATTTGAGTTATTGTCAATCTGATGGCAACATGTTGATAAATGATAATATTTTCTCTTTCACTCGTAACATGCTCGTGCAGATTAAATTTCATTGTTTTTTCCGAAATATATTATTGAAAAATATAGTTAAAATATTTCTTTAAAAATTCATTAAAATTAGAAGCTTAAGTTAAGCACTGACGTCATTAGAAAGTTATTTTTTTTACCTTTAATTTGATATAAAAATCATCTTTGTACGATTATATTTTGGGAAGTTATAGCATAAAAATTTCGACATTTCACTTAATTTTTAATTCCAATTCTAATTAAAAATTCTAAAAAGGGGCTCCGAGGTGCACATTCTGGACTCCTAAGGTATACATGTACCAAATTTGCTAGATGAAGATCCAATGGTCTGGCCTGTAGAGCGCCAAGACACGCGGCTTTATTAAAAGTATAGAAGATGAAAACTTGTATTGAAGAGTTGCAAAAAGTGTTCAAGCATGTCTCAATAAAAAAAATTTAAAATCCTTTGTGTGCTTCCTTACGACAATACACGTCGATCCTTTAATCTTACGTTAGACCAAATCTATTCGACACTCATGTGAAACAGAAAAGGACAACGAAGAAGGAGGAGACAGTCACTGGAAAATGATTTCATTAATGTGAATAAAATACAACTAGCAGTCAGTGGTGTAGCAGTGCTCGATAAAAAAATTAATTCGAATTTGTTTTTGAATATTCTTTGTTTTGATGCAAAAATATCAATTAATTTCTGAAATCAAATGCTTTGGACCTTTCGTTGATTAAAAACAATTAACTAAGAATTTTCCATAATTCATTCGGTTTTTCCTAAGTAGCGTTTTGAAACACGGCAAATAATATATGTAAAAGTATGCATTTCGTATATTTTCGTATATCAAAATTCAAAAAATTGGTATGTTTGCGCACTGAATTGAAATTAGTTTTGTATTGCTGAGAAATTCTTTCTAATAACTTCTTTAAACCAACGCCTTAGAAACAGTAAAAGCGTTCGATGCTGTATTTTTCCTGGTTGCATTGAGCCCTATGGAATTTTGATATTGTGGTGACCTGGTGGTAATATCTCGGCTTTGGAGGGTACCAGGTTCCAGACCTGATTCCACCGAAGAACCGATGTGTTAGCGGGTATGGTGCACGTTAAATCCGTCGAGGCCAAACATCCTCCCACTGGTGTGGAAGTCTGGAAATGACGGGCGCCAGCTCAGGTGTTGTCCTCGTCATCTGACCGCTGTTCAAAATGACGAGGTGCGTGCTAAAACAGCCCGAGTGTTGCTTCGAAACGGGACGTTAATATAACTAAACCAACCCCCGAGGAATTTTTTCTACAATCATTGTTAATGTCTAGCCCGAAGTCAGCTGTTTTTTTCTGGTCAATTGAATTAGGTTTCGTTACAGATTATAAAAGGTGAGCCTTTAATTTTGGCCGAATCAGAATCGAATTCAACTAAAATATCTGGAGTTTCGACAGGTATTGAAATGCTGAATTCCAATGTTTATTTTCAAAAGGGAATGAATTTTTATATCCCTGGTTTGCATAAAATATAAAGATATCTGATATCACTGTCAATCGATTGAAAGATATATTCTGATTTGCAGAAACCTATTGATGTTTGCCACTTCGATGTAATGTGGTATTTCTATGATCTTAATAGTTTTTAAATCATATTTTGAAGCGCTTTCGAATACTTAATATTATAATGGTCGAGCTCCATAGTGGAAATCAAGTGTTTGAAGCTCTACTTTGACTGATATCTGTCTTCCCATGCAGGAGGAATGAATTTTATTCAACCTTGTCTCAGAGCCGGCCATCTGAGGGGGTGCTGCGGGTACTATACACCCGGGTAACGCGATTGATTGGGGGGGGGCACAGTGATTAAGAATTAAAATAGTGTTCTGAACAATAATAATATTACACATAGTATAAGTCAACAAATTTGTTTCATGTGGCATCAGTTGACACCTTTATTAGACAACTAGCCGCCTTTGGCGACCAGCTGGTTTGCCATGAGTAATGCGTTCTAAAATTTTCAATGAAATCACATATTCATTGGCCAAAATTTAAGAAATAGATTAAGTTAAAAGATTCATTCATTAGTAGTTAAAGAGTCGGTAACTT
>JAPMOQ010065257.1:0-12691 GCA_026543055.1 Argiope trifasciata | reverse complement strand
TAAACTTCCTTTAAAATATTAATGCTCTAAAATAAATAAAAATTATTTTATTCTTATAATTTATTATTTCAAAGAAACATGCTGTATAATCAATGTTTATTCTCTAGTGCTGCATGAAAACCAATAAAAATAATTTTGCAGATTGCTGAACTCAGGTGGGCAGTATGCCAATTCTACTTTATAAAGCAATTCTAGCCACTAAAATTTGTTTTTATGGAGAAATGATTTCCTTGTTGTTTCTTTTATCAATATTTATTATTTGTACCTAATAATACCTGTTAAAAGTGCATAGAATGTTTATTCCAGTTTTTATATAGGTTTTTATTACATTTCTTATAAAACTATTTATTCAAATGAAGCATATTGTATGGAAAAATTTCACGTCCTAATTTTTAAAGAATTAGCTTGAATACTGCTAACCTTTATTTCCAATTTATGTATAGTAAAATATGTATTATTTTTCATTCTACTATTTTTATTAATATCTTGGCCTGTGTCAATATTTATTTTTAGACTTTGGTTCAAAAAATTAATATGTGTTTTTTGACAATTCTTCTTCTCTATTCCTCCTAGGATCTTTTTGAAAATATGACGTTTTAAAATTGCAAAATTCTGCCAGAATAGTTATAAGCAAGTTTTTCTTTCAGCTTGATCAATTTCTGTTCTAATAAATTTAAATTCATGGATATTCTTAGCTTTTGTATATATGTTTTCTAAACCAAAGATTTGTTATAAAATCCTTTATTTGCATTTCAAAATAGAAGTTGGGAAATAATTTTTTTGATACTTCCTCTCTTTTTGGATCTCCAATTAAGTAATATCTAAATTACAGGAAAAACTCTTAAGATAAATTGTCTTGTGTAGTAAAGTACACTAAAGTGATTTTAGTGTATATTTATTTAATAAATTTATAATTTTTTACTTTTACTTTTTAAAAGCATCAGCTTTATATATATGTAATGATATTTTAACAAATTATTTAAATCCGAATTTCTAAAATTTTATCTTAATTTTGCCCATGTCAAAGTCATTCTAAAATATTCTCTTATTTTTTGATCCAGTTTCACATTATCTACATCATTAATTCATGGAATTCTTTGAAAACTTCTTTAGTCTGCGATACCCACGGTGAGAGTGATTGATAAAAGTTGCTGGCCTTAAGAAATGATTTTATAAAAACATCTGTTTCCTCTACTTTGAGAGTCATATGTTCAGGAATCCCTTTGAGAATCTTAATATATTAACACTGTAAACAATATTTTCCTTATCAAAATATTCTATATAAAATGAGAGAAAATTATTTATTTTTTTCTGCCACATCTGTTTGCACATGCTGTTTGTAAATATGCTACCTGCCTCTGAAGGAAGAATAAAGTGAACGTAAAATGAAAAGTCTTCGAACCTGCCTTTCTGCTTCCAAAAATTTTAATCTTTACATTTATATATAATTGAAAGTTTGATGTTTATTTATACAATTTTAAAAAGTTTTGTCAAATTTTCCCTTTTTTTTCATGTGAAAGTAAAATTAGATAAAATAGATTAGGATTAAGTTTGATTACTTATTTGACTTTTTTTGATGTTGTTATAATTTTTGCTGGTAATTTTTAAATAGGTTTTTGGTTTCTGATTGAAAAGAAGTTATTCCAAACATATTGAATGGCTAATAAGCCATAAAAATGAGGAATATGGTTAATAGTAATTGTTACAATTTTTTTTAGCAGGAAAATACTGATGAAGTTAATTTTATTACTGAATAGCTTGTAGCAAGGGAAGTGAACAAATGGTAAATTTAGAAGGCCAATCCTATTTATAAACAATTGGGTAAGAATTTGCAATATTTTTTTTAATTCTAAGAAGAAAAAAAATATTTTATGAAGATTAAATAAAAGATTTATTTTAAATTAACTGTTTTGCGTGTCTTAATTTGTATGTATTTATAACATTGAATGTTTATTATTTGTTTGGATCTTGTATTTTTTTCGAAGGGGGGGAAGAAATCTGAACAAAATTTTACACATATTACTTGATATCTACAGAGATTAATTGCACTATAAAAAAATGTCTATTTATTAAGGAGAGAGAAAAAAATTTTACACTTTTCCTATCATAACTTTGGAATGTATTACAAAAAATCCTATTATAAAATCAGCTTTTTGGTAATGTCTGTTCTATTTATCAATCTGCTATCTATCTTTAATCACTTTTGTGGAAAATCTGTATCATTATTTTTTTAGAAAAACAATGGACATATAATATTATTTAATTGCATCTGTCATTCACTTGATTATACCAATGCTTAAGTTAAGCTACTATCAAAATCAAAAATTTTAATATGTAAATGTGGGAATTTACATTTCAATATTTCATTCCAAACAATTCTTTTTAAATTTGCTGCAGTAATTGTATGACCTTGGTTTTTCTTGTATTTTAGTACTTTTAATGTTTTCAGTTGGCATTTTTTTTTCCAAGTTTATTAAATAAAATGCTAATATTAATGAATTCATATTTTATTAATTTATATATCTTATGTTAAATTTTAAATCCTTCTTTTTGAATGTATCTATGAGCATTTCATTTTCTAATTAAATATCTGGCTTATTTTAATTTCATTGTATCCGGAAAAAATTTTTGCCGTTGTTTTATTCTTGTTAATCTTCGGGGTTAAAATTTCAATGATTTAAGCATTGAAAATTTAAATTTTATTAATTCTGAAATAGAACAAGCATAAACATTGGGTATAAAATCAGCAACAAACCAAAAATATTTCTTTAAAAAGTAAATATATGTTTATTCTGAATTTTTAATACTTCTTAACTAATATTTCACTTTTTTTTTCTTTTTTTGAAAATTATATACTTGCCTATTATCTAAATTTGTTTCGATTGAAATTCTGTTCTTAAAAGTAGTTTTTATTATGATATGTTTATGTCATGTACTGAATCAAAATGTTATCGCAGACCAAAAATCCTTTAGTGTATCTTCTTATAAGATTGTTATAGTTTTTGAGAAGTGGGGATGAATTTTAAAACAATGCTTTCTTGAAAGCCAATTATTTATTGGTGCCGAACAATCCTTGTTGTTACTTAAGGCACTTTACAAGCCCGCCGGCAGAGAGCTGTCAGTGATTTGAGCCGAAATGAGCGTCTCTTGTTTTTTCAGTAGAGCTAAGAGTACGACTTGGCTACTTTGGGCTTTATGTTCGCTTACATAACCCTTATTTACTGGGGGTCACATTCATGCAACTTGCAGAAGAGCAACCATGCCCAGATCACTGGGAAGACACTCTACCCATATGCCAGGACACCAGCATCCTTGTACCTGGGCACCAAATCTAAAGCTACTGTTGTTATTTATCCAAAAAATTTTAATTATTCTTCTTAAACTTCTTAAGAGATTAAGTATAAATATTATATCATGTAAATGTTTTGTTTTTACTTGTACATAATACAGATCAATGTTGGTAAATCTTTGAATGCAGTTAATTGTAATTTTAACTAAATATTTATAAATATACAGATCCTTAACTAATGATATATGTACCAGTAGCTGTACATTTTAACATTAAGATATTTATACTAATTAATGAGAAAAGGTATCTTAGAATTTTCTTTAAATATTCATATATATTTTCTTTTGGTATGTGTATATCATTTCTTTTAAATTAGCAAACACATGCTTGAATATTAGACTAAATAATGTAGCAATTTTAGTAAATGATCAAATTTTAGACATTTTATGGGACTGAAATCTCCCTTATGCAATTTAGGATTAAAAAGAAAGGAGGAGTGTAACTATAAGTAACAAAGGAATCATATGTCAAATGCTTTTAAACAAATCATATCTTCAAAAAATTGTGGAACTTAACATTGAATCATGATTCAGTGTTAAGGTCAAATATTAGAATTAATTACAATCAAATAAACTGATATTTCATTAATCTTTGTCAATAATTTACCAGTTTTAGATTGCTGACTATTAATTATAATTAAAAATATATTTTATTCTCTAAAGGTTTCATTTACAAATATAAGTAGGAAAAATGAATTTAAAATATTCTTTGACTTTTAGCATTCCATTTAGGAACATGTTTCTTAGTTAGGAAATGCTTTTAGATGGTGCATATATTTTTGGTTCTCATTAATTTGTACAAAATTTTTAAAGATTGTAATACCTTATAATAGTAATGTTTATATTTAATACTTTTAGATTGAAACTATAATGAAATTCTTCCAAAATTTAATTTCACCAAAATTAGTAGTTTTTGAAAGGTTTATACTAATAACTACAGTATAATATATATTCCCTTTGTAGACATTTTTCAAAATGATCTTGAAATTCAGAAATATCCAAATGAGTTTATCTTCAAGCATACCAGTTTCAGATTGTTGATTGTGAAATAAAATCTGATATTGATAGTACTGTTGATAAATGAATATAATTTGAAATGCATTTTATTTGAAAGAAAAAAAAATAGTTATTAAGTACAAAAAAAATGTCAAGCTTTTTTATGTAAGATGCTTTAAAAGACAAATTTTTCAAGTAATTAAAAGAAAATTAACAGGATTTAAGTTTTATAGAAGTTAGTGGGTTTGTTGTGTTGTATAAGTGTATCAGTCTTTATAATTTGAATTGACTATGAAGAGAATTAGAAGGATAGCCATGCAAATCTGAAAATGACATTTGATTTATGCTTTAAAAAATTATATAAGCAGTAAACTATTTAAATATTTATTATAATTACTTTTTTAATTATCTATTCTGTTTTATTTGAAATCCTCATGTTGATTCTGTTGAAAAATTTGTTATATATTTTGAAATAAGAATAACAATTTGATTGTGCCATATAAGAAGTAACATAACATTTCACTTTTTTAAAAAAAGTTATCATCAAAGGATATTTTTTCACATTTTAAAATGCATAAAAAATAAAATATTTTTCATTGTAATTATTTCATCATTTATTACTGAATATTATATAAGGATTAGATTTAAAAATTTAATTGGAATTTTAAAACATTTATTGTGAACAGCAAATGCTAGATTGAACATGTTTCTTCCTAAACCTTGTTATGTATGTTTCTTTTTGTTTTTAGTTTCGAGAGGTGAAAAAAAAGCAATTTTAAAATAGTTTGGAAATATCACTGTTTTCTTTCTTTATTTAAGAATTAACAGTTTGTTCTAGAAATTACCAAAGAAATGCAAACAGGATTTCATCTTTTTTTATTAAAGAAAGTCTTTTTACTACTTTTGCATAGAATTTGGTTTACGTTACATGCTCAATTATGAAGCAACTTCCAAATGCATTTTTTTCTAAAAGTTTTTTTTTACTCAAAAAAGAATTGCAGAATTCTTATTTTATGTATTTAAACTATTATATCATGAATAGTTGTTTTTGTAATACCTTATTCTTTCAATTTTTGCACATTTGGCTGCAATTTACAATAGTTAGCTGAAAGTATGTCAAAAGTTAATAATAAAAACTGATAACCCTTAATTCAATTATATCCTGTTCTGCTGCATCTCTGTAATCAGTAACTTAATTATTTAATGTAAAAATAATCTTATAAGAGTGATTATGAACATGATTTTTAAATTCATGCAAATCTTTATGTATTTAAGGTCGAAAATAGAGAATATAAGAATGTTAAATAAAAAATGTTGAAAACATTTATCAAACAGATCTTTCACTGTAAATGTTGAAAAAAAATTAAAAAGATAAAGAAATAAAGTTTATAATTCTTCCAAACTTTTTTTAATACCCGAAAATTTCCTGTTTTCTAGATTTAATTTCAGAGTAATATTCCTGGGTTTTTAAAGAATTTAGTTTTAATTTCTTTATTACTCAGCATAAAAGGAAAGATTCAAATCACAATTCTATTCCTTTTCTTTTAACTCCTAATCATAGTGATGTCGATTGCTAACTTATATTCTTTACTGAAATGTTCGTCCCTGAATTCATGCTGTAAGTTTTCTTTAATAACAGCGGGATTCAAAGATTTCTGTGAAAAATGACTTTTTGTTGAATCTTCATCCAGAGCCTGTCTTCTCTATAAAGGGGTCTGGTGCAAGAAACCATTTCGGGTCCTAAATTTTTAGCAAACTAAAAGAAGAAGAAAAAAACACGAGCATTTGTATATTTATTTCATGCGTGATTTTGTTTTTGCTGTTAATTACTCCAGAAAAATTACAATTTTTCCAATTTCTTTTTCGATAGTATAGCAAGAATGTTAAGCATTATACCAATATGTTTAACCTCCTTGAGATGTACCTCGTAATTGACGATGAGATGCTACCAGTATGTGGTTGGATCTTGCCAACTCGGTGGGTACAATAATAGGTGAGGGGAGGGGGTTGTACTGTGGCCTGTGATGGCCATTAGGACTCGACCACAGTTGCTGTAGCGGCAATAAAGTCATTCAGTTTTTCATAGTATTTCCTACGGGCTGGTCGGAGGTCAATAAGATGACTTATCCATATGAATGGCTGAAGATAATACTTTATTAATTTTAATTTGCTCAGCATTTATTAAAAACTGGTAATGCTAAGAAAAATTTTAACACAGTTAATATATTTAGAAATAAATCATCATAATTATTAATTAGTGTATATTGCGATATGTGATGAGCGTTATTGTCATTCCTCTAATTAAAAATCAAATCAGTAATTATTTGGATTAGATTTTCATTTACATCGTTATTACAAAGGAACAATTTCCTCGTTACCAATTTCCATCGTTATTACAAGGAATTATTTTTGGAACAATTTCCTAATTCATTTTTTTCTAAAGTTTTTATGACAGTGATTAATTTGAAATATCTTTTAAATCTGTCTTCTATCTGTACAATACCAGCATCCATTACAGAACTAAAAAAATATCTAAATTCCTCAACCTAGTTTACTACATTTTCATCTGCTGTTACGATATGCTTTTTTTTTCTTCCCCCATTTCGTTTTTCAAGAAAATGCTCTGTAAGATTTAAAGTAAGCATTATTGTTTTTGCTTCGTATCAATATGTAGTGAATTTCGTTCTAAAATTTTGGATTTCAGCCTTAACTTTACTGACTGAATTAAAAGACAATCGAAGATAATTATTTTTATTTGAAATAGTTTATTAATAGCTAATTCTGGTCACTATTGTAAACCATTCTATTAAACATAAAATAAATGTCATTTTTTTATTGAATCCAATAGACTTTCAGCTTCGGAATTGCTGTAATATTGTTATTTGCATCAATAAATTCCTCTAGGCCATTACACGTTTACACAAACTGTATACACACTGCTTTAACTGTATCTGTTTTTGGCTTTCCAACTGCTGGAAGCGACATCACAAGCCATAAATTAAAAGAGTATGATGTCAGGCACACACATAAATTGCATGAAAGCAATACAGAATTTTGTTTCTAAATTGTACACTTTTATATTTCTCCTTCGTGTTTCTACCGTTGTCGTATGCCTGTCCTGTACAATCCATATCTAAATCAAGTTCACTTAATAGATCACCGAACAGATTTTTTGCTAGTCCTTCTTCAGTCACACCAATTTCTTCAATAAACCCTATAAATGACTCGTTTATACTTAATCTTTTCTCTTCTAATTTGATATATCTAATAAAGACTGTAGTTTTTTATGGGAAATATCAGAAATAGAATCCATTTAGATATTGTAATTCGTAGTTGCATTTAAATTATCTTCCATTCTCTTAAGAACTTCATTTCCTGAAGTAGGAATAATTTGACCTTGTAATGTGTGAACTAAATCACTGACAATTTAGTATGTTGAATTTTTTATTCTGTTTATATGATTCATAAGCATCGAGTCGAATTTACTCAGTAATTCGACAACACTTAAGAAATGTCCATTATTAGGCATACCTATTATTTCATGCGTTCCACGAAGTGAAAGATAGAATCACGCGAAAAATAGAATCACGTCTACAATTCTTAGGAATAGTAATTTAAATCATGTCGTTTTCTTACTTATATTAATTTCGATTTGTTTTATTAACAATCGAACATAGATTTAGTTGTTTTTGTAATTCTTTCCAAAATGTGTATTGCTAGGAGTTGATCACTTAATTTATTGTTGTGTTACTTTTTGTGTGAGCAATTTAAACAACGCATAAAAATATTACATTAGATATAGACATAAGTAGAAATCTGATGATTTACAAGTCCATGTCAACCCTGCTGCAGCCTCGACTTCTGGGCGCCGAGCGCGCCTCTCTGTCTTAACATGTCTGAAGGGGATTTCCTTATTCATAAACTAGCCGCCTTTGGCGACCAGCTGGTTCGCCATGAATAATGCGTTCTAAAATTTTTAATTAAATCACGTATACATTAGCCTTGAAGCAATTCCGGGCATTCATTGGCCTGAAATTAAAAATGTTTTTTTTTTCCGTGAGGCTTCAATATTAAATGTATTTTTATTAAAGAAAGCGAAAAAGGGAAAAAAAAATTGAATAAATGATATAGATGTTGCAAACGATTATAGAAACCTTGGCTTTGCATTTTTTTTTTTTTTTTTTTTTTTTTTTTTAGAAACTATCGCATTTTATAATGGAAAAAAATTATTGAATTAATTATAAAGATATTGCAAACGATTATAGAAATATGCCATTAAGTCGGAATTCCAATGCATATCCTGTTTAAATTCGATCAGGTTTACCATAAATAAAGAAGATTTGTTGAATAAATGATTTAGATATTGCAAACGATTATATAAACCTTTTCCTTGCATTTATTTTTTAGAAAATATCACATTTTATGTTTTTTTTATTTTATCCAGTCACGTGCTGAAAGTATCATTTCTTTAGACTTGATTTACGATGATAGTTTTTTTTTATTATTTGAACTTCCGTCATTGTTTTCTTTTATTTTATCCAGTCACGTGGTTAAAATATTTCTTTAAAAATCGAGGCGTAAGTTATACATTAAAACTCTGATACCATCAGAAAGCTAATTTTTTTATCTTTAAATTGATGTTAAAATCATGTTTGTGCGATAATATTTTCAAGAGTTATAGCGGAAAAACGTCAAAATTTCGCTTAAATTTTAATTAATTCAAATTCTAATTACAAATTCGAAAAAAGGGCTCCGAGGTGCACATTCCGAACTTCCAAGGTATACATGTACCAAATTTGGTAGCTGTAGGTCCAACCGTCTGACTTGTAGAGCGCCAACACACGCACACACATACACATTGAGCTTTATTATAAGTATAGATGAACTTTTCCCGCCTTTTGATAGATATCACGGCTTTCTTTACCTAATAAAGGCGACCGTTGGTGCTCAGCCAGCGATATGGAAACAAGCTTGTAGACTTAGCAAGTGTAACATTTATTATTGTTTAAAACACTATTTTGATTCATAATCATGGTTGTTGGCTTAGTCGTGGGGTCCGGGTGCATAGCACCCCCTCCCCCCAGATGTCTGGAACTGTCTTCAACTCAATATTACAAAACAACTATTGTGATTTTTATATTACTAACTAATGAGTTTAATTTGTGAAAAGAAATTAGTTCTAATTGTTTTTAAAAATTTGATCCTAAATTTGATTTGTATATTCTTAAATATTTAAAGATTACACCTTTTTAAGCATCAAATTCTGATTTCTTTCTTTTCTTTTTTTTAAATTGCATCTAAGATATGTTAACTTAAATTTCAGTTCCTAGGATTAAACATATATTTCTGTGTGTAAAACTCATTAAAGATGTATCATAACATTATAAAATGTTTAAGAATTGATAATGTATTTTCATTTGTAAATCATTCATAAAATGCTGTTTAGTATTTTTTCTAGTGTTTAATGTTAGTTACAAAAAAATCCTGGTAAAATAAATGAAGACAGAATTTGAAACCAAACAGCATAACAGTCTTTCATTATTCAAATAAAAATGGAGAAATTGTATCATAATATAAATTATAGTATTTGCATAAATATTTTATAAATACGAATTATGTATATATTTAAGCGCCTGCCAAATTATAACCATATTAATTTTGTAATGAAATAAGTTTGATTTAAATTTCAACAACGAAAACTTTAGTTTAAATCACTTGCTGAAATTTTTTTTTAATATTAATATATACACTGAAGTGACAAAAGTCATGGGATAGCAATATGCAAATATACAGATGGCAGTAGTATCGTAGAAAAAAAGTATAAATGCGCAGTTCGTTTTCCAGAGCTTTCATTTGTGTTCAAGTTATTCATGTAAACAGGTTTTTCGTGATTTATGGCGGCACGACGAGAATTAACTCACTTTGAACGTGGAATGTTAGTTGGAGCTAGACGCATGGGTCATTCCATTGCGGATATCGTTAGTGAATTCAACATTCCGAGATCCACAGCATCAAGAGTGTGCCGAGAGTATGAAATTTCAGGCATCACATCCCATCATGGACAGCGCAGTGGGCGACCACCTGCACTTAACGACCGAGACTGCCGACGTCTGTGTAAAATGGTCAATATTAATAGACACGCAACACTTCGTCAAATAACTGCAGGAATCAATGTGGGACGTGTCCGATAGGACTGTGCGGCGAAAATTGTCTTCGTTGGGCTATGACAGCAGAAGACCGACTCGAGTGCCTTTACTGACAGCACGACATCGCCTGCAGCGACTCTCCTGGGCTCGTGAGCATATCGACTGGTCCCTAGACCAGTGGAAAACCGTGGCGTGGTCAGATGAGTCACGATTTCAGTTTTTACGAGCTGATGGTAGAGTTCGAGTGTGGCGCAGACCCCACGAAGCCATGGACCAAACTGTCATCAAGGCACTGTTCAAGCTGGTGATGGCTGCATAATGGTGTGGTCTGTTTTTACATGGCATAGACTCGGTCCTCTGGTGCAACTGAACCGTTCATTGACTGGAAATGGTTATGTTCAGCTACTTGCAGATCACTTGCAGCCATTCATGGACTTCACGTACCCTCACAACGATGGGATTTTTATGGATGACAATGCGCCATGTCACCGGGCCAGAACTGTTCGCGATTGGTTTGAAGAACATTCCGGACAATTCCAGCGCATGATCTGACCATCTAGATCGCCCGATATGAATCCCATCGAGCATTTATGGGACATCATCGAAAGGTCCGTTCGTGCCCAAACTCCTGCACCATCCACACTTTCACAATTATGGACGTCTCTACAGACAGCATGGCTAAATATTCCTGCAGAGGACTTCCAACGACTTGTGGACTCCATGACACGTCGAGTTGTTGCACTTCGCCGGCAAAAGGAGGACCGACACGATATTAACAGTCATCCCATGACTTTTGTTACTTCAGTGTATATGTATATGCTGTGGCTAAAGCCCGAAGTTTGGCCAGTTCCCGAATTGGCCGGCTCAATCGCACATTGACCGGGACGTGTGACCAATATCCGATGTATTGAAAATGAATAGCGTACTAGCGAAGTATAGTGTATATGCGACTTTGGCCGGCCACTTTCCGAAGTACCCGGAACTCCCTGGCCAATGTGCGAAATGGCCGGCCAATTCAGGAACTTTCTTGCTTTGGCCGTAACAATGGTACTGATAATTTTCTGCAATAAACTAATTCAGTAGATAATGTGATTATTTTTTGTTTGTTTGTTTTCTCCAAGGGAGAGGAAATTTTTATAAGAGATCAGGAGGTTTCTGGTATTGTGAGATCCTTACTCAATAAAACTTCAGACTACAGCCCACCTAGGGCCACCGTACCTCCTTGGCCTTTGCTCCGAAGGACGATCTTGGGCAGATTAATCGGAAAACTCTTCTGTGGCTGCTATAATGTGATTAGCATTAGCATTACGGTATACTAACACCCAAAATTTGCCCGTGACCTTTTTCTTTTGACTTTGGTCGATCCTCCCATGGCATTTCGCGAACAGGCTGGCCAAACCCCGAAATCAAGGAAAGATCGGACATTGGCCAGTCATTGTGAGGTGAGATTGGCTGTTCCTCAATTTGGCCGGGCAATTCGAAAACTGGCTGTACACATATATAATATATTATCATTAAAAAGGTGTTTTTTTTTTTTTATTCTAATGATGTAAAGTATTTTTTTGTAATATTTTCAGAAGTTATTACTAATTCGATTAAATTTTCATAAGTTTCGATTAATTAAAATTTCGAAAAATCACTTTGAGGTGCAATTTCTCACCATCCAAACGTGTTTAAGCCAAGTTGGATAAAATTAAATCGAAGAATTTGGTCTTCAGTGCTCATATCACTTGCATAAATATCCATTTTTAATATATTAAATACGGATGGCTCTTTCATTTGGAAGTTTCATAATGATGCATTATTAAAATGTTTAAAAAAATTTCAAAGAATTTTTAACTTTTATTTCCGTGAAAAATTTTATTGCATGGTTATATTATTCAAAAATGTTTTATATGTAATTATTTCAGTTAAGTTCAACTTTTTTCATAGGATATTCTTTTTTTTGGGGGGGGGACTGAAGATTTTTTAGTTTTTGTTATATTAACGACCCGTTTTGAAGCAACTCTAAGGCTATTTTGGGACGGACCTCGTCATTTTGAACCGCTGTCAGATGACGAAGACGACACCTGAGCTGGCACCCCTCTTTCCAAACTTCCACACCAGCGGGAGGAAGTTTAGCCCCGACGAATTTAACGTGCACCAGACCCGCTTAAACGGCAGTTCTTCGATGAAATCAGATCTTGAATGGGAGGCTGGAG
>JAPMOQ010065241.1:0-13059 GCA_026543055.1 Argiope trifasciata | reverse complement strand
CATGTTAATTTATACATTTATTAATTGAATTTAAATTTATACTACTCAAAATAAAATTTCGTGTCTGTTATGTAAAATCTATGTAACATGAAATAAACATAAAATAAATCAACATAAGCAAAAAGTCAATATTTTTAATGAGAAGGATGAGCCTGATGCTTTAACAATAAATTATGAACATTTGGCGTCAATTTTGTAAGGGTTAATCTTAAATCTCCTCGGCTAATGATGTCCTGTCTGTTTCTTTTATTCGTTAAGAGATTAGTAACAGCGCTAAACCCCTTTTCCACTAGGTATGACGATGGAAAGGAGATTAAAAATTTCCTCGCTATATTCCATAATACGGGATAAGTAACGGGTTTGTTGCAAAGAAGCCAGAATTGCTGATATCCGTTGCATAAAAGGCCCATAGGCAATTTTTTGTCCGCCAATGATGGAATGAAGCCAAATTTCAAATAATCAACACTGTACTGTCTACATTTCTTTTTAGATTCGGACATGGCATCAGTCATCTATGGGCATAATAAAATTATTTAAATAAGCTTACAGCTTACACAATTTTATAAAAATATATATAAAAAAATTTACTTCATAGATACTTTTATGAATAGTGTAAATGTTTTGATATTATAAGATAGTATGATGTGAGTAAATAGGTACTATCAGTGTATGTGTTGAGATTTACTATCGTGGATCCCCATTTTCATTTCATGGACCCCCAAATTTTTTTTTCGCTGACGTAGACCCCTTGCAGGTTGTCATAGACCCTAGGGGTCGATATAGACCACTTTGGGAATCACTGGTTTAAACGGAATTTTGGTTCAAATAAGCGAATAATATTAGGCTTATGAACATAGGATTTGTTTCAGTTCTTTAAGATTCGGTCCGAATAAGCGGCTGGTCCGATTATCCGGTGGTCCAATTAACTGGATTCGACTGTAGTAGAATAACAAAAATAGATGACACGAAAAATATAAGCAAAATTTTATAAATGAAAGAGTCACAATAATAGTTGAAGTAATTTAGATTGCCTCATTGATTCCTTGATGCAAGCTTTCAGGTATCTCATTTCTTCATAAATTTGAGAGGTGATTTTTAGATCTTTTGATGGAAGAAATTTGATAATTTCTTGATGTAGTTTTTCCTGTTTATCTTGATTCTTCGCCAAGTTGTAGAGAAGAAAACCAACAGAATGGGATGTCTGAAAAAGAATTTTGTTTTAGTTTTAAAAATCAAATTTGACAATCGAATGGACCATGTATTTTTAGAAAAGAATACCCTTTCTTTTTATCATATACCATTACTATAATGATCAAAAAATATCTACTAGAGGTCATCTTAATTTGTTCAAATTCAAATGACGGAAATTGAACCTGGAAATGAGATTAGAAATGAGACGAATTCTGGAACTTAGGACCTTATTTTATTCTTCAATTTTCTAGATACAGTAATAATTATATGTAACGTATTGATGCATATTTTTTAATTTAATAAAAAAAATTAATACAGAGAAATTTTAGTAATTTTTTAGGAGTCTATTCATTAAAGAATTTTTTTACAGTTAAATTGCGAAACAATGACCTTTCTCCCAAGAAAGACTGGAAAGATAAGTCTAGTTTGATATATCTTTTGAATAATATGTCTGCTAATTCTGAAAAAATAACTATTAAAAAACCTTAACAATGATATCAAGCTGCAGAATTGTTTGGAAATTGAATTGAAATCTAATTTAGAGCGCCCTTTCATGTCGCAAAGGATGCCAACAATGCCAAATCGCCAACTTAAAAAAAATCAAGATTCAATATTAACTATTTTTGTGACCGGTGGTTGGTGGGTTCTAATTAAGATAAGCCTTCTTGTGTAACAATAATTTATTATTAAAACATATAAGGTTACGTTACACACAGACACAAACAGAGAGTGGACAAAAAACACGTCAATACATAACGATAACAGAGGCTTAACTGACTGTCTCTCAAAGCACACGCCAGAGGGCGGCGTGTAATGAGAGAATCATAGTGTAGGGGGAAAACAGAGTGCTACAGTCTCCCCCTCTGGCTGCGCCGACGTCCCGGCAAGTAGCCAGTACTAGAAGTAGGAGCTCTTGTTGCAGTCTGTGTTCTTGTTTTTGGCCTTTGGTTTCTCTGGGTAAAGGGTTTAAGCCTAGAAGATTTTGGCACAAACGAAGTTCCTTGATTTGTGGCATGGGGTGTCACAGTAATTTTTGGTTCAGATGAAGCGTCGTGATTTGTGGCATGGGGTGGCACATTGACTTTTGGTGCAGATGAAGCGTCTTGATTTGTGGCATGGGGTGACACAATGATTTTTGGTGGTCGACCTCGCTTTCTGAGTGGAGCAATTGGCTTTGAAGCCACATCTTTAAAAGGCGAAAGTGCAGAAACATGATAGGTTGCAATAGGTTCTGACGGCTTGTCAAGACTAGAAATAACATATGATGTTGGCGACTTCTGAGTTAGTATAAGGTATGGACTATCACGTTTGGGCATAAACTTTGAGGTCTTCTTGTTTTTGGCTTTGCTAATGGGATGCAAATTTACCAAAACTTTATCACCAGGAGAAAAATAAACAGTTCTTCGATTTTTATCATAGTATTTCTTCCGCTGATCTTGCTTCTTTTCTATTCGGTCTCGTATATCATTAGTGATATGTGCAAATCTTTTGAGGTATGGGGTTATCTCTGGAACAAAGTTATCATTTTCAACCACGGCTTTGAAATTTTGCACAACATCGTCAACAGTGAGCAGTTCTTTTCCAAATTGTAGGAAGGCAGGAGTATGTCCTGTAGTATCACAATAGTTGTATTCATGGCAAATCGAATTACAGGGAGTTTCGAATGCCAGGTATCATGTTCATCTCCCACAAGTATAGCTAGACGAGGTTTAAGGTCTCTGATTTTTCCTTTCGACAGGGTTTGCTTGTGGAAAGTAGACTGGAATTAAACATTGGTCTATATTGAGAGTACAACAGATTTGTTGAAGTACGGAACTAATGAATTGTGATCCGTTATCACTGATGATTTTTCTAGGTATGCCATACCGCATAAACACTTCTTCGATTAATGTTGTAGCACATTCATGCACGGTGGCATGAGCAAGAGGGAATAATTCAACCCATCTTGTAGCACAGTCTGCCACAATAAAAATCCACTGTTTTCCTGTAGCCGTCCGTGGTAGAGGACCAAATAAGTCAATCGAAATTATCTCGAATCTTTGAGAATATACTGGAGTTCTTAACAATCCAGCAGGCTTTTGGTTGTTAGCCTTGTAACGGTTGCATTCTGGACAATGCTTTATCCATTCTGAAATGTAGGATTTCATTCCGGGAAAATAGTATCGTGAGGCTATTTTATTATAAATACCTTCAGTGCCGTAATGTCCAGCTGTAGGGGCATCATGGTGTTCTCTAAGAACTCTTTCCCTTTCTTGCTTTGGGACAACCAATTGTGCTTCTTCAGATTCAGAATCTGGAGAGTAGCGATAGAGTAAACCATTACTCATAAGGTAACCTCGGTTTGACCAGTTCGCAAAATTTTCATCTTTATCATTGTTTTCGAAACAGTCTATTATTTTCTTCAAATCGTCATCTTTTAACTGTTCTTCACGCATATCACTGGCCTTTCTTGATGGCAAATCAATAGATATAGTGCATAATTCACAATTAGAATTGTTGTGAACACATACAGGTCGCGAGAGCATATCAGCTATAACATTAGCTTTACCAGGAATGTATTCAACTGTCAGGTCAAATGATTGTAACTGTAAAGCCCATCTTGCCAATCGGCCTGTTGGTGATTTCAGATTCAACAGCCATTTTAAGGGTTGGTGGTCAGTCACAACTGTAATTTGTGCACCTTCTATGTAACCTCGGAACTTTTCGAGAGCCCATACGACTGCTAATGCTTCTCTCTCGGTTGTAGAATAATTTCTTTCAGATGAAGTAAGTAAACGACTCGCATACTCTATGGGATGTTCTTCTTCACCTTTTCCTTGAATAAGGATAGCTCCTAGAGCATAATTTGAGGCATCTGTTCGGATAACAAATGGTTTAGTGTCATCGACTTGTTTTAGAACCGGTGGAGAAATTAGTTTTTCTTTTAATGCATCAAATGCACACTGCTCTTCTTTGCCCCATTTCCATGTGGTTTTCTTCTTAGTAAGATTGCTTAATGGGCGAGAAATTTCTGCAAACTGATGTATAAAACGACGATACCAACTGCAGGTTTGCAAAAAACTTTGGACTTGTTTTGTGTTTTTGGGAGGAGGAATTTTTACTATTGCTTCAACTTTTGCAGGATCAACTTCAACACCAGCCTTGGTGATATAGTGACCTAAATATTTTACTTTAGGGCAAGAGAAATTACATTTGTTTCTATTAGCATGCAATTTAAAGTATTTCAGGCGATCAAATACTTGACGTAAATCTTCAAGATGTTCTTCAAATGTAGAAGATATAACAATCAAATCATCTAAATATACTAAAGTCTTGACTTTAAGGCCATTTCGGAAAATGTCCATGAGTCTTTGGAAAGTCGCGGGTGCTGTTTTTAATCCAAACGGCATCCTTGTAAATCTGTAAATTCCATATTGACAAACAAATGCAGTTTTGTCTTTGTCAGGAGGATACATTTGAACTTGATGGTATCCACTTTTTAAATCAATGGTAGACATGTAAGCTGTTTGTTTTGCGGTTTGCAATAGGTCATCCATCCGCGGAAGAGGATATGGATCATGCTTTGTAACCGCATTGAGCTTCCCGTAATCCACGCAAAGACGAAAATCACCGTTGGGTTTTGGAACTAGCACTACTGGAGCGGCATAGGGAGAATCGCATTCTTCGATTACTCCAGAGGCGAGAAGTGAATCGATTTCCTTCTTCAAAATCTCTTGTCTGGCAGGCGACAACCTGTAAGGAGGTACTGCAACAGGAAGCTTATCTCCAGTATCAATTTTGTGTTCGATGAAAGGTGTAGGCTCTCCCCCCGATTGAAAGCATGTCTCGTATTCTACGAGAAGGGAGTTGAGGCGACGTTTTTGTTCATGCGAAAGATTTGTTCCTTCATTTTCACGAAGATCAAGGGATTTGGAGTAGTAGGAACTGCCAGCAGAGCGTTTATGTCAGGTGGTGTTTTGATAAAATCATATTTGATTCGCGGAGATTCTGAGAAATACCAATGCCTGTTGCAGAGATCTAGGACGATTCCTGCTTTACTCAAAAAGTCAACACCTAGAAGAGTTCTGTTTCCTCGAGCGTTTTTCAATACAATGAGCTCTGTCGGAATACTTTTACCTTTAACCGTAATGTCTACATTTGTAGTGAGTATTTCCGTTTTCTGAATTGGGCCATCAGCTAGTGTCATATCTATAACTTGGCTTTTGAATTTCAAGCCGTTCTTCTTAAGAAGTTCAAATAGCTTTTCTCCAGCTGCTGAATGTGTTGCACCTGTGTCGGCACAAACAGCAGCATGAGTGTCGCAGACGGAGATATCAATGATGCTTATTTGTTTATCCTCCATTGAAAAAATGTAAAAGTTCATATGATTGAGACTTGACGATACATCAGGGTTTAGTTTCAATGCTGGGTTGCATGTGAGACATTTTGCTTTGATTATTCCAGGAGCGCCACAGCCATAACAGTTCAGGGGTCTTCTGTCCTCTTCAATTCTCTCATTATTTCGTTCGTGTACTCTGTCTTTGTTAATGGAGTCCCGCCTACTTTGACTGGGAATCCCAGACAGAGACAGTCGATCAGGATTATGTTCCTTTCGAAACTTTAGGCCTTTAGCGTTAAAAGTCCTATTTCTGTTTGATTTTCCATAATCAGCTGGTTTCTTGAAGTTTTCCGACTTGTAAGCTTGTGTTTCTTTACTGTTCGGGCGCAGACTGTCGTAGGTGTCCAGTTTCTCTATTAGGTCATCGGGAGTGACCCATTCACACCATACATCCAAGAAATGGTCCTTTACTTCAGGAGGGACACGTTTTTTCATTTGATCGAGGATCATCAAGTCCTTCAGTTTATCAAAGTCATGGATATTCAGTTCTTCTAACCATCCTTCAAAGTAATTTCTTAATTCAAAATGGAAATCCTTCCAAGATTTTTCTGGGTTTTTTCTATGAGTTGCGAAAAGATGTCGCAATTTCTCTGCGTTTAATTTATATCTTTTTAAAAGCATAGCTTTTATATGTTCGAAATCTTGAGCTTTTTCCTCAGATTCTCTTGAAATAATTTTTACAACTTCATTTGGCAGAACGCCAAATAAATATGCTACCCAATTTTACTTATCTATTTTTAAAAATTTCATTTGTCTTTGAAAGATATTGATAAACAGTGACATGTCATCTTGTTGAGGGTCAAACTCAGGGATTAACCTCTTGAGTTGTAAATTTAGTTGATTTGGTGATGCAGCGACGGAACTTGAAGGCGATAGCTGTGCAAGTTTTTGGACTTCTAATTCCCAACGAAGTTTTTCTAATTTAAACGCGTTTTCACGAGAAACTTTTTCTTCCTCTTTTGCGGCAATCCTTTCACCGATTACCGAATTTAGGAATTCTCGCACAAAGTCTTCATCGTAGTTTTTACTGTGTATTATTAAGTCTTTAATGTCGGGGAGACGCGCATCTTTCGGGACTTCAATACCCATTTCCTCAGCCACAAAGATGAGATCGGCTTTAAGAACCTTACCCAAGAAACTCATCCTTGTTGTTAGGTTTAGGCACTTGTACACAACACCTTTCCGTTGTTCACAAAATCACGTCTTTTACATTATATTTAAAAGAAATTTAAGAGTATAAAAGAACACTTACAATCACTAAATAATTTACAAAAATAAACACAAAATCACAAGATTCATTAAAGATAATATCAATTTCATAACATTATAAAGTTTTAAATTATTGTAATCGGTTAAACCTTATAAATTTCTTTCTAAAATATTATCATAACACTTTAAAATTTCCAGTGATTATATTTAATTCTTCAATAATAATATTTACCAAAATTTATTAAAAGAACATGTCATTTCTTAAAAAATAATCATATCAAGAATAATCATGAAAAGTTGTACGAATACTCATAAAAAGAAAAAGAAAAAAATATATAGATATTTCTATACCATGTGCTTAAAAAATAAAACACAGAACAGCTCTGACAGAAATAATGATTACTTTTTTTTATATATATACACACATTAAATCTTTGAAACCACAATCGGAAAAGATATTTCCTTTCTATTTTATTTATTTGCTCCAGTAATACTACTCATTTCTACTCATTTAATATATCATAAATGAATCATTCAGATTATTTTTCTGTATCCGGTGTATCACATTAATATTCCGAAAAGCGAAGAGATAGAAAAGGGGGGGAGGAGAGGGAAGCAGACATTTGGCGCGCCGAATAATGGCGAAGCAAAAGAGCAACATTTGCGTTTCGTTCCGAAACCGAAACTGACGAAAGAAACTTAAACTATATATTATTAGTTTGAAAGAAATATTTTTTCAAACAAATATAACTTTTTAACATCAATAGAAAATATACATATAGAAATATAAGAAAAGCTTTTAAAGAACTGCTTTTACAAAACTTTAAATTGACTGTTATATCACGAGTTTTATACAACAATAGTATACATATGCCAGGGGTGTGGCAAATTAAGTTAAAACAAATTTATTTAATCTACACGTATGAATTAGCATTTCATTCTTTACCAGGATGGCTAAAGAAATAAAGTATTCAAAAATTGAAACAAAAATAAGTACTTATCATTTAAAGAAGCAACGATGGGATCTAACACATCCGTTCTTCAATAGAAAGCCTTTTTCCTCCAGGGCGGGGAATTAACATAATCCAATGTAGATAAATTTTGCACAGGGTGTGCATTCGAATTGCCTTTACCTGAAAAAATTTGAGCCAAACCTCTGTGTTCGGAACTTTTACTCTGTTTTTGAAGGCTGAAATTTAAAAGCACGCTTGCGCGGCAATGCGGGGGGCGCAATTAAATGCTGGGCTTCAAAGTAAACGCAATTAAAACACGTTGGGTGCCAATGTGACCGGTGGTTGGTGGGTTCTAATTAAGATAAGCCTTCTTGTGTAACAATAATTTATTATTAAAACATATAAGGTTGCGTTACACACAGACACAAACAGAGAGTGGACAAAAAACACGTTAACACATAACGATAACAGAGGCTTAACTGACTGTCTCTCTAAGCACTCGCCAGAGGGCGGCGTGTAATGAGAGAATCATAGTGTAGGGGGAAAACAGAGTGCTACATTTTACAATATAATTTTTAATCAACTATCTTGATTTAGCTATTTGGTATTATTGGAATCCTTGGTGCGGTAAATGGGCATCTTAAATTGGATTTCAACAAAAAATAATTCACAGCCATCGTTTTCTAAATAGAAAACGATCACGAAAACGAAATAGAAATCAGTTCACGCAGTCCTTATAAAATCGACTGAGCATTATGAGTAGCTTTTAACCCAGACATTTACGTGAGAAAACTCACGGAAGCATTCTCATCTAGATTTTTCTCACAAATGGTGTGGCACATTTATGAGAAACTTTCGTGCTTATATTCAGGCGACAGTTAAGAAAATTGAATATATGTTTTTAAGTATTTTCCTTAAATTAAAAAAAAAAAAGATTTAAAATTTAGTAAAAGGATTTAGTGAGAATTTAGTGATGTTTAAAAGTATTGTCTAAACCACATATCATTACTCAATTATTTCGCTTGTTACCTTTTAAATTATCACCCTGGTTAATATAACTAATAATTTAGTTATATTAACGTCCTGTTGTAAAGTAACACTAGGGCTATTTTGGGATGGACCTCGTCATTTTGAACCGTGGTCAGATGACAAAGACGACACCTGAGCAGGCACCCACCCCCCTCTACACACCACAGCACACCAAAAGAAGGACGTTTGGCCTTACAGATTTAAAGTGCAAGAGACCTTACACGCCGGTTCTTCGGTGGAATCGAGTCTCGAACCTGAAACCCACTGGTTCCGAAGCCGAGACCTTACCACCAGGCTACAGCGGACTTAGAATCAATGACGCGATTGATAAATGAAAATTTGCGGTAAACAGTAGCATGTAGTAGCTAAAAAAATAATAAATATAAAACTTAAACTAATGTAGCAGCTGTATCTTTATTTTATTATCTTCATTTCTGCAAGTTAGTCTTCTAAAAAGTTGGCAATATCAGTTTTATAGAATGAAAATATGTCAACTTGATATAGTTTCGCTTATTTTAATTTCAAATATAATCTACATTAATCTTTCCAGAAATATAATCCATATTTATAACCGATACTAAAGAGCTGTTCATTATTGTGCTACAAGCAGCAAATTGATTATGAACAGTATAAGACTACTACTAAAAAAAAAAAACTCTTTGGGTTTAGAAAGAGGATTTTCTAAGTCAAGCTCTCAATAGTGGATATTGTCAGTCTGTCTCAGTCGACGTTTGTATGCAATAACTTAAAAATTCAATTAATATAAATTAAATTCAATATATGGGTTCTAACTTAAAATCGTATCACATTTTGTACCCTATAGATTAAATGGAAGTTACCCAAAATGCATATTAGAATTTCTTCGTGATATCAAGGAGATAAAAAAAATTCTACACATTTCAAGTTCATTTTAAAATTTCCAATCATTTTGTTTTGCCTTTAAGTGGAAATATCTTTTAAAAATGTTTAAATGACTTATTTTTCTTTCCATTTCAGAATTTAATTATTATTAAATTCTCTTTTGTTTCCTTTGTTGTTATTTTTTAAAAAGTGGAAAAAAGACAAAGCTTAACGTGGTTGCAAAAATTAAATTTTAAAAATTAATAATTCTGGTTAAGGTATCCGACTACGATAAAAACACTGGTTATCGACCACATTGGCGATTTATTATTATTATTATTATTATTATTATTTCTTGTAGTTCAGACTTTTCTCTTTCCAAAACAGTTTATATTTTTCTAGTGAAAGGAAGGCCTGACTTATCATGCTGAATTTTAGGCAAAACATATTTCTCAACTAAATTATTCGTATTTAACTTCAATTTTCTCAGGACTTTCATTTTCACGAAAATTTTCCACCAACAAGATATTTCAAAAACTAATAGAGGTATTTACATAAACATTTCAGTGTATGTTTTAAATAATATGGGTAATGAAATGAAGCAAAAGCTTTATTGTTGGTGTAAAACCTTTTCATTTATAGGTGTTTTTAGAAAAATTAAGCTGTGAATTTATGAAAAAAAAAATCCATATATATGTATATTTTTACCCTTAATTTTTTTGCATCACACACTTTTTCTTATATTTTGGTTCATTTCATTCATTATTATATTCTATAACTTGTGTACAAAGAAAAATAGGATTGCTGCATTGCAATTTTGCGTAGAGTGTTAACCTATTTTTCCTATTTCTCAAAATATATTACATTTTTAAATATTTCTTTTTTTGTATTTGTAGCATTTTGTATTATGATTGACAATACACCCAAAACCCATAGTTTTAAATAGTTTTTTAAAAATCCAATTTTTCAAAATTTTTCCTTTGAACGTTGTTGAATACCTTAATCTACCAGAAATCTTTAATTTTGACTCAATATGATGAATTAAAGGCGCTCTTACAGTTTCAATTCCTGCCATCAGCATATCGGCAACAAAAACCATTGCATCAGGCACACTTAAATCTTTCTTGGCCAACATAGCTTGTAATAATGTTAACTTCTTCTCATCAGTTTCTTCCATCTCTTTCAGTCGCTGGAGTGATTGATTTATATATTTAAAAGCAATCCTGAAAAAGTAAAAGAAAATGATAAATTGTTAATGGTTTTGTGATCGATACTATTGCATACAGGTTAAGAAAACTGAGATAAATGTCATGAATACTTGAGAAATTATAGATTTATTCATTATTAATTTTTTTTAAAATACAGAATGTATTTTCTGTATATTTCATGAGTCAAGGTCTTTAACAGGGAGTCTCCCTTGATAACCAGTTCTACGTTTTCACTTTAGACATTAATTGGTTCACAGGGAGAAGTATACTATAACATAACATAACGCCATTTTGTACCGCTGTGCTTATAACACTATGTAATCTAACCATTTGAATGGACACAGAATGGAAGGAAGGAAAAAAAGAAATAAAATTAAAGAAAGAAGGAGACGAAAAACCATCCAGGTATCTCCAGAGAGAATCCCACTGGTGTCAAATCCTACACGACTGTATTCAATTTTCGATGAAGTAATAACTAGAGGGAGGTAACAATAATATTTAAACAAATGCTGACTATGGGTTAAACTTACAGGGAAATGAAAATACAAACTAAAAAGAAAAGATTGATAAATTAAATTGAGAACATCGGTGCGACATGTATCAACAAATAAACAATCATTGTACAATCAAAAATCTGTAGCGTCCTTCTGGGCCCTGTGGTTTTGTTTTCCATCTTGAGAACTGCACTTTAAGTGACTTTAGAGAATATTCGAATTTCTTCACAATATCGCGGCTACAAAAAAAAATTCTACACATTTCAAGTTCATTTTAAAATTTCCAATCATTTTGTTTTGTATTTAAGTGAAAATATCCTTTATGTAGTAATTTCGGTTGATTTTGATTGGCAATTTGGTCTCAGCTATTGTGTAGTCCTGAAGAGGTCGTGGTATTTGTGAATATGGTTTACTATGGAGTAGATCTTGCTAAGGGTATTCGATGCAACTCCCCTGTACCATTCTTCCTCAAGACTTGGTTCTGAGGACATTCAGAACCATGTTCATCAAATCATTCGTTACCTATTATATTTTTGTATATTTTAGGAGTCATTCAAATCTTGTTCAATTTTAAGCCTTTCAAAATTTACCTTTCTAGATTTATTTTCAGAATTTTTAAAAAGACAAAATTGTAAATTTTGTTATTATATTTCATTTGGAAATTTGCCTTGGGGAGGGCAGTTTGTTTCCCAGAAGATAGATTTTGCATTAGAAAGCACCTTATAAGAGAAATAAGAAGAGATGACAAAACGCCCAAGACAATAACAACTACCCTAGAATGGCAATCCAGTGGAAATTGTAAACATTTCACTACAAGTAATTCCACCAATCAACGAGAAATAAGGTTTTTTAAATTGGTGGTAAGATGCTCGCATGCTCTGCTTCGGAACCGAAGGGTTGCTGGTTCGAGACCCGATTCTAACGGGAAACTAGCGTGTAAGCGTACACATTAAATCCATCAGGATCAAACGTCCTCCCGCTGGTGTGGTGTGGAACATTGGAGAAGGGAGTGCCAGCTCAGGTGTCGTCCTCGTCATCAGACCGCAGTTGAAAGTGACGAGGTTCGTCCCGAAATAGCCCTAGTGTTGCTTCAAAACGAGACGTTAATCTAACTAAACTAAACACAATGTTCTCCCGGAAATGGGAAATTATTCTGAATGATCTCCCATTGCCACTTCCTATTCTTTTTAAATACCAAGTTTTAAAGGATAAAACGCCATTTTACTTGATTATATACATTTTATACTTTTTTCTTGAAAACTGCAAACTATTTACACATTTAACTACTTACAAACTATAAACACATTACACATTTGCTCACTTGGCGTAAATATCAGAAGCCTTTACAAATCGTGTCCATGTAGGTGTTGGAAATAGCTTCCAAAATGGAATGTTCCCTGAAAACGCCTCCAGTTTATTCATACATTGAAACTGAGTGAGTACCGAATTTATCAACTGCATTCCATCAGATTCTGGTGGAAGATCTTTGTTTAGACAGCCCATCCTGGTGTCTAGTCCTACCAAAGAAACAGCTGCAAGAAAAAAATATATAAATTCTAAGAGACAGCTAATAATAGTCTCTAAAGAATACAGCTATATTTGAACAAGAGAAACGAATTATGATAAACAATGAAACGAGGATCGTTCAAAGAAGATCGTGTATAAAATTCGGCATCTTAGTTCAGAATCAATTTTCATTTCCAATTTCTTTTTCTATGTTGCAGCAAACATGTGCTTCATTCCAAGAATCGAACGAA